>CAOLHI010002174.1:0-376691 GCA_948474755.1 Ctenosaura bakeri
TGGAAATTTCACATTTCATAGTGGCACCGAGTCATTGGCATGTATTATGCAATGCTTCTATTCTGCATAGGGGTGGTATAGTGCTGGCATAGCTCCTTGCCATATGTGAATGTTTACCCAACACTGAGGACATGTTGGATTTCAGTTTTTCTGTCCCCATCTCCTCCATTCCTTACCTTCTAGGACTTGTAGTAACAGAGCACTGTAGCCATATTGCTTCCCACCAGCTAATGGAGATCAGGGGACAGAGCTCATGTCCCTGTGTACCTTCCATTGGTAGAAAGTTTGAACATGTCAACAGGAGTTTTCTTGAAAGTAACTCCCGTTGATTTTGTAGATATTTAATGTCTGAGTAATCATTCATAAGACTAGGTTCCTGTGCTGTTTGGGATTGGGAAAGCTTGTCTCAAAGGTGGCTTCACTAACTCAGTCTTCTAAACTTAAAGCTACTGGCCCCAGTCCAGCTGTCACTGAGAGCAATGAATTCCATGTAAAATAGATTGCTTGAGATGAAAACATGCATTGCTGTTTGCATCACAACACAGATGTAGCCAATTATATTGGTGTTCATATGGGTATTGCAGATTAAATGAGAATGTGTGTCCAAGTGTATATCTCTTTTGATGGTCCATATGAAAAACTACTTATGAGCCTTGATCTTTTTTGTTGGACTGGAGTGATTAAATCACATTTGTTTTGAGAGTATTTACTTTGAAGCAAATATATTTGGAAACTGGATAGAGGTAAAAAGCTAAGAATATACAGCTACTAGTGAGGAAAAAACACACCCTTTGCATTCGTGTCTGTACACACTGTGTATATGTCTACAGGTGGCAGCAAGCACAATTATTGGAATACATGTGCATAGGATTATATTACATGTATACATTAATGTAATGCTTACATTAAATATGTATGCATAGGATTACATTATATACATGCTTAAAATAGTAAAGGATTTTTGCTGAATGCATTATGAAAATCCTAACTCACTATTTCAGGAGCAAACTAGATATGATATTAAGGGCATGGCACCAAGGAAAATGGTTTAAGCCTTTGCTTCATACTATGCTCCCAACAAAAATCCCACCCTTCAGCTGCTTATTAGCTTCCAGAAGAAAGATCATATTGGCAGCTCCAAAGAGCAAATTTCATTGGGAGGGTAGAGGGTTAAAAACAAACACTCCCAGCATGCCACAATCTTGATCTTTTTGTCTTTCAGACCCCATACTAGCGATTTATATTTTTAAAAACACTATGCCCATTTACTGCTTTCAGCCAATTAATGTCACATTTAGCTTGGCCCTCAGTTAATTATCTTGTTACACAGAATAAATAAGTTATTATGCCTGACCTTTTTAAATTCTTTTCTGTTACTTCTGTTACTAGTATCCTTTTCTGTTACTATTGCTTTTCTTCAGTTATTAGATAGAACCGGGTTGAATCTAGATGTAGGCATGTACAGTACAACTGGAATAATGGAAGTGGATTTCTCCACCCCTTCTTCCCAGAAGTAGCCCTTCAGCCCCCTGAAATACTACAGAGGTCTAGAAACCTTGTTAAATAGGGCAAGCTGTGGTGTGCAGTGGGAAGCAGAATCTCCAAATTTCAAATAGAGACCATCCATACAATAAAGGCAGGTTCTGGATCAAGGCTATCAAAGTGCAATGTGCTTTCATTAAGAAAAAAATGTATTATGTGTTCTATTGAATATTATCATGATAATCGGTGGCACAAAGGATCGTGCACACAAAGAAACCTGTGCCAGATTGCACTTCTGAGCAATGACTCACATTGCACAGACCATTTATGGAGTGTGGAAACCAATAAAGTATTTATCCAAGAAGAATGTTTCCTGTGTTCAGAAAGATCTTGAACGAAAAAGTATGCCTGTCACTTTCTATTGTGATAAAGACTTCACAAGCCAAAATACACAGTCACTGCAGAACAATTATGGAAGATTGGGGGTGTGGCCAAGAGCAGAGAAATGATGGCATAATCTCTGACCTCCACATCCCTTCCACTCATTCTTATTATTGAGAGCCTGTCATGTTGATCTGAGCTGTAGCAATATACTTCAAAGAACACCAAAGTACAAAAACTGTTAGAGCTGATGGTCAAAAAGCGGACTGTGACCTGGCTGAATGACTTAAACCCACATTTCCAACTCTTCATTGAACTGCTGACCCTAAACTTAAAAAGCCCGGTACTCACCAAGATATGCTGTTAACATTCCTAAACTTCTCAGAAAAAGTCCAATAAGGATTCTGCAGCCTCCTGCTATTAGATTTTATGGGTACAAAAGTTTTAATTTCTAGGATGATCAGAAACTGTAGCAAGATAAATTGTTGTCTTCAGTTATGTCATAAATCACAGAGCTGGAAGAGACCGCAAGGGCCATTGAGTCCAGTCCCCTACCATGCAGGAATACACCATCAAAACATTCCTGAGAGGTGGCCATCCAGCCTCTGTTTAAAAACTTCCAAAGAAGGAGACTCCTCCACAGTTGATGATGGAAGAATACTCTACCCCAAAACTCCTATCCTTAGTCATAAACCCACACAGGAAAGGGATGATACTGTCCTGGAGGAATTTATCTAAGTTATTTTTTCCTGTGCCCTCACCCATAAGATGTATCTTTCCATGGGTTGAGGTCAGGGCGCTCAAAGTCTAGTGGAACGACAGAGAACATACACACAATAGATTATTTATCAATTAGAGATTTATTTAGTGGATTGGAAATTATAACAGTGTTGTTCAAAAGGAAATTGTCCCATTCCAAAATCACTTGGCTGGATTAGATAAGATTGAAACATATAGCAAATGACTGGGTCAAACTGCAAGGGCCTCCAAAGCAACTATTAGAATTTGGGTTAGTCTGTACTGTTCCCCAACTATCAATGAGATGTCTGATTTCCAAAAATTATAATTTATTAGTTAAAGAAGGTCAAGAAACTGTGAATCCAGCTAAGATCCCCTGGGAAACAGATCTAACTTTAGTTATTTTAGATGAAATTTAAGTAAAATTATGGACTAACCCAGTGGTTCTCAACCTTCCTAATGCCGCAACCCCTTAATACAGTTCCTCATGTTGTGGTGACCCTCAACCATAAAATCATTTTCGTTATTTATTATTTATTTATTCATTTATTTATTTATTATTTAGTTAGTTATTTCCAACATCAAATAGATTGGAAACACTGCCCTAAATCACTGCTCTGGATAGACTTCTAATGCCTAAAAACTGGTAACCCTCCCCCTTTTTTAAAGCACAGAAAGCATACATTAATGCCAGAATTAAGGCAGTAGTTCTAGTTCTGAATGTTGGGTTTCCACAGTTCAAAAAGCCAGTCACTCCCAAAGGCAATGCCGAAACAGCCCACATTTTACACAAGGAGCAGGGAGGAAAGGATGGGGAGAGAGGAAAGATGGCGGCAGCATAAGCAGACGTGTTTTGTTTCACTCCCACCCTCCCTTAAAGGGAGTGCAGATGCTGAACATACAAAAAGTGAGGAATACAAGACAGTCAGGGAGAAGAACACAACACATGCGTGTGGCAAGTGCCAAGGGTCAACGCACAACAAAAGCGAGAGGAGAAAGTCATCCTGGCTATTTCTGCACTAGACTGTTATAGTGCTATGATTCCACTTTCACCATCCTATGGAATCCTGGGATTTGCAGTTTGAACTGCAAACCCCAGGATTCCATAGGATGGTGAAAGTGGAATCATAGCGCTATAACACTGGAATGTGGAAATGGCCAAAGTCCACAGGACGGATCAGAGCAGTGCTTTTGGGTCAAAAAACCAAAAAAAAAAAACAACAACAACAACAACCAAGGAGCCTCGGGGGCTCTTGCTACACAAAGCGAAGCCCTTGGCTGATGCCCCCTGCTCCTTTCCCGACCGAGTTCTCGGTCTCGGAGGGACTGCTCTCCCCCGTCGGATGGCAGATCCACCGCAGGAAAGTTTCCCCCTTTGCCTGCCGGACCAAAGGCGACAGCCACACCGACAACTCCCATGGAGTGGCGTGCCCAGAATGAATGGGCAACCGGGCGATCGCCGCTGCTGCAGCCCCACCACTTTGGGAAGCAAGCGGAGCCCAGCTGCTCACTTGCCCCGGCAAGCAACTCTGTTCACCAACATGAATGAGCGTGAGGCAAAGAGGGTGAGGGGACGGGGTCTTACCTCCCAGATGCCCCGCTGCAGCGCCATAAACCCTGAATGGGAAGCCCTCCGTGTGTGTGTGTGTGTGGTGCGGGCTCGAGCGTCCAAGCAGTGCCCGGCTGCTCACTCGCCCCGGCAAGCAACTCTGACTCTGCAAGCCAGCATGAAGGAGAAAGGGAACACTGAAGGGGAAGCCCTCCGTGTATGTGTATGTGTGTGTGTGTGTGTGTGTGTGTGGTGCAGGCGTGAGCGTCCAAGCAGTGCCCGGCTGCGCCCGGCTGCATGCATCCTCTCCCCTCCCGTCAGCGCCGGGTCTTCTCTCCTCACCTCCGCCTTAACGCTCTGGCTCCAGCTCTCTCTTCTCAGTGTCCTCACCTCCGCCTTAACATTCAGGCTCCAGCTCTCTCCTCCCGCTCTCCGCACCTCCGGCTTCACCTCAGACCCCTCCAGTGCTTTCCCACCAGGCAGGAAAAGATGGGGAAACACCCAGCATGCCTCCTCTCCCCTCCTCCTAGTGCAGGGGTCTCAGAAGCACTGCTCCCATTAGCTGTGAGGCCACCTTCTTTTAAAAGGGGGGGCAGGATTGAGGAGCAGCGACCCCTGTGAAATGGTCGTTCGACCCCCAAAGGGGTCCCGACCCCCAGGTTGAGAACCACTGGACTAACCCAATCCATCATTTCATTCCATTTCTGCTAATATAAGGGCAAGTGCTCTTAAAATTGTATTACTGTCCCTCAGAATTCTCCCTATTATAGAAAGATGTTCAATCAAGTTGTTGGAAGGGGTGTGGAGAACAAACCACACTAGTTCACACGTGGCTATATTGTCCCAGGGCAAAAGTATTCTGGGACACTGTACTTAAACTCACTGAAGATATTGCAAGAGAAAAAAAAATCATAAAAGGGATAAATTACTTTTCTTGTTTTGTATCTTTTTTTTTCCTGGATTGTTACACAACAAATATTTAACTTCACAACTTCTGTTTGTCACACATAAACAAATCACCTAAAATTGGAAACATACAGATGATTTGACCATTCAGACATGGTTCCAAGGAGTTATGGATTTGGCATTGTATGAGAAATTGAAGATGAACATAAAGTATATCGAAGGACAAACTGGAGATGAGAAGTTTGTTAAGAAATTATTCCAATTTATTGACTGTTAGAACAACAAGAGTGGATTTTAGACAATCCCATAACATCATAAATTTTGGAAGGACTTACTGATAACATAATTACTCTGCTTTCTCCAGGTTAGGGACCAGAGCATGGTCAGAAAATGGAATTGGTTGAAAAGCAGAACCCATGATTGGACTGTAGCGAGCTTGCAGGCTCACTTGGTACTGATTGCATGTGTGCTACTTGCAAAGTCTCTCAGCCCACTTAATCCATTTTCCCCTTTTTAGCTTGCTTTGTAAGCAACATGTTGCATGCGAGTATGTCCATGTCAGCCTCCATCGGCAAGAAGAATGGGTGAAAGAGTGGAACCCCCATCAAATTAATGGAACTTGTTCTTAATTTGGAAGGGTCAGACAATGGGATATCAAAAAGTGGGGGCTTCCTGTAGTTCTTTTGACAGAACATTTATTTATACTCCTGAGCAACTGGACTTTGGCAAAATCTTAAGCACATTTGTGATATTCATATGACAACCATTTACTTTAGAAAAATATGGGAGGAAGAGACAGTACAAACTATAGATATACAAGAATGGAGAAAAATTTGGGAACAACGCCATTTAAAAAAATTATCAATAAGAATAAAAGAGAATTATTATAAAATAGTTTGGAAATGGTACTTGACTCCAGTGAAATTAAATCAAATAGATGAGAAATATTCAAGATTGTGTTGGAGAGGATGTCAAGAAATTGGTACATATATGCATATGTGGTGGAATTGCAACAAGATAAAGGAATTTTGGCAAAAGGTTTTTAAAGAGATAAAAGAGATTATAGGATTAGAAATACCAGTATGTCCAAATATAGCGTTGTTGTCCATATATAATAAGGTAGAGTGTACTCAGGCAAAGAAAGAATTAATAACAAATTTGTTAACTGCAGCGAGATTAATAATAGCAAAAAAATGGAAAGCAAATGAAAAATTTCAAATAGAGGAATGGTATAACGAAGTGTGGAAAATTGCAATTAATGATAAACTAACATGTAGAATTAGGTTTATGAAAGGTTTGGTTAAAGGGAATGATTTTGAAGAAATTTGGAAAATATTTTTGGATAAAGTTCTGAAAAGAGATAGTAATACTACCCTGTCAAAAGAAGAATGGCAATTTTGGAAAGAGGATTAAATAAAAAGTTGGCTCTGGGGGGTGGGGTTTTTTTTATTATTACTTTTATCTTTTATTTTGTATTTTTATATTGTTTATTATCTGTGTGTGTTAAACTTGTGATTTATAGATGTAATTTGATATGTGATGTTCAATGTTTAAAAGGGGAAAAAAAAGTTAAAAGGTAATTGGTTTTAGAGAGAGGTTATTTTTAGAGATATTAAGTAATAAGTTTATAATTAATAATAGTAAGAGATTAAATGGGAGTGAAAAATATTGAATTAAGAGTGAAAGTATAATAATAAAAATGAATATAATGAAAATAAGAATTGAAGATATGTAAGAAAAATGTATAAGTTGTATGAACGGAACAAGCTGAACAAGTTTATGATTTTAGGGGAAGGGAAAAACAATAATATAAGTTTGCATTGTTTAAAAGAAGGAAAAAAATTTTTGTTTTGTTTTGTTTGTTTGTTTGTTTTTTAATTCACCATTATGTATAACACATGGTGTTTTATTTTTCGTTTGTTTTTGTGTTATAGTTTAATAAAATTAAAAAAAAAAGACAACCATTTACTTTATTTGCCTACAAGCTGTCATTCTTGATGTTTTGTTTTAAGATGTTTTCAATAAAAGAGTTTAAATAAAACAATTGTTGAAGGCTAATAGGCTGTGGTTAAAAGGGCTGGGTTGGGACACTCAGCTGGTATAGGTCAATTGAGGTTGTGTTTCTCTCTTTTTTTCTGTTCTCTCCCTCCTACTCAAAAAGAATGTATAATTTAGTAGGAGGAAAGCAGTTGTGGGAGAAAGTTTAAACTTTTCCTGCCTGCATAGTGGTTCTGATTTGGATCAGAGCCCTGTGTGCTAACACTTAACAGTTTTAAAATAATGGGAAACTCCTCTGCATATTCTATATATAATACAGGTTATCATCTAGCCTTAAATTTATAAAACCATTATTTCCGAACAAAACCTGAAAATGCCAGATGAGACTGATATGTGCTTGCAATAACTGGAGTCAACATAGTGGCTTCGTATTTAAGAATCTGAAGTCCTTGATTCAGCTAGCCTCCAAGGTACCTTACACCAGAATAAGCATAATGCAAGTGAACAGAATTTTCTGCTATTCTCCAGAAATCTTTCCTAATACACGGCTGCTCACATAATACTTCAGTTCCTATTGTTATTATTACAGGATCCTTGTTGACAACAATGCTAGTTATTGTTCCAAATTTATTTTCATCTCAAGCCCAAGTTCATTTTGACTTTTCACCACCCTTTGGGAAGACATCCTTGTCCAATTACTGACATATTTTGTGTCCTATCTCAGTCCTGGCACAGCTGATAAATCAAACAAACACATACTTTTCCAGCTTGGCATACAGTCGGCACTCCCTGAGGTGCTGAAGGACTGTGCAGACATGGGTGGTCTGATTTGGTGAGTAAATCAAAAAATCATCCAAATAAATTATCACGAGCCAGTCCAAATAGTCTCGAAAAACATCATTGACAAAATGCTGGAAGACTGCAGGGGCATTGCAAAGGCCAAAGGGCATGGTTGTGTATTCATAATGGCCATACTGGGCTTAGAACACAGTTTTCCATTTGTCCTCAGCACAGATGTGAACCAAGTTGTAAGCCCCCTGGAGGTCCAGTTTTGTGAACACCTTGGCATGCCACAACCATTCCAACAGTTCAGAAATCAGGTGCAAGGGATAATGGTTCTGAACAGTAATGCGGTTCAGGGCATGGTAGTCATTGCAGAGACAAAGTTCTCCACATTTCTTGTGGACAAACAAAACAGGCATTCTCAATAGGGATGTGGCAGTTCTAATAAAGTTCTAATAAAACCTCTCTAAGAAGTCCCAAGATGTGGCTAATTCTGGCTCTGACAAGGAGTAGAGGCAGCCAACAGGAATAGGAGCCCCGGGTACCAGGTCTATGGCACAATCATATACACGATGTTGGGGTGGACAGTCAGCCTCTTTCTTATCAAATATATCTGCAAAGTCCTGATACTTTGCAGGTAGTACCACAGAAATCTCCATGGCCTCAGCCTCCAGAGCAGCGTGCACCTGCTTGGGTCAGCAATTTTCCTGGCAGTACTCCGAGGCAAAGAGCACCTCATGTTGGGACCATGAGATGTCAAGATCAGGTCTAGACAACCACAGCATCCCCAGGACCACAGGGAAATGCGGGACTACTGCCAGGAAAACCTGGGTCCACTCAACATGGCCTTGGATCTCCAGGGTTATCTCTGGAGTCTGGTATGTCACAAGTCCAGAACTCAGGTGCCACCCATCAATGGTTTCAACAGGTCATGGCTCAGACAACAGAAGCATGGGTATGTGGTGCTGAGTGGCAAAGCCTAGGTCCATGAAGTTGTTCAAGGCCCCTGAGTCAATCATGGCTCCCACAGGCATTGGCTGGGCATCACCTGCCTGGATTGTTGCAGCAACCAGCAGAGGCTCTCACTTGGGCACTGTAGGAGGCACCAGTACCCTTAAGCCTAGTTCTCTCAGGCTACAGAGTCCTTCAAAACCTGGGAGAGGCCCATTTCTTGGCTGGGAAGAGCCTTGCCTCTTGGCAGGGCAGCCTCTAGAAAAGTGCCCCCCCAGTCCACAATACAAGCACAGGCCAGCCTGTCTCCTGCACTCTTTTTCTATGGCAGAAAGGTGAGGATGCAGTTCCTCAAAATGCACTGCTTCCTCAAGGAGGGCAGAACTACTGAAGGGAACACCTGAGGTAGCTGGAACACAGGCAGAAGGGCCACCAGTGGTGGCTGGAGTGCCAGCAACAGGTCTGGAGTCCTGGGGAGTTGTGCCTCTGCAGACTTGACGACGGGCCTCCAAACAGCCATCAATGCAGAGGATAAGCAGCTGGAGAATAGCAAGAGGAGGGCTGTGAGCCAGCTCATCTAGTATTTCAGGAACCAGGCCTTCTTTGTACTGGTCCTAGAGGGCAAAGTCATTGTAATCCAGGTCCTGGGCCATGATCCAGAAAGCTGTGGTGTAAGCTCACACAATCCCCTTCCCCTGCTGCAACTGGCAGATTTGCTGTCTGGCAGTCTCAGTTTGTACTGGGTCTTTCCACACAGTTCTGTTCTCACAGGAATGCCTCCAGACTGTCCAGCATATCACTGCTCTCTCACAACAATGGAATAGCCCATTTAGCAGCCATGCCAGACAGCAAACTGATCATGAAATCTACCTGAGTAGTATCATTAGGGAAGTCCTTTGTTCTGACCTGTACATACAGTCTACATTTAGCAATAACGGGTTCCAATTGTGCCAGATCCCAAAAAAACTTTCCTGGGATAGCCATAGGCATCTTTGCATGGGCTGTAGAAAGGTGATTAAGCTGTAGTTGTAAGCTGTTGACTGCAGCTGTTAGCTGAGTGAGCTGTGCCTTTAAGGCTTCATTTTCCTCTTTCAGGCTTTCCATGTTATCAGCTGTGAAGTGGTCAGAGCTTATTTTGTCCTATCTCAGCCCTGGCACAGCTGATAAATCAAACAACACAAACTGAATATCTCCCAGCTTGTTACTTACTTCTAGGCAGTAAGCAAGGAGTCATAAATAAAGTCTAACATAAACAAAGTGCAGCAGAGTTTCACAGCAAGGGAGTGTCCAAGATCAATCCAAGCATTTATCAAAGCATCCAGCAAGGTAGTAAGTCAGATAAGCTCTGACAACTCCTGGAGGGAAGGACACCAGCTAAATAGAGCCAAAGCCTAGTGCAGCTGTGCCTTGATTGATTGTTGCCAGTTATAAATTCTGAGAGAGCAACACTGCATCTCTCTTTGCTGCCTGTGCTGTGCAAAGCTGGGTCTAGGTAAGTGTTCTTCTGTATCTGAAGAGACAGGACTCTCTGTTGGAGCTGGCACCATCCCCTGTTCTGTTTCTGGCACTGTAACCTCTCTCTGTACAGCAGGTCCTGGCATGCCTTCTGTTTCAGTCTCTGGAATGCCCTCTGCTTCAGACTCTGAGTCAGAGTGCACGATCTGGAAGGAGGGCATGGCATTTTGTTAGAAAAGACACATGGAAAGAAATTACAAGTTACAAGAACTTTGTGATGTTTTTAAAGATGCTTCCGGATAGACAACTTCAAGTTTCATTGGCTATGCTAAAGATATGCTATCTTTCCCTCCTTAATGGATTTTCAGTGTTTAAAAAGAACATGAAATGAACAATCAGGAAAAAGACAGAAGAAAGAGAAAGGATACTAATGGAAACTGATGTTATTGGAAATTCTTGTAAAATTTGTCATAGTGATTGCTCAATTTAAGTTTCATCTGGAAGCACTGTAGTCTAACTGGAAATTCTATAGAATCCTCATTACCTTTTGGAAGATGCACAGAACTCAACATTTTAAAAATAAAAGCCACACTAGTAACCACCTTCCATAATGCATCAAGGATCCGTGTCCCACTGAGACTTGTCCATACAAGCACTGCTGCAAATACAAATATTTAAGCATTCTATACAAAAGACTATAAACTGATAAACTGCACTGGTGGTGCAGTGGTTAAATGCCAGTACTGCAGCCACAAGGTTGTAAGTTCGATCCTGATGGGCTCTGGATTGACTCAGCCTTCCATCCTTTTACAGGTCAGTAAAATGAGTACCCAGCTGGTTGGGGACAATTAGCTAACACATTGTAAACCGCTTAGAAAGCACTTAGCTGATAAGCAGTATGGAAATACATACACTATTGCTGCTAATAAACTGGAAAAGAAGTAGATTGATACTACAAATTTTGTAAGTACAGAACCAGAATAAAAAGAAAAATATCTACTTCATTCTGCTATCAACCTGCCTCAATCAGAATGCTACAGAAGTCCAGCCAGTACCAAGTCCCATTTGCAGATGATGTCATCTCTGTCCTGTATTCAGGATTAAAAATATTTAAAATGTGATTAAAACAGTATTTAGATAACAGCAAAATTACAACAATTTCAAACATTATTTAAAACAAAATATAAAAGCTACATTTTTGTTATCTGTCTTCAAGTTGTTTCCAACTAATGGCAACCCTAAGGTAAACCTATCATGGGGTTTTCTGGGGACTGAGAATGTGTGGTGTGCTCAAGGTCACCCAGTGGGTTTCCATGGCCAAGTGGAGAATCAAACCCCAGTCTCCAGAGTCATAGCCCAATGATCAAACCACTACACTATGCTGATTCTCATGCTACAGAGCACACTGGAAAAGCTCTTATACTGTATAATAGCCAGTTCTCCCAATGCCTACTAGAATCAATCCACCTATAATGTGGTGTTCCTCTTTTCCTGCTGTCTTCCGTTTTATTGAGCATTGCCATCAGGAATGATGTTTCGATGAAAAGTCTATCACTACTGCACCTGTTCGAACATTTTGTCCTTAATGGATTTTTTTCTAAAAAGGGCTAAAAAGAAGGAAGCGATAAGAAAAGATGGGGAAAATTATCGGCAGAAGGTGACAAAGTTCTGTAAAATCCTGCAGACATGTCATTTGTGCGCTACAGTTCCCAGAATCCCCAGCTAGTGTGGCCAATGGTCATGCTCCGGGAGTTGTAGTCCACAAAGGAATTTTTTCAGGGATGGTATATTAGGTAGCATAACTATACAATAAAAGACTCATCTAGAAGCACATTCAAATGCTGAAATATTTCATTGCTGGGACAAAACAATTCTTTTCCTTCTTTTAGAGAATCTATAGGATAGGGAATGCTGTGTGGAATGTAGTTGTGCAAATATTCTGATCACTGTAGAGCTAGCATGCTTGTGTGTGTGTGTATAAAATCAAGCAGTTAAGCTTTTCCAGGACTGTGCTTCAAGCTGCAAGAAGGAAATAAAGTGCTTCCTACTTATAATTTTTTTTTTAAAAAAAATAATCTGCCAATCAATTTTGGGTTTCTTGGGTATTCTGTATCCAGGAAGCTTTTTGTCACCAGAGTAATATTTGAAAATTCCTTTGGCTTTTTGAGATTTCTACCATAATCTCTTTTGTTTTTAATTAATAAAGACTGATTCTATAGAACATCCTCTCTGCTGCACAGCCCAAGGCCAATGCACAGATAAAAGATAACCGAGCTATCATTCCACAGGCCAAATTCATAAGAGAAAATTTCTTCAGAATTCAGTGGCACATAACCTGTATAACATTTCCCCACCTATCCAAAGTTGGGAAAGGGTAGAGAGCAAAATTTTAATAGCAACTGGTACAAAAGGCAGGAGAGCCAGCATGGCGTAGTAGTTGAGTTCTTGTTCAAAACCCACTTAGCCATGGAAATCCCCTGAGTGACCTCAGGTCACCATAATTTGGAAACATCTTGAAGGTACACTACACACTCTATAAAAGTGCAAATGATTTTGTAAACTGCCAAAGCACTGGAACAGATAACATTCTGGCCTTGATAATTCTTTGGAAAGCTACCAGACTAACTTTTCATAAGTTGTGGCAGCATATCAATATACCTGAATGTACTGCTAGCTGCAAAATAGCTCCACATTTTTTTTAACATTCTATTATTCCACGAGGCCTACTTTGACTTCCTTATCAGTGACAAAGTAATGATGAACTCCCATTTGTTTTGTGAAAGGTCTGCTTGCAAAATTATTTTGAAACTTTTTCACATACACATACATATATGAACATAAAGATTAACACACCATTTTTTTGCTCTTACAAAAACATTGTGCTTATGAAGGCTTGCTTGTGCAACATCTAGGCACTCTTGTTAGGGTAACCACATATTAAACAGCACCAAAAAAGAGAAAAATATATTATCAAAGGCGGAGGGGGAAACGTTTACATAATATATGCATGTGGTGATTTAAATGTGCTGGAGGAAAGTTCTACAAATACCATGGACTGCCAAAAGGAGAAATAAATGGGTCCTACAGCAATTCAATCTTGAACCTTCACTAGAACCCAAATTGACTAAACTGAGACTATTGTACTTTGGACATATCATAAGATCATGTGACTCATTATTATAGTAATATAATATAAAAAGTAGAAGGCAGATTACAGATAGACTGGGTCAACTGAAGAAGCTGTAGCTCTCAGTTTGCAAGACCTGAGTGGGGAAATGATGACCAAGGATCTCAGAGGTACCTCATTCAGAGTCACCATAAGTTGACAACAAATAACAACAACAAATAACACAACCCACATAGAAATAAGTACAAGAATTTAAGTAGAAATAAATTGTTTTTAGAAGCTGCCTTAGGTCCCATTCTGGAAGAAACAGCAGCAGCAGAGAGAGAGAGAGATACATAGACAGACAGACAACATCTCTTCTGAAGAAGACTGTGACCTGGTGAGAGATTTCAGTCTGGTGTCCAGGTACCACAGACACCTCCAAGAGCCCTGTTCCCTTCTAATGATTCTTTATCTTTGAACCAGATTTGGAGAAGACATGCGATTAAACAGAGGACTGTCCTCTCTGAGGAACCTACCATGATCCTACTCTGAATTGCATGTGACAATATGTCACTCATCAGTTTTCTGCTATTTTTTACAGTCTCCTACAAGAGAAAATTCACACTTGCCAATGGCTGAGATTTCCCCTGGAGTATTACATTTGAAATCCTCTTGTGACCTGTATTGCATTGCAAATAACTGGAGGTTAAGACACATATGGTCACGCATATTTAAAGCAAAATGTTTTATTGGTAAAGGATGTAGCCATTAAGACCTTCAGGATTTATGTAGGATTATATAATATTATTTGCTTTAACCTGATCTCTAAAGCAAGACACATGATTCAATAAGAAGGCTGCCTCAGCATTTTCAAATATCACTCATTCACAGTCCCCCAAATCTTTTACAGGTTATTGATCCCTATTTAGAGCTCAGGTTTCCAAGCATTCATGTTGTTACATCTTCTGCCTCCAAGTCTCCAAGCTGTTAGAACGCCAGGGTTACAAGCTTTTTATTAAATGTCTGGTTTTCCACTGAAATCAGACTCAAGAATTATTGTGTTGGAAAGGACCCTACATCTTGACCCAGTCCCCCAACTTATAACACTATAAATTCTCTACAGCTGGAATATTGATATCACACTTCCTTTCCAAATCATTACTGGGGTATAGCAATCCCAGGGATGAATGTTGGGTAAAGGGCAGGCAGGTAAAAGAAAAAACACAGATGCTTTGTTCAAGTATAGGAGGCTACAACTTCTTTTAGCCACAACTGTAAGAATCATAAAACATGGAGCTGGGAGAGACCACAAAGGCCATGCAGTCCAACTCCCCACCATGCAGGAATACACAATCAGAGCGCTCCCCATAGATAGCCATCCAGTCTATATTTAAAAGGAGACTTGGCAGAGCAGAGGGGAGCAGATCCCAGAATCAGAATGCCTGTCTGCTATTTGTTACTGCCTGACTCCCATCCAGCTGTTAGGAGAAAACATATGAGTGGCCAGAAGTGGGATGCCACACAGCTGACATTTGGGAACAGAGGTGGGTGATCTCCATGGGGATGAGTAGGGTGGAGGACAAAAAGAAGTCATCACAGGTAAAGTCAACTATACCTAATTTCCTGCCTGATCTAGATCTACTTCCTTGCAAAGTCTAAGTCAGGGGTGAGGAAAATGCAGTCTGGAGGCCATTAGCTGTACCCAACTCCACTTATGTGGATATCATCTCTCTTTGGAATCTAAAAATTCTGACACAGAAGGTCCAAAGGCCCAGATGATATCTCCTGCCCAAATCTAAGAGGTTCATTGCTGATGTGGTTGAGGAACTCTCTCCTCAGCAAGACTTGATGAGCAGATACCCCCATCCTTTGAAGTCCATCAAAGAAAGAAGGAATAGCATAATAGGTGGTGAACCTCTTTTAAGTAGGAAGTGCTGATTAATCAAGCACCTGGTATCCAGAGTCAGCCACCCAGAAATTTCCTAGCAGCTGCTGGAAGCCCTCATTCACAACCCATCAGCCTTCCTGACTAGCAGTGCTCTTGTTGCTCATGTATTTCTTAGGATCCCTGACCTCTGTTTCCTGAGATAGTACTCAGGCAGATTGCCCTGCTGCTAATCGATGTTGAAATATGGACAAGATCTATAACTTTGGTCATTATAGGGTTAATGGTATGTTGCTGAGATTGAAACTGCTTATACCTAATGCATTCTTTGTTATAAGAAAATAGCAACCTAGGAAGATCACCACTCTGAGTAGTGAAATTCCTAAACATTAGATGAGGACCTTCTCACTACACATATGACCATTTGTATTTTTGTATCTTTCCCCTTCATGGTTCTAAGCCAAGAATAAATGCTGTGTCTTTGCTACCCCTTTCTTGCTGTCTGGAGTGACAACAGCTGCAAAATCAGCACTTGAAAGATTATCCACTATATATATATGTTTATTTTAAAAAAAAGAATGCATATCTAATCTTGTACTAAAATAAACCAAGCTTACTATACCCACTTGCGCTTCCTGAAACACTGCATATTGAAATTGATAATTGGAAAGACATTCACATGTATGCATTATTTCTTAACTGGCTCTAGATTATTCCCATTTGAATGAAGTGGGTTATATTTGGAATAATTAATCCCTTAACAAAGTTCTTCCTAAAACCCACAAAAAGCAACAATTAAGTTCAATACAATCAAACCAATGGTATTCCTCTGCCCCAAATTTTTAAACTTGCTAAAATGTTGAAAATTGATTAGATTATTATATTATTTATAAAATCATCCCTGATTCTTAAAAATTCTGCTCATGTTTGGTCAGGCAACCCTTGAATTCCCACCCACCTCCTTTCTCTGCACCTTCTTGCTCTCTCTCTCTCTCTATCATCTTATTCTCTTGTGCCACTTTCTTTGAAAGACTTCTTTCAAAGTCTTCTTTCCCCGTGTTGCTGGCAATGTCTATGACCATTTCCACACTATGCTGTTATAGTGTTGTTATTCCACTTTCAACATCCGATCGAATCCTGGGGTTTGCAGAAGGGCAAACCTATCATGGGGTTTTCTAAGGCTAAGTGTGTGACACACTCAAGGTCATTCAGTGAGTTTCCATGCCCAAACAGAGAAGTGAACCCTGGTCCCCCAGGTCATAATCCAGCAATCAAATCACTACACCACACCAATATGGACCCCAAATTTAAATCAAGATTCAAGAATATGGATCACCAGTCCTCCCTCATTTACTTACATTGGGAAACAAAAAATTGTTTTAATTTCTTTTCCTCAAAAACTTGCATAAACACTGTAAACCTGTACAATGCACTGCCTTAAATCCCTGTCTTACGAACACAGACAAAACCAACAATTAAGAAAATTTCATAATTAAATTTATGGGACATGCCTGAAATCCTGTGCATAGTTAAAGGCTTCTCCCACTTATCTGAGAGGTTAGAGACCAGACCACTGTAAGAAAAAGGAACTAGTTGAAAAGCATGAAGGACCTACAGGACATGCAGCTCACTTGGGACCAACTGTGCATGCACTATTTACGAAGTCTCCCAGCTGGCTTAGTGTCTTTTCTGCCTCTCAGCTGACTTTGCAAGCAGTGTGAGCATGCGGACAGTTCCAAGCAAATCTCCATAGACAAGAATTGATGCAAGAGTGGAAGCCCTATTGAATTAATGGAACTTATTCTTAGCTTGGAAGCACTGAAAGAGTGAGTTGTCAGATAACAGGATGTCAAAAGGTGGAGGCTTCTTGTACTTGGGCATAAGTACCATCAAATTCAGCTCATCTCTGATATAGAAGTTCAACTTGTAGCACACTTGAAGAAAAGATCTTCAGACAGCTGGAATACAGCTTTTCACTCTAAATTAGCAATGCAAACAATCTTTTTCAACTATGTAATTTCTTTTACATTTTTCAGCAAAACAGCTCTTCCAGTCTTGTGGTGCTATCATCCTAGTTTCCCTTCATGTTAGCAACTCTAATCTTTGAAGACTCTGCCTCTGTTTTAGCTAAATTTTCTGCCAAGGAAGACATAATGAAGATTCCTCCTGGCCCTACATTCAGGTCTTCATTGCAAGTCATTAGGTGTTCTCTCCCCAGTGGAAGCACCAACCTCCGAGTGAGTTTTTCACATTCTAATAACAAATTTTACCATGGTGAATTGGTGAAGACAGTGGACTGAACATGATTCAAAGGAAAAAGCACAGTTCTATAGAAGGGGGACCACTGTTACTACCATCCTAGATCCCACTATATTCACTGATCTCAAAACAAAACAAAACAAAACAAAACCAACCCCTGCCACCAAGGTTAAATTAGGGTTAAAGCTAACTTATGATGACTCCAGCTTGCCCCTTGAACAAGCTCACACTAGAGGACACACTCCCTTCAAACCCACTCTTTTAAGCTGTATGATGTTCATTTGTCTAAACTGCATATAAAAATAGATGGTTAGCTGTGTAAGACCATAGCAGACAGAGGGAGGGAAAAACCAAAGCATCTGTGGCACTTCAACTGTATTTATTTTCAAAAGGTATAAATTTTTATAGCCTGGCAACTACTTCCACAGATGTGGAGAAGAATCAGACAGGATGGATATGCAGTCAACTTCCTGGCCATTCAGTTATAGATCTTAAAGCCACTGAGCTCAAGAATGCAGGAGCTTAACTTCGAAACAATCTCAAGATGGTATATGACTCCAGTTCAACTGAAAGAAAAAGACAAAGAAACAAGGCTCCAAAGAATCACAGAAATTGTACTTTGATATAATAGAGATATGGAACAATCTTATGCTGCTGCTGTCAAGAGTTCATCATGAAAGACTGGCATTCCTGGCATTAGAGGCTGGTGAAGGGGACTGAACTTTTCTGGGACAATCTCAAGATACTTGAGCCCTGCAGTTTCTCCAAAGTTTATACCTACAAGCAGTTCATAGGATCACAGAATTGTAAAGTTGGAAGGGACCACAAGCGTCATTGAGCCCAATCTCATGCCATGCAGGAATACAAAATCAAAACGCTCCTGACAAACGTCCATCTGGCCTTTGTTTAAAAGCCTTCAAAGAAAGAGACTTCACCACACTCCAGCGAGGCAGTACATTTCACTGTCTTAACATCAGGAAGTTCTTCCTAATGTTTAGGTGGAATCTCTTTTCCTGTTGTTTGAAGTTATTGCTCCATGTCCTAGTCTCTGGAGCACCAGAAAAACAAGCTCACTACATACTCCATATGACATCCCTTCAAATAGACTCTCAGGTCTCTTCTTAATCTTCTCTTCTTCAGGCTAAAGACACCCAGCTCTCTAAGCTGTTCCTCATAAGGCATGGTTCCCAGGTCTTTTTACCATTTTGGTTACCCTCCTCTGGACACATTCCAGCTTCTCAATATCATTCTTGAACTGGGGTATCTAGAACTGGATACAGTATTGCAGATGAAGTCTGACCAAAGCAGAATATAGAGGTACTATTACTTTCTTTGACCTAGACACTACACTCCTATTGTGCAGCCTCGAATCACATTAGAATCTGAGGCCACAGGTCATTCCCCCTTGCTGCTTATTTAACAGTTTTTTTCCCGTGTTGGATGCCTGTACTATTCATCTAGTTCTACTTCTGCCCTCAAGAATACTGTCTCCTTCCTCCCATAACTCAGTTAAAAGCCCTCTTGACCACGTTTGTGAGACTCTTACCAAAAACATTCCTGCCAACTGCTGTGAGGTGCAACCCATCACTTGCTAGAGGTCCATCTTCATGAAACCACAAATCATGTTCCAGGAAGTCAAATTGATCTCAGCAGTACCAGCAATGGAGCCAGTTGTTCACCTCCACTATTTTTCTCTCCTTTCCTGGGAGAAAAAAGAGGAGAGATGAAATGTTAACGTGTGCATCAAGGTGCTTCAGCAATCTGCCCAGAGCCTCATAATCCCTTCTAATCTCTCAAAAGCTGTGCCTTGTAGTGTCATTGGTTCCTGCATGTCCCAAAAGGAAGGAGTAACAGTTAGAGGGCTTAATGAGTTTTGTCAGCCACTCCATTACATCATGCATCTTTGTCTCAGAGAGACAACACACCTCTCAAGACATCCTGTCAGGTCCACAAACCACTGCTTCTGTTCCTCCCCACCACTACCACACATGTCCTCTGGCAATTGGCAGGGGCCAATGTATGTGCTGAATCTTCCAAGGTCCCCTGCATGCAAGACTGACACTTTTGTTCTTATTTCTGTTCCTCATCTTCATTGATGAGGGAGAGAGATTCAAATGGATTCTGCAGCTCCAAACATACGGAAAGATCCCTGGTCATTCTACTTCTGTGTGTCACATTCCTCAAAATGTCTACCTCCTGTGTTTGAGAAGAAACCTGCTCCTAAGAGACACCCCTTCTGTATTCCTCATCCAAGACAGTCTGCTCTGCTCTGTCCAAGAAAAAACCTCATGTTCCCTACTATGCTGAAGAGTAGATACATGGGCCTCAAGTTGCCCTACCCTCTCTTCCAACAGAGCAACCAACTTGCACTTGCTGCAGATGTAACTACCTACATCCTCCAGCAAGAACACAAATATAAAATAGCATTTGCAGGTTACTGCAGCAGCCCCCTCACCATCCATTTTGAGTAGTCTGAAGTAGGCACTTGTGAGGCTGGAAAATGACCCCATGTGCTGCTGGGACGTATTTTCCAGCCTTTTATGCTTTTTAGCTATTAATTCATCTTCGCTGTCACCACCCGCTGAATTATGAATTATCTGGACACTTGGACAGTACAGCGGGACCCTGTCCAACCACGTAAGCTTAAGGATCTTCCTTTTCCCCTCAGTCTACCTAGCTTGGCGTGGGAAGGAGAGAAACAGGGTCTTTTACAGAAAGTATTTATTAAAGGTAGGCAAATAAACAAGGCAAATTACCACACATGGGAAGCCCCCTCTTCCCAGGCACGCTTAGTTACAAAAAGAACAGATATGAAAGCACAGATACATTCTTTAGATCAGCCAGCCTCCAAAATAACAGAAAAGTCCCTAACGCGACTAGATAACTTTAGTCTAATTACTCACAGTTGTTCCTAAGCTTAGATGTTCTAAAGGAAGGGCCAGGAGGCAAGGCTGATGGCCTCCAGCCTGCTACTGGCACAGAACCCCGCTCCAGGAGGCTCCTTGGTTGTTATCCCTTTGTTATCTCTCTTTGTTATCTCCCGGCCACATGGCCTCCAAGAAGTTTTTATAACTTCTCCTTGGAAGCATCTGGAAGCATCCTGAAGATGCTCACTTCTTTCCTTTTTGATTGGTCAGTCTCACCCTATGACCTGTGATGCTGACACATGACCTATGATGCTGACCACATGACCTATGATGTAATCTAATCCCCAACACCTTATTAACCCTTGGTTTACCTGAAGAGGGAAATGTCCCCCTTTAGCTAAGTCTAGATAATGGGAAGCCCCATTATCACAGCACTAAAACAGAACTCCAGGCTTCCCACACAAAATTTCCCCAGTAAATGCCCATGCAAAACACTGCTTGGCTTTGCTGCCTGTTTATCCTGTACTATGAGAGGAGAGAAAGAACCTCTCCGTGCTCATTTTCAAACTATGCATAGTTTCATATATTTCTTACTTCCACTGTTCTAAGCTTAGAAACCACCACAGTTGTAATCTTTCCTAATAGGGAAATTGTTCCAACCCCTTCATTGTGCTTTTCTGCACCTTTGCTAGCTCTAAAATACTTTAGCAGTAGTTCACTATATTCCATGCAGCATCCCAACTATAGTTGCAACATATATTTGCATTGGCAGATTTATTTTTAATAATCCCCAATATGGAATTAACAGCAGCTGCACACTAGTTGCTTTCATCAAGCTATCCACCATAATCCCAGACTTCTTTCTTGGTCCATCACCACACCAGCTTGTACTCCACCAGTATCTAAGTGGGGTTGTGGGAGGGATGTTGTTTTGTGTATATCTCTTGACACTCACTTACAGTGAACTTCATATGCTATTTTAGCATCCACTTTACCTACCAGTTCATCATCCGTAATGAGTGGTGTGGGAACATACCATTATTTGATCTGAAAATTAAATGCAGTACAATCCTTTTAACTTATATTGAGCTATCATTCAAAAGGCAAAGAGAAATTGCCAGTTCCCACTGATGGCCCCACAGCTAATGCACATACTTCTCATCAGCAGTATGCCTCATTATCTCACTCTCCCATATCCCCATAGAGATTCATTTCTCCCAAACCTACTACCATAAGCAGAGCACATAAATGCCCCAGTTCAGGGGATTCAATGTCTCCAATTTTCCTATGGAAGATATCTGTACTGAGTTTTACAGAATACTAAAGATGCTCTTCTAGTTTATAGCCCTTCCTGCCTCTCACAAGAAGACCATAAACTACAACACTAGTCTGATTGCTTAACAATGGGCAGTTGAAAGTCCCAACTGATGCAAGTGCCCAAATCCCTTTCCTTTCCCAGGTTTACATTGTTTTCATAAAAAAACAATACTTTGGGCAATCATATATTGTCATCCCTACCTACCAACCAAATTAGCAAATCCATCCCACTTTATGGCAGGAAAGAAAACCTGGGACAAATGCCAACTCTTTCTTGTGGGATGTGAGCTGTGCAGGGAAAATAGGCAAAAGGAGCAGAGGGATGGTGAACTAGCTGGGGAACAGAAGCTGTAAGATTGACCTGTATCCATGATTGGACGAACCACTTGTGCAAAGACGGAATCCAGCATAACAGATCCCCCTTCCCCACTGAAGTTTGCCACCCCAAGCAGCTGCTCTAGATGGCTAGGAAAGGCACCAGGAGTGCCCAGCTCCTTTGTTGCAATAGCAATACTGAGTGCCAGTCTGTCTTCAGGAACAATTCGAAGTGCTAGTCACAACCTATACCGTCCAAGCACAGGTCCAAGTTATCTGAAGGATTATATTCTCCCACACAAGCCTATCTGTCTTTTGAGATCTTCTATGGAGGTCCTTCTCACTGTCCCATCATCCTTACAGTTACATCTAGTGGGAATGTGGAAGAAGTTCTTAGTGACTGGAACTCCCTTCCTTGAGAGGCTAGAATTGTGCTTTCTCCATTAGCCTTTTGTAGGCTTTTTGCTTCAGCAGGCCTTTGCTCATAGGAGAAAGAGCCATTTAGAATGTGCTGTGCTCTTCATTTGCTGTTTTTATTTTAACAGCCATCCTTTTAGCTACTTTTAATTCTTTTGCTAGTTTAGGGAGAGGGGTATACAACATAAGTTTTACAGCTCTGTCTGTTTTATCCTTTGTAAGCCTCCTTGAAATCTAGAACTGAGAAAAAGGTAAGATATACGTGATGATGATGAGAATGCTCTGGAACCAATAGCTCCTAGGGCTGCATGGAGGGAAATTCAATGATGTACATGAGAATAACCTCATTTTCTCAAACTCTAAGGTGTGTATGGCCTTAATCCTGTTGGTCATCCCAAGCAGAGTAGACCCATTAAATCTGTGGAATTTACCTTTGTGTTAACTTGCCATTCAACATTTGTTTCAATAGGTCCACTCTAGATAGAGCTAATAAATAGGATTCAGGTCAAAGCATCCTACTCTACCAAGACAGGGCAGCCCTTGATTCCAATAGCTATTGGAGAGAAGCCCTGAAAGTGTTCTCTGTTTGAAAGGTTGTCCATTCTGAATCTAGTTTAACAACAGAGATCACAATAAGAAGTGACAGGAAGGCAGAGCAGCAGCCTTCAGTTTGCTCATTAACAGCACCTGAGCAGCAGACTGAGTGGGCAAACAGGTTGCAGTTTTTTCCATTAAGCTGAAATACATTGTACATCCTTTTAAGAATGCCTAAATATATCATGAAACCCAGTATCATGTAGTGGTTTGAGTGCTGGACTAGGACTCAGGGAGACCAGGACCTGAATCACCTCTTGGCCATGGAAACCCACTGGGCAACCTTGAGCAAGTCACTAGCTCTCAGTCTCAGAAGAAGGCAATGGCAAAACCCCTCTGAAAAAATCCTGCCCCCCAAAAAAGTGATAGATTTGCCTTAGGGTCACCATAGTTGGAAGAAACCTGAAGCATAGAACAGTAAAATATACCTCTCTATATATAAATTAATTAGCACATGAAAATGCAAATTGAATCCTTTTTGGCAACATCTTTCATCCTTTTAGTAGTTTAAAGAGTCTTCCTCTCTAAAGCTTCCAGAAGGCACATAACTGTGCTATCTGTTTTCTGAAGCAGGAAAAGTGGGGAGAAGGTGAGATTATAGCAGGATTTCTCATCTTCCACTTTTAAAACTTCAGATGTATCACATATTAGAGATGATGTCAAGCAGATGGTGCTTGGAAGCATTTTTGTGAACAGATGTTAGCTGAAGTAAAAGAGGCATAGTAAGACACTAGGATGGGGGAGGGAGCAAGAGAAAGGGAACACAGAAAAAGAGAGAAAGGGACCAGATTAGAAGAATCACCACAATAACAAAAACCAGACTCTAAATAACTAGAGCAAGAAAGGATGCCTCATGCAAAGTAATATTTCATGGGGATTCCTGTGTCAATAGGGTTACCAGGTTGCAGGGTACAGGCTGAAGTCTCAGTTACTTATGCTTTTCTTTTGTCTCCAGCTGTGGAGACAAACCTCAAGGCAGTGGTGCTGGAGAAGGAAAAGACTTGATTTTATTGTGTCATGTGTCTTTAAAACCTAGGCACTAGCTTCACTCCACTCGTGCCAGGGCTCACTGGCCAATGCTAAAGTGTTTGCATGCATGTCATACTTGGGCATCATCACCACGCCAGAAAGTGAGGAGCAAGGACTGGTGAGAGAGCCAGTAGGTCCACGCACCTGAGCTCATTCTGTTTTCTAGAGCATGACAGTGAAGAGAGCACCACCATCACAAGTCATGAACCTTCTTGGGGCATGAGTCCTGGCAACACTGGAGCAGGACCTGGAAAAATCTGATGATGAGCCTTCAAGAAGATCCAGCAACTGTGCCAGCCATAGCAAAGCTCCTCCTTTGTTGCGCACGTGGCTCTGGGTAAGGCCATGAAGGACATTGAGCCCTGCCAAGAGGCTCCCCCAGCCAACATCTCAACTAGGGCTGCCATCTTATTTTGTCTAGCTGGATTTCACTCAACTGCTTTCTCAGGCCATTTCTGCACTAAACTGTTACAGTGTTATTATTCCACTTTCAACATCCTATGGAATCTTGGGGTTTAAGGAGGGACCTTTAGAATTCTCAGCCAGAGAGCTCTTCAGCCTCAGTAAACTTACAAACCCCAGAATTCCACAGGATGTTGCAAGTGGAATAATAGCACTCGAACAGTGTAGTGCAGAAATGGCTACAGATTCATCCCCTACCCCATGCCTGTTTCTATAATCTCCTGGCCCAGAAGCAGATTCTTTCTCCTCTCATTCTTTACGTGTTCATTACTCTTTCTCTTTTTCATTTTCTTCCTCTTTCCTTCCATTTGTGATGGGCCCATTTCAAGGGTTTCCTCACCTTTGCACATACCTTCCAACTGTCTGAATTTAGCAGGGACAGCCCCAGTTAATCCTCTGCCACCCCACTACTTCAGCTGCTTTTTAACATGTCACAGTTTCTCTCTCCTACTTCCACTTTCCCCCTTTCTCCTTGGCTTACTTCAATTGCTGCAAAACAGTTGCAACTATAGTTTGTGTTATCCTTAATAGGGTCAGGCAAAAGCAAACTGCTGCAGTCTCTCCTAGATGTTATTCTTTCTCATTAATAATTTTTGCTGTTTGATGTTCCTTGACCACAAGTGTCCCAGCCTTCATTTATGAAATGCTAAAGGATAGGCTTGCAGCCATGGTGTTTCTATTTGTTCCTCCTTCCACGAGCAATATCATGCTTGAGAACAGCAATAGGGCTGGTTTTAGCAGGAGGAGCTCATCAGATCCTTTCTCCCCCTCCCCTTTTTGTGTGTAGATAAAATATTCATGTTTCTATCAGATGAATATGTTCTGCTCCAGATTTAACACCAGTTTGAGGACTTTATACTTACTTCTGTGCTATCAACCTGACAATTCATATGTATAGACTTTAATAAAAAATAAAAGCCACTGGCAACTGCAGGAGAGTTGAGGAAGGGGAAATTGTACTACATTGGGTGGCTTTAAGAAGGTTTTTTTTTAATACAGTACTGTTGCTGGGACCTTGGAACTCTCAGAAAGCTTTGTACATGGAACAAGAAGAGTATATCTGTCCATTGGTGAGAGTTTTTGACTGAAAAATCTGGATCAACCAACAGCCCAGTGTTCAGGCTTTAGGCATTTGGTTATCTAAAGACAGGATAATCCTCATACGCACCATTATATTCTTTCCAGTACTAGAAGCACTTGCATATATCAATTGCTGGAGAATACAGGTGAGGAGGCCACTGGTTTTTCTATTGTTTTTCTCTTGACAATTTTTTGATTTCTGAGTCCTTAAGCGTAGGGAAAGGTATTTTGTAAAGTATCACTCACACCATTGGTACCATATGAATTAATGTGTAACAACAGAGGTGAAGGGTAATCATTTCCAGGATGGGAAGCAGCATGACTCTGAACAGTAGCTGAGGAACAGTAACAGGGGGCAACTTTTGCTCTCATGTCCTGGTTTTGGGGTCCCCATGTCATTTGGAATACTGGCGTAAAAAACAGGACACTGGACTAGCATGGATGTTCTTAACTTCTGTTAGGGTAGCACCTTGAATACTCTCTGCATTCAGACATGCTGGGTTCCATCTCTTTTTAGATGTAAGAAGGCTGTAAAATATATATCAAACCCCTTTTTGTGCTCCTGAGCCTTCAGCCAGGTTTGACATTAACTTATTTGCGGTCATAATCCTATCTTGTTTGCTAGCTTGTTTAAAATATTTTTTTATATCAGTGTTTGAGGCAAAGTCTCATGGAACTGCTTGACAAAACACAGAGATAATTCTATTATCTCTGTTAAGGATGCTATTGACTTGTAAATTACTGGTTTTGGATTGTTGGTTATAGAGGACAGTTTGTTATTCTTTGTGCTAGGTTGCACTTAGATTTAAAAAGATCTTAAACTCTAGTTGCCCTTTGTTAATTTATGGAAGTTTTGATGTTTAATTTTGTGTTTTTAAAAGTTGTTTATACCAGTACTGTGATTTTCACTATATTTGATCTGTTTTGTAAGCTGCTGTGAAGGAACATTGCATTGTAAGGTGGCCTAAAAATCTTCTAAATAAATAAAAATAACATGTTGTCCAAAGAGATGATTGGGACTCACTAACTTTGAGTCAGCAGTGGCTGGTCTGACTCTCTCAATCCTGCTTTGCCAGGCAGCAACTGCTGCCAGCAATAGAGCTCTATATTCCTGTGTCAGTCAAGGATAAGTAGACTGATATTTCCATCTGCCAGAGACCATTGATGCAATGAGGTGCAAGAAGGAGGCAGGATTTGTCACAATTCCTTCATACAACAGTTTGCTGGCCAGAAGTGGATGGAAACACCAGTCTGTTGTATCTCAATCAACAGAACAGACTTCCATCACTTGCATTGGTAGATGCCTGGTAAAGGATAGAGAGATTTTTATATTTGTGGCAATAGTGCCACAATTGTGAATACGTAGACTTTGTGAAGTTACAGTTACAGATCCATACCTCTAGGTTACAAATCCACAACTGCAGTACTGAATTCCAGCCATCACTTGTAACTTTATATTCAGAACTTCACAAGGACCTGCGACTAAAGGATTATGTCAAAGTCTCCAGTTTGGGTCTTGAAATCTCAGAGCCTGGTACAGTCCTGAACTGTCAAGGCTTTCTCTGCCATGAACTGACAAGTTAGCCTTAGTTACTGGATCTCTCTCCTTCACGCCGAAAGCTGCAAACTGAAGATAGTGTAGCTGCTTTTTGACCAAATACTGTACTTTTACTACCATAGCTCACATCAAAGCCCAATACCAAAAAACCCACCTTTGTTATTTGAACTTTCAAGTTTAAAGCAGGCCTTTTCACAACTGCTGTGCATACCAGCATAACACCTGCCAAAACCACAGCTTTCTGCTGTGCTAACATACATTATCACCTCAGGGGAGAAATAAAAACATGAAGCAGACTGCATGGAACACCACTGTGGGGTAAGGGCGGGGGAAACAGGTTTAGCCTTTTCAGAATCTTCTGTAAAGTATGGGTTAAAGTCTTGGCAGATGGTTGCTTGCATAAAAAGGAAGGAGCTGTCAAAATCCATGCTGGTTGGGTTAGCAGAGAGAGAATGCTTTTTAAAAAGCAATTTTAGGAAGTTTCTGGGCTCCCATTCTACTAAAAAGAATGACATAGATTTTTTTTATATGTATGGATAGCACCAATAACACTTTCTTGTTCTAAAGCATATCACAGGATAACATTCAGCCATGTGTTAATAATTAATGTCCTCCCATCCCTGAGTTTTACCCCTTCATTCAGTTATTGTTCTTTTTCTCCTTGCCTTCGCCTCCTCCTCTTTTTAAAACAATGCATGCCAGTTTTAATTATTTCTGTCCTGTTCATTCATATGGCCATTTTTTTCTGAATCGTCCCTTCATCTTCCTTAACTGATCATTTATTTTCACCTTATTATTGCAATTTTAGTAATTTAGTTACATTTACTTCCCACTACTAGTTCTTCTTCCCTTTCCCAACCACCCTATGTAATCCTCACAGTTACCTTGTGGTGTAGTTAGGCTAAGAACATAGGTTAGGTAATGAGTGAGCTGCACGGCTGTATGGAGATTTGAAATGAGGTCTCTCCAAATCTTCATCTAACACCTTAACCAGCACAGCAACTCCCAGCAGGAGCCAGTGTCCAGTGAGCAATTGTGAGGAGGAAATTACAAATTCAAGAAGGGATCACAAGCCAAACAAAACGGCAGAAACCAAGAAGCACAAATGTCATAAAAAGACAAGGAAGAATGTGCTATTTGAAAGGATTGTTGCAGAATGGTGTGGGAGCTCCATTGACCATAATTTACTTGCAAGTGAACATGGGATCTTGTCAATGGAGACAAGCATTGCTGGAGTTTTAAAGATAACTAGCGTATTTACCCGACGTTGCCTGGGATTTTATTTTCTCATTGGTAACACTTGTTAGAAATACGTTAGGAATTACTTTACCTTATCTGTGTCTCTAATTCCCCAAACTGCCTTGTCCAGTATCTGTAACTTTTCCCCATATTCCCCAATCCAGTCTGTATTCAGGGTTATTTATATACACAGTTTGGGTTCCTGAGAGAATACACTGCCCTCCTTCTTGCTGGTAGGCCTCATTTCCATAGCAACTGGTCTGAGCTCTCTGGCTGACAATTCTAAAGGCCCCTCCCTGAACTGCCAACCCCAGGATTTCATGGAACTTTCACAGTCAACCAATCATATGAGGTCTTCTTGCCTCACACAGCCAACTATATCAGGTCTTTGCCTGCCTGACACAGACAAACTCAAACAGACCAACTTTGACTTTTATATAGTAGATGAAGCCACCATTTTAGTCGTATTTCTGGACAACTGTGGAGAACCAATTCATCCACCTAGTATGGCTGCTGTAATGTAACATGTATTGAAATGTAACATGGCTTTGTTTCATTATAAACGGTACTTACATGGAAAGCAGTGGTGTGTGGGAGTGTTAAAAAAAAGAGTGTTAGCATATAGATGGAGACTAGCTGAGAGAAGGTACAGGTTCAACTACTGTGGTGTGAGGGTGATCTGTGAGTTGTAGAGGGCAGTTAGACAATTCAGAGAGATAAGTTGGGAGAAAACTATATCTAAGATAAAAGATTAGGCTTGCAGATATAATTATGTAGAGGAAAACTCAAAGTGGGGAGGAAGGAGGGTGTATGTGAATGAGAGTCTCTAAGGTAAGAAGACTGAGTGATGTGATGTTCCCGTTTTAGAGAAGGACGAAGGAACTTCACAAGCAAACATATACTAAATTTTTGATTGTCTTCATAATGTTTCCATAATGCATGTGGTCTGCTTAACAGAGGCAACAGAAAATGCTAGGAGGTGCTTTGTTGGTGTTTAGGAGATTGTATATTTAAAAAAAAATCAAAAGCCATTTGTTTTAAGAGGTCAACAGCATTGCTTCCTTTTCTAGAAAACCTATTACTGAAATTCATAGTATGCAAAAAAGCTTGTGAATGACTTCTATCAAGCTTGAAAATTTGTATTTCCCAACAACTCATCAAAATGAGATTATATATATCACAAAATTGCTACCAGACTTGATCACTTTCCTATTAATACCAAGGTTCAGAGTGGAGCTCACTGAAGAATTTGGCTATTATTTTGCCCTAAGTCAGAACCCAATGTTTAGTTATGTTAATAGTGTAATGAATATGTTATGCTTAAAAGCACAAAGATTGCACTCACCCACTCCCACATATATTGAAGCGGCTTTGATTTTTGTAATTGTAGTACTAGGCCAGCATTATGTAGTGGTCTGAGCACTGGACTATGACCCCAGAGACCAGGGTTTGATTCCCCGCTCTGCCACAGAAGCCCACTGGGAAACCTTGGGCGTGTCACATACTCTCAGCCCCAGAAAACCCCAGGGTCTCCAGAAGTCAGAAACAACTTTAAAGCACACAAATACTGATTAGAATATGATTATTTGATATAAAGCAATCCAATGAAATATCATAGCTAGGAAATAAATTTAAAATGAGAGTTCAAATTCGGTCTTCATGGAATAGTATATGGCATAGTCAGGCATTCAGGTTCAGCTATTTACCAGAGGCCAGGACACAGAGTTGTGCAGAGGTACAGACCTTCTCCTCCAGATTTTATGCTTTTTAAAATCAACCCCAATCCCAAATTGAGGATGTGTGTTTAGGTAGAAAAGGAACTGTGGCAGATATCAACACTGAGTGGGCATGGACATAGGTCCTACTTTGTTTTTACTAGTGCAATGAACGCGTCTGTTCCTCTGCCTGGTAAATATTTCAAACAGCTGTCGCTCTTGACCAACTGCGTCAATGTTATGCCAAACCTCACAGCACTGTCTTGTCAACAGCGAAAAGTCAGGAAGTATTTAAATTTCTAAAGGCAGGTTCACACATGAAAGTTCATTGCCAGATGAGTTAAACATCAAGGGACTACATGCATGTGTGAAGGGGCTATGCAACACCTCAAATAGGCTTTTTTTTTTTTTTTTTCCTGTTTCACATCATCCACCACACAAACACTTCCTTAAGGGAGATAGTTATATAAAAACCTTACCCAGATGACTAGGTTAAGAATCCTGCTTGCCTTCCTCCCAATAAAATATGAATACATGTAATCTGATACTAACTCACTATATGTATCTTTTAAAATTCACTTGATATATTACTTTATTATGTATAAATGGCTCCCTTAATTTAGCACTCATTTGAAACCAATGTGAGTTAAACAACTCACATAGGCGAGGTCTTTTTTTTTTTTACTTCCAACTCTCATTTTAATACACATTCCTGTGATAGGGTCACCTTAGGGTAGCCATAAGTCAGAAACAACTTGAAAACACACAACAATACTTTTGCATACTTTCAAATAAATTCTGATGACATCCACATCCAAAAGAAACGTATTCCAATGAGATGTACTCATTATCTGCCAGCTATCAAGTGTGGAGTAAAGGAATCAGACACAATGAAAGCAAAATGATCTATAAACCACACTGGGCAGAACAATCCTACATTAAAATTATGCCATCATAAAGGAGAGATACCTAGCATGCCTGACACAAGTTAGTGTTGGCCTTCAGCCAGTGCTGTAATAATTTGGAGGATAAATGACAGCCTTTTCTTCCTAAGACACAAACCAAATGAAAACAAGGCAACCATTGAAGATTTTTAATATATATAGATTCTTTAAAAGACAGTATGACAGACACAAGGTACAAAAACTAGGCCATGGAAGCCATCCGCTGCTGGCATCTGTGGAGAATTTCAGTGCTCTCCAACTCCTCACTCCAGACTTTCAGACAAAATTCTATTACATCTGAAAGAAGTTGCCTCCAGATACCATTTTCTTTTACACATCTGAGTCTGTTTTTACCAGGGAGATTGTATTCAAGCAAAACAAATTCCAGAGACATCAACTACATACAGACCAGTGTCTGCAATCCAGAAGATTCAGTGACTATGCAAACCATTCCTTTAATTTCAGGATATCTCCTGATGAATTCCAGTTCATAAGGCAAGATGAAGCATTCACGAAGCAGCTAGATGAAGTCTACTGTGAAGTTAGCCTCTGCTCTCTGGCAGTGAGAGAAGGATCAATGTAGAAAGCAGCTGTTAATTCCTCAGAGAGTCAAGAATTCAAAGAGGACTCTAGAGGCAGACGTCCAAAGACAAGACCAGAACTCATAATGCTTTCTTTGCCTCTACATCACAAGAGTCACTCAAATGAAGCACTTGCTAGACAGTTGTTCAGAAAACTGCTAGAAAAACTCCTGGAAATGTATTTGGAAGGAGGTGTTGTGGAGGGGGAGAAGTAAGCAAAATTTGTTTGTGAGTGCATGAGAGAGGAGGAGAAGAATGACACAGAGAATGGACAATTCAGTGTGTATGAAGATGACATAAGGAGTGGAAATGTTCACCAGATCCCAGCAGGGAAACAAGCACTTTGGAAGATTTTCTATCCTTGTGTCTGGAGATCTTTGGGCATGACCAGCTGCTCAGTACCTGTAATGATCTGGTTTAAAGGGACCATCTTTGGAGAGTCCCAGATACTTAGCCTGCTTGTCAGTTAGCTTTGTTAGCTTCACAGAGAGTTTATCCAGATGAGCAGCAGCCACAGCTTCATCCAGCTGAAAGAATGGGAAGATACAGTTAAATAAGTTGCATTCTGTACCCACTCAAATTCCAAATCTACCTTGCATATCACTAAGCTTTGCCCATCAGATTGGCTGTAACTATAAAAATGGCACAAGCTTTTAGTTCTGACCATTTTACATTTTTTCATGCGTGTGTGTACATTCTAAACTTACTAGAAACACAATGTCCTAAGTGAGGACCTCAGACAGTGTTAAAATTAATCCCAGTCCGCAGAAGCTTCTGCCACAGTTAATGCTGACACTCTCAGGCTCTGTAAGATTTTATTTCTGGATTTGATGCAACAGATGAACATAGCTTGTTCTGTGTGACTTGCCACTGTATAATGATTTCAGGCATTAAATGTGACATTCAACAGTATTGCCACATCTAATCCTTCCATCTCCCCAAAATCTCTGGGACTCTTTTTTTAAGGGGGATAAAATATACTAAAAAGCTCTTCCAGCAAATATATTCTTATGTCAGTTGTGCATAGGTTTATCTTATTCACTAAAAGAAAGACCTTTCCCAATTATGACTTCTGGATTTGGCTAAATTTCAAAGTCAGCAGAGCCTAGCTCAAGCATCAAACAATGACCATCTTGTTGAATTCACAGGCTTGTTTCAGAAAATTGAGGCCAGATGGCTGTTTTAAAAAATGAGAAATTTACAACATATCAGAATCTCCACCCCATTCAAGAACAAAGAATCCACTGATAATTTGATAATTAAAGAGAAACCCACAGGAAATAAAATGGCAGAAAATAAGTCAGACTTTGAGATTTTGCAGAGACGTGGTGGACACTGGACAATTAGGAACAGATTGTGGCTGGTTTTACTTGACGTTCAAGGAATGGCATAATCCCTTTCCCCATTATGCCCATGCACAGAAACAAGCCACAATGAGGCCCAGGATTATCACCAAAAGAAAAAGACAAAATTGAGCCACATTGACTTTCATCTCTCATTATACTACAACATGCAAGTGCAAGAATTCTTCAGAAAAGGATCACTGGAATGCACAGCAGTCCTCAACCATAAAATGAAATCTTCAAGACACAAGATCAACACTTTGAAATTCTCAGTCCATGGTAGGATAAGATTACTTTCCTAACACATGGGTCCATTTAGAGGAGGAAAGCACTGACTTCTAAATAAGCTAATTATTCAACTATTTCTTCGCCAACTGGTTAGCAGTTAAGAGACCTTCTAAGCCAGCCTTTTATTTCATGGTAAGTGCAATTGTTGCAAGGATCTGAGAGTTGAAGAGAGTCTAGTGGCTCTGCTCAGTACTTTCAAAAAGATAACTGTGCTTGTCTGCTTTAGCATAAAAAGATGCTAAGGAATCTAGTACCATTTTTTTAGTCTAATTTAGCTTTCATTGACTCAGCCCAGTCAGATGCAAGCGGGCTGTGGCTAAAAAAACTTATGTTAGAAAGTTCTTCTTCCAGTTAAGTCTCGAAGATACTACTGGGTTCCTTTATGTCTTTTTACACGCCATATGTGATTTTGATGGTACTCCTGTATGAACTCCGAATGCCTGCAGGGAGTATATCCCCTGTTTTATGCACTACTTTCATCAAACAAAAGACAAAACTACCACTCACCTTCTTTGGCAGAATATGTACACCTACTGCATATTTGCCAGGATTTGTCCAGAGCTCTATTTGTGCCAGCACTTGATTGGTAAAGGAATTGCTCATGACAAAACTGGGATGGCCCATGGCACAACCCAAGTTCACCAGTCTGCCTTCTGCAAGAAGTATGATGTGGTGGCCATTTTTCAGTGTGTAACGGTCTACCTGAACAAGTTAAAAAAAAGTGAAAGAGGTTTTTAAATTGTGCTTTTATCTACCTTATCAAATGCTCTGACAACAGAACTTTGCCAAACACTAACCCTGCATTGTTTTAAGTAGTACGCAAAAATTTGGCTCAGCAAAACATTCGGTTAAACATTTCAGAAGATACTGCATTAGAAATTACTACAATTGTATGAAAAACAGCAGCCATTTGTTGAGTATTTAAGATCACTTTAAATACTGCTCATTTTGTTTGCTACCTCAAATTCCTTTTCAGGGAAATTTGTAGGAAATAAACTTTTAAAATACAGTAGAAATAAATGCAAAATTATTTAGAAAATCTTTGCCAGAGATAGGCAATTTCAATGTTTATAGAAGCTCATCCTAAAAACCTACAAAGAACTGAAAGAAAAATAATATCTATAGGATCAATCATTTTTCCCTAGAAACCATGACAAATCATTATTCAATTTATATCCTACCTTCCTTCCAAAATGAGACCCAGAGTATCTCACAACACAGATTAAAATGGAGTACAGCTAAAAACAATGATTATAATGAAAAGTTTTTTAAAAAAAACCAAATAAATAACGTACCATATTAAAACAATACTAAAACAGTCTAAACACATGTAAGTCATTTACAATTAAAATAAAATTATAACCCTCCCACTTAATAAGTCAAAAACCAGCCTAAATAAAAAAGCATTTGAGAGGTGGTGGAAAGGAGAGCAGGGAAGGGGCCAGTCTAGCTTCCTGTAGGAGAGAACTCCACAGCCTGGGAGCTGCCACCAAAAAGTCCATGCTGCATAACCTCCCCAAACATGCCTGTCACAGTGCTAAGATCAAGCAAAAACCCTCTCCTGAGGATCTTAAGACTTGTTACATTTCATACAGGAAAACACAGAATCAAAGCCATTAGCTCTTTACATATCATTGCAAGCAATTTGATATGTGCCTGGAAATGAATGCAGGGAACATTTGTTTCTGAGCTCCACAAATTGAAGATCCAGAAGCTGACCCAGTGGATGAGAACAAAAATCACAGCTACTTGGAGAATGTCTACTTTCTTACTTGATCTCTGAGCTGTGATTGGGCGAGGGGCAGGAGGCAGCAATGAGCATGATCCTACGCTCCTAAATCTCTCCCGTCCGCCAGCACCAGGATCGGGCCCAGGACAAGGGGCGGGAGGCGGTGATGAGCGTGATCCTGTGAGCATTGAGAGAAGCGATGGATGGAATATCTAGCCAAGTTTGCATGTTCCTGCCACCCCTGATAGAATGATACAATTGTCTCCTATCATAGTAGAAGGATGAAACGTTTCCTCAGTTGAAAGAGAATCAACTTTAACTTAAAGATAGATACAGAATTTTTGCAGGAGGTGCATCTTCAAACCTAAATGCTCTCAAACACACCCAGGAAATTATACAATTGTGTAGCGCATTACTCTAGTGACACATTAATTTTGCTTTGTGAGGAATAGTAAAGGATAAAGATATTATGACTAAAGGCAGAAGAAATCTGTCACACAAGGATCCAAACCAGACACCAAATCATGCATATGAGAAATTCTGTCTATATAGAGAATTGCTTGCCCAGACAGGATGAAATAATCTTTGTAGGGATTTAGAATGCAGTAATGGGTCCCAGCCAGGGAGACAGCAACCACAAAGTGAGTTGTACCAGTTACAAAAACACATAAATTACTGAAACTTGAGCAGAGTGGCAGTTTTAGCAGGTTAACAGTGACAACTGAATCCTTCTTCAAAAGAGTTTTATACTAATCTGACTTCTCTGAGTTCATTTAGGAAGTTATGAAACTGTCTCCTACTTATACCAGCAACAGAGTCATTGGCTGGAACTTTTAGCTTGAACTAGGAAACAGAAGGCATGGATAAAAGCACTGCCCAGGAACCAATTTTTGGTTTATTCTTTTCTATATTGTTTGGGATGTTTAAAAAAATGTCGAAAGGGAGCAGGTTTGCAGATGATGTAATATGAAACATGCTGTTGTTATATGCCTTCAGTTTGACTCTGATTTGCAGCCAGCCTGTCATAGGGTTTTCACGACAAAATTTATTCTCAGGAAGCTTGCTGTTGCTTTCCTTTCAGGGCAAGAGTGTGACCTGCCTAAAGACAAGGAGTAACCAATGAGTTTCTGTGACCCAGCAGGAGATTCAAGCAGGGTTTTCTCAATCCTAGACCAACATTCAAACTACTATGCCACACAGGGTCAATGTGAGGAATTTAAAAAAAATCTATCTTTAACACCATGATGTCTCATATTATGAGTGGTGCTTATACTTTCAATAACTAGCTATTTCTGCTTTGTGTGAATGACACTGATTTGAGCACATCAGTAAAGTGGTTGACATCCTACACTGCCTTTCAGTTAGCCTCTGGCATGGAGTTACAATTTGGGAATACTTTGACATATAAAACCCTAAAACAAGAAAAGGGATCATGTGGGCCTCATTAGGCTTCCAAGACATTTAATTTTTTTAGACATGGGTCCCACCCCTGGAGAATCCCACCGATGATTACTACAGAAAAAAATAATAATCCATACTTCTCTGCCTAACCTGGAAGTGTCTCCCCCACTCCACAAACCAGAAAGTCATTTCTACTTTCACTTGGAGGGGCTGATGTGAAGCCCAGATGGAGACTGCTCTCCTTGTCCTAAAGAGTCTGTGGCCAGAATATCCTTCCCACCATATTGCTATCCTGATATACTACAGTTCTCAAGGCCTTCTTCTAAGGTGCTTCTCCCACCAAATAAAAATGAATTTTATCCCAACAAGTATTTGGGAAGAAAGAGTATGAAACTCTACACAGAGGGTTCCTCTCCATTCACAGGTGGAAGTCTCTTCATGCAAGTTGGAGTCTTTTGGTCTCAGGACCCTGGCTCATGTGCAGGCCCCTTTGTCTACAACTGTACATAGGGTAAGACCCCTCTCTGAAGTCATTCATGTTCTATCTGTGGGCATCACAGGGGCAGACTATGTTACAAGTATCACATTGTGGGGTCAGGGGGACGACTTTGCAAAACCTTGTTCCTGGCTCCTGGTGTTAACTTAAAATGTGAGTCAAATGCCTAAATAGGATTTTTAAATCTTCCGTATAAAAAGAAATACTTTTCAAAGTCAAATATACTTCCAAACTTGCCTTCAGTGCTCTTCCTGAAAGAAAAGGCCTTTCTTGCTTTGCATAATCTCAAAACAAATCCCCATCTTTTAAGAAGGCAAGTGGCTAATCACAGAAAAAGTTACACATGCAGCAAAAGATGCCATTTCATCAGTATCTTCACTGCAGATGTTTATGTTTTCCAAGCATATGCCTCAAGAAGTTACCAAAATTTATTGCTCATTCTGAGGTACTACTGAGTGTGAAGAGTGTGAGAAGATTTGTAACAACTATCTGTCTGCTGATTGCTGAAGCAGAGATTATACAGAACTGAAAACAGCATCTAAAAACAGAGATGCTGGACTATAGCAAGACATCTGAAGCCACAATGTTTTGTGGGTTTTTTTTAAAGAAACATTATCTGTTAGAGAAATCTCTTATCACATAATGTACAAATGGTTTAGCATACTAGAATAAATTCAAGAGATATGTGAAAAGAGAGAGAAATGGGAAAGTGCTGCAGAGTTGTGAAAAACAAGGAAATCATTTTCACATGAAGCTGTTTTGTAAATATATACAAGAGTTCTAGGGGAAAGTTTTTGGTCAAATTCAACAGAGGACAGTCTGTATTGTGTATTTTTCTGTAGTTTATCCTATTAAACAGGGACTATAATGACTAATGTTGGAACTTTGGTATAACGAATATATGCACGGATCAGGCAAACTCAACTAAGGATGGGGTGGGTAAGTGGCCCTCCAGATATTACAGACCTATAACTTGCTAGCCAGCATTGGCAAATAGTGAGAAATGCTAGGTGTTACAGTCTAACGTCTGGAGGGCTTTAGATTTCCATCCGTGGCTTAGCAGCAAGAATAAGTTGTGTTTATTGATACAGATTTCTGGAACAGGCCAGATAACCTTGTAGTTATACTTCCTCTGAAAATCTGTCTCATCTGGCTACATTTGAAGATAACTTTCACACACCTGAGAGAGATGAAGAGAAAAGATATTACTAATCCTATATTCCTCTCAAATATTATCCTTTTCTCGTGGCAATTGTATGGTATTTTGAGGTTTTTAAAATATTAAATGCTTTTTAAAAAAGAAGTTTTGTCTTCCATACGCAAGACCGCCAGCCTAAACAGGCTGACTATGCCAGAACACAGAAATGTAAAGTGATTTACACAATGATTTTTACTTTGTATGGGTTTTATTTCCATGCTTACAACATGTGAGACATGAATACACATGGATGAAACTAGAAGAGCACTCATTGTTAGGGCAGAATTCCTCTGATCACAAGCACTGCTCAGTTTCTGTTTCAGGCTATCCTCTTTTCCACCACTTCCATGGCTGTACACTAATGTGCCTTTCAAAATGCAACCAGAACATGGTAAACCAACAACAGAGCTGCACTAAATTGAAGCTTCATCTTATAGTTATATTAGAAGCATTACAGGTCTGTGACTATACTGTCAAATGCTTATATACCAGAAGGTAGCTCCTTGTATCATTGTTGAATTAGAAAGAAAACACGACATACACAATCTTTGTGTCGAAAGAGCATGAGAGACAGCGAGCAAGTGAAACTATCTGCTCTTGAAGGTAAGGTTAGAAAGGAACACACACAAAATAATTGACCATACAGCAAAGAGGAAAATCAATGGACCCCACTTTGGATGTTCCTTTAGATGCCCCTTACAGATGTTGGTGGTTTTGTTTTTTTCCATGTAACAAAACAGAATATTTCTTTAAAACTAGCAAGCAAGGAGCAGACAAAACCAAAACAAGAAATGAAGAGGAACTGAAAGCTGTGTGCTAAGCCATCTTTGAAAAGAATGAACTAGAAAATCTCTCAAAAGCTCATCAAAATAGGGACTTCTTAGGAATCTTATTACACTGGTTCTAATCAAGCATACTTTACACTCTGATCCAATTCCTCTCTTCATGCAGCTTTCCTTGTTTACTTTGGCATGCTGGATGTTTAAAAGAATTGGGGCTGTTTTTATATTAGACTGCATAAAGGGGAAAAATACTTTTTGATGCATTCCTACTGAAGGGTTTATCATATTCTCGCACCTGGAATGTTTCAAAACTAGTTTGCATTTTCCCTTGGAAAAGATTACACCTATTCTCTCTCTCTCTCTCTCTCTCTCTCTCTCTCTCTCTCTCTCTAAAAGAATATGACAATGTGTTTCTGAAAGATTCCAGGCCTGCAGCAATCTATGAACAAATGAAAACCAGTAGCTGGAATAGACTGGCTGAGAACACTATGAACTCCAAAGTGGAAATGTGGGCTTGCAGCATAAAGTCCAGAAACCTTTGCCATGACAGGATACAATAACCATGACAGACGATCTGGGCAACAAACACATGAAACAACCCAGAGCAGCTGCAGCACAAAGAGAGAGTTTGTCAGGCTGGTTTCAGATGTATGTCAATACTAGTCAGCCATAACTCCTCAAGAGGATACCAGTGCAGCCAAAATCAGACCAGGTCTAAATATCTAAGGACCAAGACCATTTTACTGGAGATGTATAGATCAGAAGTCTGCTTCAGCTTATGCTATGTGCATTCCAGGCCTTTCCAATGTCATAAGCTAGGAAAAGTAAGAGGTGGCCTTTTAAAAATTTCCATCAACTCGAAAAATGTAAAGAGCACTTAACATCAGAGTTCTGATACAGTTTTGCAAGGAGGAGTCAGCCCTCAACAATAATTCAGAGTTTGGAAAATCTACTTTTTCTGGAATTCTGGGATTAGCATTCCAAAAAAGCAAAATTTCCAAGCTCTATTTAATAAGTAGATCACTTTCCAGTTCACCAGAGCTCCCAAAGCAATTCTCAGCAAGCTGAAAATATCTGAACACATTTTAAAAAATGTTCAAAAGCCAGTATTTTTCTAAAAATAGCTTAAAAACCATTTTAAATTCTAGTTTTAAAAACCAACAGCTATACGAAAAAATATATTTTTTAATTTGCCTGTTAAAAGTGCAGGAAGGATAAAGCCAGCCTATGCTACTTAGAGAAGGACTTCCACAGTCAAGGTCTTGCTAGAGAGAAAGCACTATCTCTTGTGCTCCCCAACCTAACCTAGCCACATACAAAAGGAGCAGAAAGACATTCTGATCTCGTGACTTCAAGCTCAGTAAAACCAGTATACCAAACTAAACTAAGACGGAAATTGCAAGCCAATGCAGTTGGTCCAAGCCTAATAATACATGGTTGCTAAAGCACATACCATTCACAAGTCTGGCTGCTGCATTTTGTACTAGTTGTAGCTTCCAAACATTTGTTAAAGGGCAGTCCTACATGGAGTACATAACAGCAATCCAATGGAGAGGTAATTAAGACATGTATTGCTGTGGCCAAATCTGTTTTCCTCAGGAAAAGAATGAGCTGGTGCACCAGCCACGGCTGGGCAATAGCACACCTGGCCACAACAGACATATGGCATTCCAGGAACCAAGAGCACCCTGTTGATTCTGCAAAACTAATCCACCTGAGAGTGTACAGTCCCATCCACATCACTGAGCTTTGAAAACAAGTAGAGTAACACTTCAACCTCCTGGGACACACTGTTCCTGACCATGGTGGCTACTGGATTCAAAGAATATTTGAGTCAATTACAAAACAGCAAATCACTCCCTCTCTATCACCCTATCCTAGTTTTAATTTTTGTTTTGTTTTGTTTATATCCTGCCTTTTCCTCAGAAGTGGGATTGAAAGTGACTTACAAGATTGAAACAGATACAGAAAAAAAGAAGTACAGACAAAAATACACATAAGGTGACTAAATATCAAATTGCTAAAATTACTAAAATCAAGATGCAATTAAACTAATTCTGCTATTTCCATGAATTAATGTTAATTTAGCAGTGGGAACACAGAAGAAATAAGAACAGTACAGCACAAGTCTTCCAAAGCCCTCTTCTCATAAAAGAGTCAGCCAGCCTGATCCCTCCCCCCTGCAAAAAAAAAAAAAAAATCTTAGCCTGTTAGTGGTAGGAAAACAGGATGTCAGCACTCTTGCCTCCAATGGGGGCCTTTCCAGAGACTGGAAGCAGCCACCCAGAGGATCTTTGCTCTAAATATATAAAGATGGCATTCTGTACTCCCCACCATTCCCCAGGGTGTTTGTGGGAAGATAGTTCATCTCATTTAAAGACATTTGTATGCTGCAAATTTTTAACTATATTTCTTTTAACTGTTTAAGCTGCCTTGACACCCAAACTGAATAAAAAGGCATAACAGAAGAAGATGGAGGAAGAAAAGGAGGAGGCGGAGCAGAAGGTGGAGAAGAAAAGAGGAAAAGGAAGAGGAGGGGAAAGAAAAGAAGCTGCCACCACCACCACCCTCCAGTGGTCTAGTGCCAGTTGCAAAGCCAAGATGCGTGTCATGACACCAGTTCCCAGCTGACAGAGACAGGCTATCAAAGGAACACAGTTTCTTTTTACCAGTTCTTTGCTCTCTGTCCTTGCAAAAATAAATTCCTTGAAGATGGAAAACAAGATCCCTGTTTCAGCTTCTTTACCTGAGGTTTAATATTCACAGTCTCCACAGCATTCTCATTCAGCCATTTCACGTCTATTTCCACATCAAAGTGCCCAATGTTGCACACAATAGAATCATCTTTCATCTGCTCAAAATGCCTGGAAGAAAAACACACAGTTCTTTTCAGGGACAGCAACTCATTTTGTCATAGACCAAAGGAACCAGACATTATTTCAACACGACCCCACCGAAGTATCTCAGCCAGGCCTGCAAAACATACGGCCCCGCCAAAGGATTTCATGCAGCCCACATCGCCTGTGAGCATGAGGGCCAAAAATGCAACAGCAACAGTGGTGGCAGCAAGGGGCAGAGACATGCCTCCCTCCTCTCCCGCCGAACCAGGCGCATCCCCGAGCATCACTTGTGACTGAACAATGGAGCTCCCAGTTGAGAGTGTCGTGCCAGCTCCTCCACTCACACCACTGCAGGAGGTGAGTTGGGGGTGGCAGAGGGAGACCTGCAGGAAAATGGAAGGGGAAAACTCAGAGGGATGGAGGAGAAGACAGCAGAGGAAAGTGGGGCAATCTTACCCACTGGGTCACCCTCAGTAGGGTTGGGGGTGGTGTAAGACAGGGAGAAATAGTGAAGGGCCAAACCAAGAGAGGATCCCAGAGAATTCAATTTTCTCTTATGCAAATAAGGTTATGCGTCTATTGCAGTTGAGAAGAGGGAGCTGCAGAAGGAGGCTTTGCCATGGTGGGAACCTCACCTTATTGATTGACACTCCTCAGGGGTTCTGATGGATGTGTGTGTGTATGTTCAGAAGTTGAGGTTCAGGGGATATGAAGGCTTAGCAGATGATCCTGGCACACTGAGCTTCTTTCTCTGGCAGATAGATGAAGAGAGTGGAATATGCTGCCTCGGAAAGTGGTGAAGTCTCTTTCTTGAGAGGTTTTTAAGCAGAGGCTGGATAGCCATCTGTTGGGAACCCTTTGATGTTCCTGCATGGCAGGGGCTTGGACTGGATGGCCCTTGTGGTCTCTTCAAACTCTATGATTGTATGAGAGAGGGGAAGTGGCAATATGGAGGAGCTGAAGAGAGTAGTTGGGGTGACCTGGAATAAATCTCTGTCTCTGTTTTGAGGGACGAGTAGGTGAGTGATGAGGGCAGAATGGAGTTGCATTTCAAAAGCAGCAGCAGGAAGTTCTTGATGGTGGTAAAAGGGAGAAGACTGGTTTGTATGGTTCGTTGGAAATGTGACTAACTCATTCCTCCACTCTCCCTCTTGTCCTTCTGAATGTGATTTTAAAATATATAATCTCTATGATCCGTGAGCAAGATGCAAAATAAAACTCAGAATGCGTTTGTAATGGCCATAAGCAACAGCTCATGTGGGGCTGTAGAATGCAGTCGGTGAGCACAGTGAGAACATAGTGTCTACTGCTGTTGCTAATATGTCCACAAATAGTATACTGTTTTTGTCATGCAACGTTGAGTAGCTCCACTCCTTTTAAGACTCCACCTTTACTAACTAATCTTTTTCTCCTACTTACTGTTCAATACACACACATACACACACACATATATATATACACGTGTGCGCGCGTGCGCTCACGCCATGCACCTTTGTAAAACTGGTGTTGAAAAAAAAGATCAAATCAGAACACAAGTGTAATAATTGAAATTTCCCTTTTTTATAATATAGTTTATTTTATTTGCAAAATGGTTTAATCATTAATTATACTGTAATAATTATAGTATAATTATTAAACTATTTTGCAAATAAAAAACATTATTATACGATTATTATAACTGTACTTGGAAAGTGAGGGGCTAAAAGCCTAAAGAAGATTAGTTTATTTAATTTTGGCCCTTACCTACTGCCAAGTTGTGCAGGTCTGATCTAAGCCATACTGTCTCTGACTACGTTTACTGCAAACAACACTTAGGCTACTATGTGACTAATATGCACATTCAGAAAGACAAGACTGCTCAGCAGGGACCCATCAACTGAGATGAGAAATATTTCTGGCAAGCACTTTGCTTGTATTCTGACATGCCTTTCTGCACGTTTTTGATGAGAACTCCCATCATCGCCACCCACCATGCCCCATGATCAGGTATTGTGGAACTTTCACCCAAAACATTAGGAGATAAGCTGATTGCCTACTCTCCTTTTACAGAGTATCTGGTTTTCCAGATTCTAATTTTATTTTTTCTTATTGTGTATGATGGAGTGCCTGTAGATAGTATAGTTAGCCTTCTGTATAAGTGGGGGTTCCATTCCAGGAACCTCAGCAAATAATGGAAATTGCAAACGTTCGCATCCTGTTATATTTGATAGCAGTGACATGCATACACATCACTACCATTTTAGGTATGGGACGCAATGCTCCACAGTCACTCAAAATCATGGATCTTCAAGTTGCAAATACAGAAGGACCACAGCAATATTTACATATCTGAAAGGAAAGAACTTAAGGAGTTGCATGCATTATTCGTGTGAACTCTATGCCCTGTTGAGTGAAAGCTAAAATAAGTCCAAAACATTTCACAAATACTTCATCCACCATCAAACAAGACAACTCATAAAGCTGTCCTGTTATGTCCAACAGTTAATTCCAAAGGGAGGCTGTTAAAATGTCACTGGAGAGATCAAATTAACAATCTCAGACTCCAAACCCTGCTGCCATCCATTCAGATAACCCATTTTTCTTACATAATCAACAATTCAGCCAACAAAACTCTCAATTTGGTTACAGTTTCAAGTTGGCTACAGATGAGTCCACTGTGTAGAGCAAAATACTCCTGGGGCCAAATTTGGCCAGCAAGACACTGAGAATTTGGATTAAAATGAAATGCTTCTTCTACAATGTCCTGTTCTGTCACCTAAGGGCACTCCTTCATGCACACACGGAGCCAAGATACACAATTCATGCATTTCTGGTTTTAGGAACAGGCTAATAATAACATTTGTTCTATTTGGTTCATTATTTATTTGTATTTTAATACTGCAGGATGCAGAATGAAATAGTACCTAGCAACCAAAATATACCAGGTATATACAGAATTAACCTTCACCATAAAATGTTTGGACTATATTTTGGTAATCTGGCCCTGCAAATGTGCAGACCAACATCTAACTTACTTACACTAGTAGAATGTGACAGCAATGCCAGAATAACAGTCTATCAAGAAAGCTGTGTCAGTGAAGCAAGACATCTGTTTTACAATTTTTCTGCTCATCTGTTTCATATCACACACAGGGAAAGCCGCTTTGAACTGAAAGGTATATAGTACCTGCCCTGCACAATATCACTGCATCCAGTGGTGGTAACAAATATGTTGCCTTCTTTGCAGGCCTCTTCCATGGTCGTAACTTCATAACCTGAAGAAAAAGGGAAATTACACATTGCACTGTATCTGTGGGCCCTCTTGCACCTTAGTATATGTTTGTACTTTACAAATGTAGCAAGCACGCATCAATTCATGAGATTCACCAGAGACAGGGATTCCAGTTACCTCTGTGTAAATGCGTGAAACATCTGTCTAGAGCTCAGATTACCTATGTCACTCCTTGCCTTTTCCACTTAAGCTATTTGTTTTGTTTTGTTTTCTCTCTCTCTCTCCCTTAGGCTATGTTAGACAGTTGACTTTAAAAAGGCTCATGTTTTACCAGCTTCAGTATATTTACCACATTTGTATTTTTTCTATTTTCTTCAAAACATTTAGGGTAGCACACCTATATTTATACCATTCTACCCGCCTCTGCAAGGCAGGGCTAAGGTGAGACACAATCAACACAAGATAAGAAATCAAATGTAAGCACAACATAAGCATGTTTCAAAAATGGGGAGATATTGCTTCCACTTTGGGAATAACAAAAGTAGAACCTGTTTTCAAAAACAGAGGCAAGCCATGGGAATTAAGACTAGGGCTTCCTGGTAGATTTTATCATTAGCATGCTTTCTTTATTTTCACAAAGATGATAAGCACTGGGATGGCCACTTGAAAAGAAGCAGAACTCAAAACTCATCATTGAGGAATGTTAACTACAACTCATATTTTGGGACTAGAGATACTTAATCAAATAAACACTCATTTTCACTAGCTATGATAATGTCCACAACTGCCAGGAACAGATCTGTCAAGTTTGAATACTTGGAGTTATAAAGGCTGCACCATGGTAAAAGCCAGGAATTGGAAGGGACGTTCAAGATCCCATTATCTAAACAGTCTCTACCTTCAACTGCAGGGGATACATTAGTCCATAAAATGTCTGTGGAGCCACCTGACCCATTACTGATTCCTCCAGACCACTGCAGCCTGCATCACAGCGTTTTCAGAATACTAGAAATGATATTCCAGTTCTTGGTGGTGTGATTCTCCTCATTTAACAGCAGCAACAAAACATTCCCTGACAAGCACCAGGGCCGCTGATTAGGACTACACGGGCCACAAAATTCCCATTCCCAATCTATAAACTAAAACTAACAGGCAATTAAGGTTTCTTTATTCAGGTGCCAGAGTTCATTTTAAACTAGAGATGGGCCAACTGAATCCCCGAATCCTCAGCAAGGATTCAAGATTCACGAATCCGAATCCGTTAGCCAAAATAGGCAAAGTGAGTCTTTCAAATCCACCAACTAAATAGTTCGTTGGAGACCGGGATGCCTGAAAACCTGGGAGAGCAGAGACACACAAGGGGAAATGGCAAGTAGTTGAGTTTTTCCCTTACAGTAATAATGGCCTCTGCTAACAATTTCAGAAATTACATCTGGGGTTGTACTCTAAGATATTTAAACTGAACATTTAATATTTAAGTTCAGTACTTGACTGGAAGGTACAGTCTTCTTGAGATTTCAAGGACAGCTGAAACATTCCTTTGCATAGCTCCCTTGCAAACCTCTTTCATACACAATTCTGGGGTTTGTAGTTTTACAAGGTGTCACAGCCTTCTCTGACAAAGTATGCTGGTGCATCATCAAACTACAAATCCCAGGATGCCATAAGGAGCTATGCAAAGAAAAGCCAGTTTTGACCTGGATTAGCTCTGTACTGTAATATGTGGCCCTGTTTACACAGGCAGGAAAATGTGGGATTAATCCACATTTTCATGCCTGTGTAAAGTGCCTTCATGTCATTTTCAATTTGGGAAGATCCTGAGGCAAAACCATGACAATTGTCCTGGCCAGATTTCTTCAGAGGGAGGTTTGCCTTTGCCTAGGCTTATTTCCCTTGCTGTTTAAACCCTTTTTAATGAAAGGATTCAAAAGATTCAAGATTTGTGAAATTTGTGGATTCCCTGAACCTTCCAGGGATTCGGATCTGGATTCGGAAAATTCTGGATTCGTCCCATCCCTATTTTAAATAGTAATCAGGCATTTTTCCAGTTTAGGTTAAGCAGGGTTTTTTATTTGCTTGCTTGTTTGTTTTTAAATTGCAGATTTGGTTTAGTTGACAGGCTGTAGCTAGATGCCATTCTGCTTGATACATTGTCTGATATCTTTATCTGAGCAGAAACGAGAAGGACAATAGGCACTGGACATTTTCAGTGCCAACACAAAACTACTGTGGCCCTGAGCGCTGGCTTTCTCAGTGTCTGAATTTTCAGACTTCACGATTCAACCTTCATTAGAAAGTTATCCTTAGATGCTTTAGCAATATACTACAATATACCACTGAAGACAACATTGGTTGAGGTATATTCGGTTTTCTGTCTGTTTATATGTTCTTATTTAGTTTAAGCTATAGCATGTTTGTGTTATAATCTGATGATATAACTTTGCACTGGCACTGTATATTTTAACGGTGTTTTAGTGTCAGCTTTTCATATTGGTAGGTAACTGTAGCCATTTGTTGTTTTATTTGTAACATCCCAGATCTCTTGACTTTTGATTTGTTTGCACTGCTATTTATTTCTTGTTTACTCCATTTTCTGCAGATTTAGCTACCTCTGTTACCTCAAACTGGCTTGGTTCAGTCTTCCCAACCAAGATAACCATTTGAGGAGGAAAGCTGCGTAGACCCAGGATAGACTCGCAGCTCCTGCTTTGCCCTGGATAAACCACCCAAATGGCCCTCTGCTTCTCACCTTCCATGGCTGCTTGCAGGGCATTGATTGGATCAATTTCTGTGATTATGACTCTGGCCCCAAAGTTTCTCAAGGCTTGAGCACAACCTTTGCCAACATCACCATAGCCTGCCACAACAGCCACTTTCCCTGCAATCATGACATCTGTGGCACGTTTAATTCCATCGATGAGGGATTCCCGGCAACCATAGAGATTGTCAAATTTACTCTACAAAGAGAAACAGAAATAAAGAAACACATGTAACTTCTTCTGATTACAGAAGATACTTACAGCAGGAAGCAAGCATACAGAAGGCTGCAATAAGCTATGTGCCTCCAAGTGTTCATCAATTAAAAATGGGATCTGTAAGCAAGGGACAGTCTTCCAGCTGTTGTTGAACTCCAAATTTCATCAGCTCCAGACAGAATGGCCAATAGCCAAAACCGAAGGTAGCTGGAATAGACCATCATCTGGATGGCCACAGGTTCTCCACCCTAACACGTTTACACCTTCAGCTTCCATACATTAAAAAATTACATTTCTCCCACTGAAATCTTCCCGAGCAAGATAACACCAAGACACAGAGCAGAGTTTCAAGAGAAATGTTTCTCTCAGAAGCCCCCTTTCATATAGGCACTGTCTTTGCATCCTCATTTCTATTTTAACTGTTAATTCATAAGATCCTAGAATACAGACAATCTACCTGGTATACTCCAGATGCTCTTAACTACAACTCCTATATCCCCTGACCATTCACCATGATGAATAGAGCTTTGGGGCATTTTACTCCAAGATAATTTTAGGGTACTAGGTTGCCTATTCTCTGTCCTACAATAACCCCAAAACAGAATGATAGAGAGAATGTTGTGTTTCAGCTGAAAATTAGTGCATACAAAAGAGTGGAACAGCAGCCTTTGCTATCCCAAGGGCCAAGAATGACATTGTCATTTTATTCAACATTTGTATGCCAAGCATACACTTATTTCTTCTCATCGGCACAGCTTCAGTTTCCACTATGAAGGGACAAGGCATAGAAGAACAAGTCATGTTCAAGGCAGTCAATAAGGAAGGGAAAAACAAAACAACACACAAGAATTCTGCCTGCCTTACCTTGGTGACAGAGTCATTAACATTAATAGCTGGTAACTTCAGTGTCCCATTGGAATGCATTTTATACAGGTTATGGACTCCAGTAGTTGTTTCCTCAGATATTCCTCTGATTCCTTGGGGGGAAACCAACAGTCACTAAAGAGGTTTCTTTAGAAGAATGCCTTATGGATGTGAAACAAAACACATAAAAGAGAATCTAACTTATTCGAGGCTTGCTCCCAACAGTTTCTTTCAGTGTAGCCTTTTATAACCAGAGATGTCAGGATGTGTAGTACACAGGGAGACAAATCTCTGGGGTATTTGCTCACTCACATCCAACAATGGCAGGTACTGACCCAGAAGGCTCTGAGCTCACTCTCTGGTATCTCTAGCAACATGAATTCAGGTGGCATGACTAAGAAAGGTCTCTGCGGTCAAGAGAGACAATACTGGACCAGAAGGACCAAATCAACTTATTGAATAAAATCAGCTTCATACTTTATACTACTTCAGTATTTTTTTTTTAAATAAACCTTCATAGTTGGGAGATGCAATAGAAAAATTGCTATGATTCTGTGACTTATCATTGTGAGTCAATGCACTTTCATACATGCTAACAAAAAAACCCATTCAAGTTCATTTAATTGCTGTTCTCTCATACTTAAAAAAAAGTCCTATTTTATGTTGCATGGGGACCATATCCCAATACAAAGGAACAAATGTCCACTTGACAGCAAATCAATCTTTTCAGGCCATCATCAGAGTTGAGTAAAAATGTGCACTGTGGCCATATACGGCTCCAACTAACATTTCCAGGCCCTGTTCATCTCCCTTTTTTGTGGCCAAAGATGAAGTAATAAGAGAAATCCTGGATTCTTAAAAAATCACATGTAAATTGGTTGCAGAGCCTTGTTCCTGCATTGTGTTAATACTAAAAAGTCAGAAGTCCACTTCTGTTTATTTTAGTTTTTTTTTGTTAGTTTCTGAAGTCTACGTGGTCCTTAGAGCAGGGCTTTTGAAACAGTGTGCTGCGAAATGTTAATGTGTCGCCTGAAGTGTGCAGGTGCGTCACCTACAATCTCAGAAAGCTATATTATTTATAAATCAGGTATTTTTAAAAATATATGAAAGGTTTTCATGAGATATGTTGTGTCCCCATACATTGTTATTCCAATTTATGTACATGTCCATATCTCTTATAAGGGGTTAGTTTAACCTCCGGTTTCCCAGTAAAACTGAATTACTGTGTCGCGAAATGATGCATCTCTAAAAAGTGTGTCACCAACATGAAAAGTTTGGAAAGCTCTGCCTTAGAGTATCCCAGAGACAGAAAATTGCTCATCCGTGTTTAAACATTTACTGAAGGCAAAGGCAGCTGGTGGTTATCCAGTTATAACAACAGAAGCCAAGCAAGTAAGGATTCATATATGCATTCATAGTGAGGCAAACAGCATTCTCAGATGAACATTTTACAACCTGTTTCTTCTAATGAGCAAGACTAGCCCAAGCAATATGAAGAAGGAAGCAGCTGCTTGAAGCAGTACATTTTTGCCTGTCATGAAAGGGCGGCAAATTGTTCCCTAACTGATTTGTTATTATGCAATTTTACCACTCAGCAAAGATGCTTATAGTATTTTCTGCTTTATTTGCCCAAACATTTGGATGATTTTAGATATCATGCACTTTAACTTAGGAAGGATAGGAGTGACCTTTGTTGCTGTACTTTAGGAAACAAAATGTTTTAGGCCATCTCTAGTCAGGAAAATGTTAAGTTTACCTGTGTTTCCATGGTGTGTTGCACATCACAAAAAGTGAGATTTCAGTAAATCCACATCTGCTACCATTGTTTATGATAACCAGCTACAAACCACAATCTGAATCCTTATGCTCATGAACTCTGGCTTATTTTAACCACAGACTAAGACAATGTCGGAGGTCACAATTGTGATTCATCCCCAGCTTCTTTTCTCAACCGCCCACCCTAAAGCAGGAGCTGACAAAAACAAATTAGAAACGAGGAAGGTAAGGCACGGTTTGATTAGTTAATTGCTGAAGAATTTGTGGCTTAAGCAACAAACTGGTTAACACAAACCTTTATTTATTGTGATGTGTGAACATGCAGTCTAAATTTGCCTGAAACCTATACAGGTTATCATGGCAGAGATAAAAACTGAAAACATTGGGCTCACCTTTTTGAAAAGAGTGACTACAAAGTTCAATATGTAATGCAAAGATTACATGTGCAGACAGAAGAGACAGGAATTACTGGCAATTCCATGGCTGTCTCTAAGCAAATTTGGAAGCCTATGGAAGAAAATTTATGAGGCCCATTTAATACGATTGTTTTCTACTGAATGAACCGCTATGGAACAGCATTCCAGAAATAATTTAAGGCAGCAATAAATGTATCCTGCACTGACAAAGTTATATCACTAGTAACTTCAGGAATTATTCTTCATGCTTCTCCATATATAGGAATGCACTAGATAATCACCTGGTACATATATTTATATCAGCTTTCATTTCACAGGCCTGTACTTTCAAAGAGCTTTGTCTTCCTATAGGTCACAGATGTCAGACCTGTTTTTGTGCTTCAAAGCTGAGAGAAATATATTAAGATAGGAATGTTATGGAAAGGGGGGGAGCAATAGACTTGTGCCAGTGATTTCATTCTCTCTGGGTTCCTAATTCAATTTGCTTTGAAATAACTACTCACAAGCTATTAGTTTTCTGTAATTAATTGTTTTTATATCTTAGAAATAAATGAGTGCCTTAAAAATTATAATATAATAAGGGATGCAATCAGTTCTTTTACATTATAACTGTCTTTGGTTGATTTTATGTTTATAAGATAAGGGGCAGACAAAGCATGGCCCTGGATGTCGGGTAGCCCTCCATATGTATGGGACATGTAGTAGGAGTTAATTAACTGCCTGCTTGTAACAAAGAATGGGAACCATTGACCATTAGATTCACAAAGCTAGGAAGGCAGCACTGATAAGAACTACCAGCCAAAGCCAGGACTTCAAGGTCTCTTGTGGGTGGAAAGGGAAACTATTTGCTTCTAATGTTTGGATTTTGCTAATTGCTTTCAGTTCACCCACTGAAGTCCTGTACAACGCATCACACTCCTAATAAATAGTGTATTCGCACTGTTACTTTTGTGTGTGATTTCAGTTCCTGACACTGGGTCACATATGGGCGGCCCCAAAGCTGTTTTTGTAAAACTTCACACACACCTCAACTACCTAGACTGCATATTTTCTGGCAGGAGCAGCAGTTCACCTTTTAAACAAGTTGCAACTCACCCAGTGCACTATTTAGCAATTCTCAAAAACCACAAGTGGAAAAGTGGGAAAAAGCCACAAAATGCTACTTCCAGGATTTATTGTGAGGAGGGAGCACTCTCACGAGAGCCAGTTTGGTGTAGTGGTTTGAGCACTGGACTATTACCACGGACACCAGGGTCTGATTCTCTGCTTGGTCATGGAAACCCACTGGGTGACCTTAGGTGTGTCACACACCTCTCAAACCCAGAAAACTCCATGAGAGGCTTGCCTTAGGGTCGCCCTAGATCAGAAACTACCTGAAGGCATACAACCACCACCATACGTTCTTGTATTGTTTCCTGCCAGAGACCCCCTTGGAGCAACATAGACTTTGGGAAGTCTGTGAGGCCTCTAGTCGATCTCTCGGCAGAAAATTGGCCTCCTTGTCTTACCATAGCTGTTCATTGGCTACAGGGCATGCATGCGGCCTCACTCCATAGGTCTGCTTTTTACACCACAGGCCAAAGTTTACAATAACCAACAGTTTTCCCAAAACCAAAAATTTCTATTTGATTGTTTCTGAACAATAAGGAAAAGTCTAACAACCATCACTATAACACTAACTCCCCGTTGGGCAGGTGGGTTTGGAACCGTTAATTTCTTTTAAGAAGTAGCATTCTAAGCACACATATTGGAATTTCACTGAAGAAATACTGAAAAAATAAAGGTCCAGATTTCATTTCAGGTTGACAAATTAAATGGAGCGGGGACACAGAAATGGAGAGATTTGTCAGCCTAGAATGGCAGCTTCTGGGACAATGTATTATATGACTTTGGTCCTGTCGCATTTAAGGAAACAATCAAATTCAAGAGACTTGGTTTTCATTTGCAAGTAATGTTTGCCATTAAGGATTTTGATATTTTCCCCAAAGAGGCAGTCTTCAGAATTCAGAAAAAAATACCTTTATATACTGGCAGAGTTTTGGTAATCTGACACCAATATTCAGATGACTGGAAGTAGGAGAGACCATAACTAATTGACAACAGTGAGTTTGCTAGGGCCCTTACCACAACACAAAAGGAAAGAGTGGAAACATTTCTAAAGAAAATTGCCACAGGAAGACATTTAAAGCAACCTCCTTTACATTAGCGTCAAGGCAAAGACTGAAACTGAGTGAGGGAGAAAAACAGCAAAACCAATTATAAGGCACTTCTGATGAATTCGCATGAGTTCAGGGTGCTAATTTAAAGAAATGAAGAAAGTTCTAACAAAGATGGAGTTGGACAATATATTTCAGATAAACTGCAGCAAGATTTCCCCACCTGTTGGAGGAAAATGAAGTACAAGTGAGGAATGTGTAGCCATTCAGATATTGTTGGAGTATAATACACATCATCCTCTACCACTGACTATGCTGGCTAGACCTGACTGGAACTGGAATGGAATACATCTGGAGTGCCACATCTTTGGCAGCCCTGAACAAAGAAAGATCTTCAATACCAGTGAGAAAGTTCTCCTCAGAAGCAGCTACTGGTCACTGTTAAGAACAGAATGCCACATTGATGGGTCATTAGCTTACTACAGCTCTTACTCCACATACATTCAAGTACGATCATGAGCTGGAAATAAAAGAACATAGCTCTTGCAATATGCATGTGGCTGATCTGATCCCTCCTGAGCATACACAGCCTTATTACTGTTTTTTATGCTCTTATTGCTTTCGTTGTGTGCCTTCAAATCATTTCTGACTTAACGTGACTTTAGGCGAATCCATCACAGAGCTTTCTTGGTAGAATTTGTTCAGGAAGAGTTTGTCCATGTCTTCCATTGAAACTGAGAGTAGCTTGCGCAAGGTCACCTACTGGGTTTCATGGCTGAGTAGGGATTCTAATCCTGGTCTCCCAGTGTCATACTCCAGCATTCAAACCAGTATACCATGCTGGTTCTAGCAATGGCTAAATTAGATAATTATGTTTTGAATATGCAGTAGCCTTTGAAGACTATTTGGAAATTGCACTTAGTTCAAACCATAACTTCATAAAGAAGTTATGCAATAGATCATGCAATAAGGACTTATTTCTCCAGGGCTTAAATCCCTCCATTAGATACTCAAAGAATCAATGTTTCCCTTTAAAGCAATAAATACCTTGCTGCCCAAGCATCTGAATTATCACTATTCTGGCATACACAGACTTAAAGAACAAAGGTGATTTTTGGGATACCTCTGCCATCCAAGGTAGATTATGGGAGGAGAGACTTTACTGTGGTTGCACTACAGATACAGAATGCTCCCAGCCCAAGGAAAACTCACCCAATGCTGGGTGAGTTTTTCATCAGCTCGCAAAAATGTCTGATTTCCCCACACTTTTTAACAATTGCCTTTGCTTCTCATTCTTTTTACCTGCTCTTCCTACTTTATCGTTCATACTACATTCTTTTTTTTTTCTTAATCTTTTATTTTCTTGTTTATAGACTGCTCTGGGAACTTTTTAGACTGAACAATAGCTTATACATTTTAAACACACATAAAAATAAGATAGGAGCAACAAGATCAGATGACCAGATATGATGTGGATTATACTATCATCACATAAATAGCTGATCATAAGAAAGAAGACAATATGTGTGGATACTTCCTAATTGTTTCATGATATGTAATTTAGAATTCTGCAGTTCAAAAACATTCTACCTCTTCCATGTAGATTCCACATACAATAATCTGTGCAGCATGTTTTGAACTTTGTTACCATCAAAAAGTAAGCATATCCATACATGTGTGTGTGTTGGGGAAGCAGCTTCCAAGATAGTACAATGCCCCCCTCTAGTGGACTTTTGTAAAAAAAATCCTCTTACACAAGAGTTAGCATGATGGAAGCATATCTTCTCCATCATCAATGCTCTATTTTAAAAAAAACACCTGCTATTTATTGGTGAAAAGCACACCTTAACATCATGACTTAAGAAATCCACAAATAATTCCTCCTTCATTTTCCTGAGAGGTTCCAGTCTTCTTTATTTTTGTGGTTTTAACTGCTTTCACGTTGACTTAAACTCATGGTGATCCTATGAAAGGGAGACCTCTCTGTCATCAACAGTCCTGTTCAGATCTTGCAAACTCAGGACTGTACCTTCCTTGGTTGAGTCTATCCACCTGCAATCTACTACTTCTCTTTTCCTATTGTTTCCTACCATACCAAGCTTTACTGTGTTTTCTAGGGAGCCATGTCTTCTCATGATATGGTTGAAGTACAACTTAGTCATCTTGATTTCCCGGGGGAGATCACATTCGATTTGCTCTCAAGACCCATTTATTTGTCTTTTCACCAATCCATGGTATCCACAGAACCCTTATCCAGCACATTTCAAAGGAGTTGGTTTCTTCCTATCAGCTTTCTCCACTGTCTACCTTTCACAAGCATACACAGAAACCAGAAATATGATGGCATGGACCAGTGGTTCTTAACCTTTTCTTTACTGGGAATCCTCTGTAAATATAATTTGTTGCATGAGATTTAAAGACAGTGACTTAAATGTTAACCTGATACAGGGGAGGCAGGGAAGAGGGAGAAGTTCATGATCTTTGTTTTAAAAACATCAAAGCTAACTAATTTCAAGTTGCTGTGACATTGCAAACTAACATAGACTACCTCACAGCAACTAGATAGAAACACTTTTTGATGACAAACTAGAAAATGAGTTATAGTAGGTGCATAATGAAGAGAATAAGAGAATATTTACTAGCTTATCTTTATCTTCTTCACACTAAATCTACCACATCTCATCATTTCTCCACCACAAACCTAAACGCACACATGGACACTTCACATGGAGGTCCAAGTGCACAATACCCAATTTCTGCAACGTTCTCCCTCATTTCCTGGGGAACAAATTACTCATTACATCAAGAGTACATAAAGCCATTACAGAGAACTCCTGGTTCATCTTATGTGAGATGTACAACAGCGGAAACGGAGCTTGGAAACATTACTTTTCTGGACGATAACTATCAGAATTCCTCAGGAGCTAACCATTCAAGCTGGGGGATTCCAGGAACTGTACTTGAGAAAAGCAACTTTTCCGTGAGTTGCCTAGAAGGTGCTCAGTCTTCCACATGAAGTGATTACTGTTTTTGTGCAAGGTTTCTGACCAAGTCATGAGATGCATATGCATTCACCCAGAAACTGAACTAGTGTCTCTCCAATGGCCCTACATTCTCTGGATCACTGAAGGGAAACCTTTGAAAATTCTGACAGTCTTATGGAAGTAAAGAAAATTACCTTTCAACAGCTGTGGATATTTAGTGTGGACCAAGCTGGTGAGGTCTCCACCATCATCGAGAATCATGTTCAGAGGTTGCCCATCCTTGAAGTACAAGGTCTGTTCAATACACCATATGTATTCCTCGTCTGTTTCCCCCTTCCATGCGAACACTAGGCACAAATCAAATAGAAAATATAGTCAAGTCAATTACTGCCTACTGAGTGCAGTCTGTAACTCAAAGACAGGATATGCCACCACTTATCAGCAATCTTCCCTTGAGGCAACAACAAAATGATCTCTGCCTAAACAGTGGAAAATCAAATTAACCTCATTATTTTTAAAAAAGGGACTGTATTTTACCTGTGAGTCATGCACTTTAAGACTTTGATCAGAATCAACCAGCTCCTCCCAAATTCACATATTACTTCTTATATAACACCACCAACAGACATGGCTCTATGTAATAAGTCCAGACAGGCCCCTGCAACTTGCAACTTAAATATGAACACCATGAAGTCTATAGGAGAAGGGGAAGAATGCACATGAAATTCAGAGGCACTTGGCATCTGCTCATGGACAATGCTATGTCTGTGCTTCATTTCCATGTCATTCCTAGTGTTCTCCTGCGATGCTGCACTATGACTCCCATCATCATGAACCAGCCTCATAAACAGCTATGGTGGCTGAGGATAACAGGGATTTTTGACAAACGTGTGTAGGAAACCATATAGGATAAGGCTGTCCTAGATCTATAGTGTTCGCTATGGTGACTTTGGAAGTTCTACAGCAGCCATAACATTCAGAATCATTAAGTTCAGTCCATACTAAGTCAGTCAGACTTTGGTCCTATCTATGTTAAGAGGATTAAAACACAGTTCTTTTCATCTGGAACCAATCCAATATTATTACAAAGGTTTAACGGGGATTTGTCTTCACTTAACAAGATTGAATAATTACTGAAACATTATATGCCAGCATTTCCCAGCCTGGTACCCTGCAGATGTTCTGGACTACATATCTCATAATACTTGACCATTGGTTATGCTGGCTGGAGCTGCTAGAAGCAGACGCGCAACGTGTGGGGAGGACACTAGGATGGAGGATATGCAGTTGCATGCAAAATTCCAGGGTAGACATCATACCACGACAATAACTGCTCAAGATCAGAAAAACTAAGCCATGTACTAGGGATTTTATACTGATGATTCTTGTGTATTCATCAAAGCTCCTGCTGTTGATGAATTTTATTTATTTTAAGGAGAAAGGCAGGAGATAGATATTCTGCTTCTATTTAGGCCCAGATATGCAAACACAGTTTTTTCTTGGAAAAAATAAGAAAATTGATTTATGAAATATTTTTTCTTTCAGAATGGTGAATAAAATGTTTTAGACAAGGTGTTTACCTATTTACTGCACTAAAATAATTTCTAAAATCTATGTATGAAGAAGACTTTTATTTAAGACTATAGAAAGTATCAGAGCATAATTCCTGGTCTCAGCTTCCTCTTCTCAGTTCTTTTTATGGGAATATGTCTGTCTGCTTGATACTATGGAGAATTAGCAGAGACAAAACAATTTTTTCTGTTTTACTAATATTGATCATTTCTTCAGTTTTTATTGCAATTAAATTGGCAACCTGTAGTTCAGGCATTTCTTACAGATGAGTACATTGTAGCTGCACCTTAACATGAAATGAATTTTAAAAAATAAGCTCAGTTTATAATTATATTCTGAATAGTCTGTTTTTTAAACATCAAACATAATTAACTTTATGCCAAAATGATGTATTTTCTGTTCCTAAGTAATAAGGTGACTTTGAATCTGTAAAGGGTGGTAATATTTCATTTTTCAATTTTTTTTCTGAAAATTTCTGGATTTTTTTTCCAAAAAATGAGAGAAATCTATTTTTTCCCCCCATGGCTTCAAAATTTCCAGAAACTGTACGCTTTAGATAGGTAGTTATTTGGGCTCCTGACACTGTAAGAGTCTGCTTTCAGGCTGGTATAGTTTAATGTATTTTAATGAATTTTATACTTTTAATATGCAATTGTCTTTTAGATTTTATATTTACATTCTTGTGGATGTTTTGGTCTGTACTATCTTAATGTCAGCCACCTTGAGTTCCACTGTCAGGGGAAAGGTGGGATATAAATAAATAAAACAATGATAACAACCAGGTTTCCAGTGCAGGGGTGCAGTGTACCTTTACCATTTAAGGTAGAGTTTGGACAGATTTTTCATCTGTACCTCAGACAAACTCTGAAGCCAGCAAATTACCAGAACATCCTTACTTACACTGAAGTCATATTATCCAGCCCCAAACATCAGACCATTTCATCTAGGGAAGCTTTCAACAACCTGCACAGAGTCAATACGTTCTGCAAAGTGGGATACTTCAGAATAGGATAGCCTTCTCCAACCTGACACTCTCCAAATGCTGTGGATTTCAACTCCCTTCAGCCCCAGCTAGCATGAGGAGGGATGCTGGGAATTATAGTCCAAGACATCTGGATGGCAGCAAGTCAGGGGAGGCTGAGACAGAGATTATCAATGTAAGCAAAACACTGAGAAGCTGACAGAATCTTAAGATGCACAAGGGAGGACCTTCTTTCTATCCTGCCACCATCACAAGCTCACTTGGTGGGAACATAGGAAAGAGTCTTCTCAGTGGGTGTTCCCACTCTCTGGCGTTCTCTTCCACAAAGACCTCTTTGGTCAACAAGTCTTTCAATGTATAATTACTTAATGGGAGGCTTCTTATGGGGCATGTCTGCTTCATTTTTAACTTTTATACACTTTATCTCTAAAACATTATAAAATCATCAATCATTTTAATGAGATGATTTAGATAGTTTTTTGGGTTTTTTTTAAATCTGTTTTTAGCTGACTCCTTTTGAATGCCACCTTGGTCCCACTCTGGGAGAAAAGCAGCATATAAATGAAATAAATACGGGGAAGAGAGTAGAAATCTTAAAAAGAAAACAGATGAGACAGAATCTCCAAGAGCAACTGATTTAACAGTGTCATGTTTTTGATATTAAGTTTGTTACAATTTTAAAGTTATTTTCGTCCTAGAGCAAATAGCCTGCTTAGTCAAATAGCTCTTCCAATTTTTTTTTTCTCAGCTGATGCACAAAAAGAATTTTGCCTGGTCAGCCACAGCATTCAGAATGGGAAATTACTCTTACATGGAAATAAAACACATTTCTTCTGCTCTGATGCTAGCCTGACAATACACCACTTTCACTGCTCCAATCTGCATGTTATTTTTGAAAGCACTGGTCTCGGCTGGACAAATTAAACTGTCAGGAATAAAACTATTATCAAAGTAAAATATTACCAGGAACCCCTGTTTTGGCAATAGCTGCAGCAGCATGATCTTGAGTAGAGAAAATATTGCAACTGGACCACTGCACCTGCAAAAAAATTAAAATATATCCACAAGCCATTGGTTCTTTCTTACAGTCATTTAATTTACATCATATATACATGTACAGAGACAAACATATACACAATTAATGAAGGAAGTCCAAAACCTTTCTACTTTTCCAGAAAACTTTGTTTACTTTGAAGTATTTATTCCAAGTACTAAAAACTTAAAGACCAGTTCTCTCAAAATGAATCAGATTTGAAAGCAACTAGCCCTGGTTAACATAGTAACTTTTGAAAACTTAATTGCTGAACATCAGTATATAGATAAGGCTTGGAGACTCTACCTTACTTTATCTTCTTCACATGCATTTGAGATTATACTAATTCAACATTAAGAAAATGTATTGGGCTGTGGAGAAATCTCATGGATAGACAGGCAGCCAAAACAATGAAAATAGGTAAGTCAGAATCTACTCAGAATTAAGTATGCTTCCACATATGTGTCCCACCCTCATCCCAGGTGGCTGGTGAGGACACAAGAGAGAGTTTTCCTGGTAGCTGCTCCAATACTATGGAAGTCCCTCTCATGAAAGGCTGAGTTGGCCCCCTCTTATAATCTTATAACATAAGCTGTCTTGAATCCCATACTGGGAGAAAGGAAGGATTTGAATTAAATAAACAAATAAATAAACCACTTTGCATGTTATCAGTTCTCTAAATCACATGTCATATAACTGCAAACAATACAAAGTGGAAAGTTACCATGGGTTACCTGCTAACTCCAGTGGGGAGTGGGGGAAATAGCAATTCCTACTACAGCCAGAATCTGCACAGGTAAAGTTCCTGTTGCATCACAGCATTCATGGAATCTCTAAGCCTGGAATGGCAACTGTGGATCTTTGGCTGTTTTGGACTGCAACTTCTATGATCCCTTACAATTGGCTATGCTGGCAGGGCTGGCAAGAACTGCAATCCAACAACATCTAGAGGACCACAGTCGTCCACCACATTTCTCAAAATTTATTGCCAATGTCATCTCTTTAACTAAATACTTCTCTATACATTTCCTTCCTTTTGAAGCACACTGAGGCCATTTCCAAACTACCCTGTTACAGTATTATTCCACTTTCAACATCCTACCAAATTCTGGGATTTGCAGTTTAGGGAGGGGCATTTAGAATTCTCAGCCAGAGAGCTCTTTGGCCTCAGTAAACTACAAATCCCAGAATTCCACAGGATGTTGAAAGTGGAATAAAAGCACTATAACAGCCTAGTGCAGAAGTGGCCTTAGTTGTCAAGTATGGCCATAATTCAGGGGATGAGGCTCTTCTGCTAAGAGACCAACCTCCATGAGCAAAGCTAGGAGGATAGATTCTCATCTCCCTCCCTGCAGCCCATAAGTTCATATTCTTAGGGCTGAAAAATCTTCCAGAGCAGGGCTTCAGGCAGCACAGAAGCTGCAGTGGAACGGGAAAGGAAGTCCCACTACACTCAGGCACAGATAGTAAAGGTGTTAGATTGAGGTCCATGCCCACAAGAGACCTGCACTAAAAGCCTCCTGGTTTTAAGTGGGTTGTGATATCTCACTATATTTAAACACTAATTAAGAAAGCGCTGCATTTGATATGTAAAAGTAGTTCCCCAAACTCTTTCCTAATGGAACAATTGTGTTTCTTGGAACCATTTTGTCCACCTGTTGGTTCACTTTTACTTATCTGCCTTTCTCATTTTAATTTAAACCAAATTAATTTAAATCACTACTTCAGTCACTTCCTTGAAGGACTTAATTTTAATTAAATCACAGTTTTAACTCATAGTTAGGAAGATTCTATATAATTAAATTGCTTTAGGAATGCATTATTCTTTAATATAACCTTAACAGATATTGGTGGGTATACACCAAGCAATTATTCTGAATTTTTTTTCAGATTAATTTTCAATTCATTAAAAAATTGGATCTCTTGTATTTCTATCTAGACTTCTCTTTATTCACTTCTGCTCCATCTCTCCAAATTCTCTATCCATTGACCTTATCTGTCTTTGCATTTAGAGAGCAGCAAGGCCAAGATAGTAAGAATATGTACTTCATGCACACTTACCAATAGGACATTAGTAACCAAAGTGCTGTTAACAAATTCATATAATTAAAAATTTTATGATTAGTATGCATGTGGATACCTTTTGCCTAATTCTTCTTTCTTCTACAAATACTTATAAGAAAAGCCAGAGGAAACTGTGATTTTAAAACTTTACAATATAATCAAAATTTTTAAAATATGTATTTACATTTAAAAAAACTAATGATTTTTATCAAGTCTACTAGACAATAATAAAAAAACAGCAAATCTCAGACAGTGCCTCTTTTACAAAATATATCAAGGAATCTAAGCACAACTTTACCTCAGCTCCCAGGGCCACCAGGGTTTCAATCAGAACTGCGGTCTGCACAGTCATATGCAGGCAACCAGCAATACGAGCTCCTTTTAGTGGCTTTGTTGCAGAGTACATCTCTCGCATCTTCATCAACCCTGGCATCTCATTCTCAGCAATCTCCAAAGCCTTTCGTCCCCATTCTGCAAGACTGATGTCAGCTGCAAGCCAAGGGAGCAACAGGTAGTTGGGACATGCATGATCAAAACTGTAATTCATTCAGTTTCTCCAGTTAACACAAGCTGTGCAACTGCTATAACGCTATCAACTCAGATAACACTTAGCAGCTGAGAAAGAAAGTAACAGCCCCTCTCCATTCCCTCTTCAATATATTAGGTAAGAGATTAGGTTACATGGAGTTACAGTATAACTTTTAAACAGCCATATTTTTTTGTATTTATTTATTTGTATCCCGCCTCTCCATATGGATCGAGGCGGTGAACAACTTACAAATAGCATGTATTTCAATACATTTTCTATACATGCCCCCAACAAGCTGGGTACTCATTTTACCGACCTGCGGAAGGATGGAAGGCTGAGTCAACCTTGGAGCCTGGCAGGATTGAACTCACAACCTTGTGGCTTGCAGTACTGGCATTTAACCACTGCGCCACCAGGGCATATCCATTCAATAAACCAAATAATCATATGCAACTAACTGAGAGAATATGACCAGCCCTATGTTTCACATAGAGTTTTCTGGCTTAATAGGGTGGTAAAATGTATCACCCAAGTCCTACTGCAACACTAACTACTAAACTCTGGTTCTGTATGGTGAAAAAACCTAAAATCTTCAAGTAAATACTTCTCTAAAATATCTCAAGTTGGGAACTCCTGGGATCATGGTCAAAAGCTTGACACATAATGAAATTGTAACATTCTGAAATGAAAGGATACTTTTCATAAAATATTAGATGGAGACAGCCAGTGAATACCAGGTGCTGCAGGCTACATTTCAGAACAAGGAACTGGCAAAACCACTTCTGAGTATTCCTTGCCCAAGCAAACCCGATGAAATCCATGGGGTCATCATTAGTCACAGGCAACTTGAATGCATGCACACACACTTGCCAGCAAGTACCCAAGGCTAATCTATTATGTACAGGTTATATTTTTCAACCTTAGATAGGTTGGTCAGCCAGGCTGGTATCTGAAGGTTTATGACCTATATATTGCATCACACACTAGTCTTATCACAAACATGAGATAACTCTTTACGTTGGTAACTTGCTCTCCTAGTTATTCAAACAGCCATGAAAGAAGTCAGAGGTCAGCCAGCCAAGAATACTTAGGGGAAAAAAATCTGAGAGAATGGTTAAAGCATATAAAGGAAAAATCCCATATATGTATAAGTTCATCCTAATTTCAGATGTGCATTTTTTCCTTCAGATGCTACCCTCCCAAATGGAAACATGCTGAGGAGACACTTTTGACTCCTCATTTCCCCACCCCTACACACACAGGATACCAGAAAACACATATGAGAACTTGCTTGATCCAAGAAAAACTAAATTCACAATCTGGTCTCGCATTGCCAGCCCATGGGCCTAAATCTTACAAAGACTTCCACTGGTCCCTTACAAGTCTTCCACAGAGATCCAATGCTTTGGGATCCTAAGCAGATCTGCTGCTTCCTCTGCTCTTCCCACTGTGTACATTCTAGAAGAAAGAATTCTTGCTTGTGATTTTAGTAAACTAGAGACATCTGGTTGGCCATCGTTGGAAACAGAATATAGTTAGCCCTCCACATTTGCAGGTTTCACTTTCACAGATTTGATTATTTGTGAGTTTCTCCAACACAGGCTCCCTACACACGTCTCAAGTATTTCTTTTTTGGGGGGAACCTTCCTTCTTGGCAGCTCTGATTAGGCCTTGTAGCACTTTAAAAACCCACCTCTGGCCCTCCTCCTCCACCAGCTGGCTGCCTGGCTAGCTAAAGACAGTCTGTTTCTTCAGCACTACAAACCTTCTCCTGATGCCCCCCTACACACACCCAAGGAAGGATATGGGCAAGACAGAGGAAGCACAAGGCCACCAGGCTGATCATTCCTTCTCCTTCTCCTGACCTGCTTTGGACCCTGGGTGCCCACTCTTCCCACCATGCCTTGACCTCCCTACCCACAGACACACATACCCATTTTGATATTTGTGATTTTTTTTTCACTTTTGCAGGGGTCCTGTGTCCCTAACCCTAGCTAATGTGGAGAGCCAACTGTACTAAGCTAGATGAAGCTCTGACCTTATCGAGAAAACCAGTTCTTATAGGAATGAGCATCTTGAAATACACTTTCTCTCAGATTCCAAAATCATCCTGACCGTCAGATCTATACCAACTTAAATGTATGCCTAAAAATTAACCTTGAAGAGACTAATGGAACAGTGCAGAACCAGTTTTCCAGTTCTGCTTTATCATAGCCTTCTTTCATTTAACTTGTATGTGAGATTGCTGAGAATTCCCACACTGCTGGACTGCCGGGAAAACAGCAAGCCATTTCTAGTTCCTTGTGAAAGTAAAACTCCTAACCAAACTGAAACCAAAAAAAATTGCAAGATTTCATAAATACTAATGTAATACTGTTTTAAACGTGGGGGAGTGAACATGTGATACATTACAACCTCAAAATGAACTGCCACTCATGCTCATCTCTCACTCAGCATTTCTTCATCACAATAGTCATTCATTTGAGAAGAACCTGTGTAGGATTTGGATCATTAATTCCCTTGTGATCTTCTTATACTGCTTACTGGTATTTCATTAACCCAAATTGTTTTTGTGTCAACAATCCCTGCTGCTCTTTGTACTTCAGAGGTTTCTGTTGGTGGTTTGCTCTGAGACTTCAAAGACAAAACAGATAGCCAACACTGTAAAAGTGGAAACTTACAAACCCTAAAGGCACCAGATCCTGTCTGATCTTGGAAGCTAAGGGGGGGTTAGCCTTGGTTAGTACCTAGATAGCAGACCACCAATAGATACCAGGTGTTGTAGGCTATAAATTTCAGAGTAAGGAAATGGCAAAACAACCCCTGAGTATTCCTTGCTAAGAAAAAACATATGTCCCTATATGAACCTGCTAGAGCCCTAAGATCTGCAGGGAAAGGCTTTCTTTTGGTCCCACTATCATCCCAGGCTCACCTGGTGAGGACACAGGAGAAAGCCTTCTCAGCAGCCGCTCCCACCCTGTGGAACGCTCTTCCACTGGAGGCTAGCCTGAGCCCCTTCTTGCAAAGACATTTCTTTTTAAGCAGGTTTTTAATAGCTGAGCTGGAGACCTTTTACTTACTCATTAGCTGTTTTTAAGAATTATTGCTAAAGTTTTATAACTTTATATGTCTTTTAATGTTTTAATTGTTTACACACTTAATTTTGTTAACCTTGGGTCCCAACTTGGCAGAAAGAGCAGCATATAAGTTCAATAAACAAATCAATAAATAAAAACCCTATAAAATTCACACACACACAAGTGTTTCATGTCCTGGTGTCACAAGAAACTCTGATGGAAATTAACTGAGGTAGTCAACCATCTTACTTTACTGTCTTCACTAAAGTCTTCTGTCTGAAGGGTGCCCAGACTGAGTGTGGTTTAATGAAGAAGAATTCCAAGAAGACAGAGGCAGGGTCTTGCAATTGCCTATTCACAGTTAGTGCCTGGACAGCATACTGAGCAACAGGTCCACAGGTCACAGTCTCCCCATACTATAAGATACCCTGTATTTCTATTGGAATTACTGTAGAGTAATTGTTTCCAAATTGGCATCTCTTGTTATCATGTGTCTTCAAGTAATTTCTGGCTTATGGCAATCCTAAGGCAAACCTACCACAGGGTGTTCTTGGCTTGATTTGTTCTGAGGCATATGCCACTGCCTTCCTCTGAAGCTAGAGTTCAACTTGCTCCAAAGCCACCCAGTGGGTTTCCATGGCCAAGCAAGGATTTGAATCCTAGTCTTTCAGAGCCCTAGTCCAACACTCAAACCACTGCACAACATTGTTTCTGCACAAATTAATATGCACCCATTACATGAAAATTGGTTCTTTTTTGGCAATGCATAGGTGGCCATCCAAGAAAGACTGATAAACTCTACTAAATATTTGAAATGGCAGAGAAACAAAAGTTCTGATGCAACATACTTAATGAATAACTCACTTAAGATGACTTTGCTCTTTAACAGAATGAGAGTGGCTTCACTTTGTTTCTTCAGTTTAACCTTAACATTTTCATGTCTCAACATTCAAACACAAAAGAGTGAAGGAATAAATAAAAACATCACATATATACAACTTCCACTTCAGCATATTCTGATGACATAGCTAGATAACTTTAGCAGGCATCAGGTTTGGTAACTCTGTAGAAACTGTCGGGAAACTAACAACGGCACTTCTATTTTGCAGTGATTGCTCGGCTGATAGAGCTAAACTTTCTTCTGCTTGTCTCAACTCATCATTTCATTTTTGATCTTTACGTACATGACAACCTTGCAGTACTGTTCCTGCTGTTTTATAAGGTCAGTTATGTATTTCTAGATAACATGCTTTTTAAAATGGCCAAGATATTTTGAAGAAAGCCAGAAATACATGCATGTGTGTGGACACAAAAATGTACAGTAATCCAGAAAAGTTTACAGCTAAAGTTTGGTAGTTATTGTCAGAGCCTCCAGCAAGCATAACCACATTGGCAGCTTTCCCTTTAACATAAATCATAGTCCCTGACAAAAGTTCTTTCGCAGAAAGCTAAAACTGTAATGGGTCCTAAAGTGGGTCCTAAAAACATCCTAAAATTGTAGTGGGTCTGATTTAGAAAAATGCTGGCTGTCTCTTCGTTAAAAACTTCTTCCGTCATCAGCGGCTTCATCAAAGTTCTGCATTTAAGAATTAACAGGGTTCCCGGACAAGCTGAAACCATGGATTTGCTGAACAGCAAGAAGCCAAAGGCTTGACAGCATGGTCTCCCAGAGCATTATGGGAAATGTAGTCTCCAAGCCCTTGTGACTAGGACGCAGCCATTACAACCAGACGATTAGAAAGACTACACTTCCCAGAAAGCTCTGTTCTTTCCAGTGTCCACATGGAGCTTTGCTCAAAGGCTGCATACCAGCTAAGCCATTCACAGTCCATTATGTATTAAAGAAAGTGAAAATAGCCCTGCTCTGCTAGTCACAATGGCCATATTTATTTTTTATTTTTTCTAAAAAAGGATCTATTTAGAATTAAAAGTCTTAAGATTTGGGTGCGAGTGACTAACGCGTGCTACATAAATCCTCTGGTTTGAAAGAACATTTATGCTTCTAAAGGCGCAGGAATGACAGACAAAAATTAAAGCAACACTCAGCGAACAGACACACATCGCTGGCACCGTGAGCGACGGGAACCCCTCAGCATCGCTCCGGTTTGCCCACAACCGCTGCAGAGAAGCCCAAATACTCCTGCAGGCCTCTGCAGAGCAGAAATGAAATGGGGAAAACAGCCACTTACCGACTTTATACGGCAGCTTGTCAGACATACTGAAGATTCTAAAAATATGACTATGTATATATATAGAGAGAGAGAGAGCCGGTGATAGACGAGCGAATGCAGACAGAGGCAGAAGCACCCGGACGGCGAAAAGGCGGAGGAAGGAGAGTGGCGGCAAAAAGCTGCCTTTAAATAGACTCCTCTCCTTTTGCGAAGGGTCCGGGGGCCGCCTCCACCAATCCGCGCGAAGGGTATGGAGGTGGGCGTGGCCCTGGGACGCCCGAGAGGGAGAAGCAGGGCGCGGACACGCACGACGGGACGCAGAAGTAGAAAAGCCCGCCCCTTCCGGCGTTGCCCGGAGTCCAAATGGCTGTCTTCGCTGAGGGCGCCTCCGAGACAAGCATTGTGGGTAGGGTGGCCGCGGAGGGCGCCTTTCTCGTTGCAAGAAGCGGGACGTAGGGGCCTAGCTTGCACCTGGGGAGAGGCGCTGGCTCCTCCTCCTCACAGCAGGCAGCGGCAGCTTCGAAGTGAAGACAGGGAGGGGAAGGCCGCTGAGGAGAAGGCCCGGGCGGCAGGGAGGGGAAGGCCGTCGAGGGGAAGGCCCGGGCGGCAGGGAGGGGAAGGCCGTCGAGAGGAAGGCCCGGGCGGCAGGGAGGGGAAGGCCGCTGAGGAGAAGGCCCGGCACGCACAGGGAGAGGGAAGGCCGGCTGAGGAGCAAAGGCTGCCGCTGAGGGAGCCCCGAGACGGCAGGGGTAGGGAAGGCCGCTGAGGGAAGCCCCGTTGCAGGCAGGGAGGGGCAGCGCCCTGGGGAGAGGCCGCTGGCGTCCTCCCCTACAGCAGGCAGGGAGGGGAAGGCCGGGAGGAGGGAAAGGGCCCCTGAGGAGAAGGCCCGGGCGGCAGGGAGGGGAAGGCCGCTGAGGAGAAGGCCCGGGAGGCAGGGAGGGGAAGGCCGCTGAGGAGAAGGCCGCTGAGGAGAAGGCCCGGGCGGCAGGGAGGGGAAGGCCGCTGAGGAGAAGGCCCGGGCGGCAGGGAGGGGAAGGCCCGGCCGGCAGCAGAACCCGGGCCGCCCTGGATCGAAATGTTTCCGCGCCAGTGTTGGCAAAAGATGTAACGAGAGACGTTTCTTACTCGTCTTCTTCCTTTAAAGCTAAATCAGCAGGTCGCGAGGAGTCTTCTGTCCTCTTAGAAAACTAGCAAATTCGTCGCAGCGCGAACTTGTTTTTAAAAAGCTTGCTAATTCTATGAATAGTTTATGTATGTTGTCCCTTTTTGTATGTTATGGATTAAGGAATCATAGGCCATTTCCGCACTACACTGTTATGGTGCTGTTATTCCACTTTCAACATCCCATGGAATCCTGAGGCTTGCAGTTTAGGGGGGGGCGTTTAGAATTCTCCTCCAGAGAGCTCTGTGGCCTCAGTAAACTACAAACCCCAGAATTCCACAGGATGCTGGAAATGGAATTATAGCACTATAACAGTGTAAGGCAGAAAGGCCCTTAGTTTAGGATTGTAAGTAGTAAGGTCAGAGGGAAAGGAAAGCTGTAAAGTGCTGGTAGTTGTGAGTTTGATCCTGCCGGGCCCCAGGTTGACTCAGCCTTCCATCCTTTGGCAGATCGGTAAAATGAGTACCCTGCTTGTTGGGGGCATGTATAGAAATACATGCTATTTGTAAGTTGTTCGCCGCCTCGATCCATATGGAGAGGCGAGATACAAATAAATGATAATAATAACACTGATCATTCCCCATGTTTGCTAAAGACCCCAAACTCCTGGGGTTAAGTAAGCATATTGGGAAGAAAAGCAGGCATGTTATTCAGACTTGTGGTAATGGAGTGAGACTTTCAAATTAATTATAAGTCCATAGTTATTTTTTCTAATCTTCCTTGAAAGTTTCTTTGCTCTGTAACTGCAGCTTTAAAGTCAATAACAGATACTTGATTTTTCATTTTGTTGCTACATGTAACTTTTAGACTTTAGACTGTGCTTTCAGTTATTGCTTACTGGGGAGCAACAGCAACTGGCTGGAGCAGTTGTGGGAATTTTGCAACTCTTCAATTCACAGCCAGACTTAATCAGTACAACCAGTGGTAAAGCGTACTGGGAATTGTAGTTCATTACCTGGAACAGTACTTCTCAGGCTGTCTGATCTGGGGAGCCAGCAATTTTTTTTCCCCAATGTGCCAGGGACCAACATCATATTTATGTCCAATGACTATTATTCTTTCTTTCTTTTCTTGAAAACTTGCCAGGAACTGGCACTGGTCCAGGGATTGCCACTTTGAGTAGCGTTAATCTGCAGAGCCTGACAATTCCCACTCTTAGTACAGAGGCTTGTATATTTCTGAAAGATGGTCACTTTTCAATAGGAGAGAACAGAATGCAAGGTTACAAACAGACCTGGGCCAAGACGTTACACAGGGTAAAGTACATAATGGAGCAGGCTTTTCAATCAGCATACAGAAGCTGAGTGGAGTGGCCATAGAAACTTGAACTTTATTAAATATGTCTTCTATTCCAGCCTTTTGCCAACAGGATGATCCAGCAAGATTCTTTGTATGCTTCTAACTTGATTGATCAAGGATTTGTGCTTTAAAAAGTTGCTAAATGGAAATAGTCAAGGATGACTTTGAAACTTTATTTCTTTAATTTAGTGACCCTGTATACCCCCCTTGAATAATCAAGTGTCTCTAGCTAATGTTAAACTTCTAAGTGAAAAATGTGTTGTTTTCTTTTGAAGTTTTCACTTACTAAGCCAATAGTTTGCCTTTGAACTACCACAGCCCATATCCTGGGGTTGTTATTTAGCTGAGGAAAGGGGATCACAAGATATTTCTTTAGATAGTAAATTGTGCTATAAAGTACCTGTAGCTTTTGCTGCCAAATGCTGGAAGCTGTCTTTTAAATCATATATTGTCTGATGCAGGGCATAAGGCAAAACATTTAGTCTATGGACCACTTGACTTCTTTTCTCTCACCCTGACCCACAGTGAGTAAACAAAGCAAAACCTCTAGCTGCAGCATTTGCCTGCACTTAATCTGGGCAACAGACTGTGAGAAATTCCAGATGAGACTTTGTTCACACCATTGCTTTGTGTCATTCATGGGTGTTATGCAAAGGAGGGCATCTGCAGTTCATAAGTCTCCTATGTTTTATTAGTTTCTAGCTATTTTTAATGCGGAAAAGCCATGATTAAAGAAAAATTGGAGCAGATGCACAGTGTCTCCTGATTCCTTGTTTAAACAGCCTTTTATTTGAAAGCTCCTGTAACCAAAGCCATTCATTTGCTAACTTGAGCATATGCCTGGCAAATCCTTTTCCTGTGGTTTCTGCACAGCAGCAATGGCCAGCCTTTAATCTACAACTTGCCCCAGGCATGTCCAATGGCAAGGGACTATGCCAATAGGAACAGTCCAGGATATTTGGAGCATCAGTGATTCTACACCTGCAAAGTCTCTCACACCACTGTAACTTCAGGCCTTTGTGGCCATCCACTGTTGTCATATGGCTGTGCTCATGTGTGTTTGTTCTAATCAGCCTGACAGCATCAGCCATGCTCCATGTTCCATAACCAACTATGTCAATATGAGCCTCAGGCAGATCTACCTGTTCATCATTTTCTATTTACATCATAGCTGACAGGCCTCAGAATTGTAATTGATGTCATTCCTCCTCCAGAAATCCATTCTCTCAAGTGCATAATGATTCAACAATTGAGTTGGATAGCCCTCCAGTTGTTGCTAGAATGCAGTTCCAAACAGCCCAGCCTAGCCTAGCCATTGGTGAAGGATGATATGAGTTGCAGTCACAATATATGGAAGTCTACAAGTTGCTTGCTGAATCCTGTTCTGCAGCCTTGAAAAATCTAACCACTATTATCTCCAGTCCTTCCTGGCATGGCCATCTACTTGGTTACTTGAGATCATATTTACATGTGCAATATGATGCTTTATTTGCTCAGGTAGAAGTTTTCTTTCAGATTGCACTGATCCCCACAAATTGTGTGCCCATCTCTTGTGACTTTGCAGATTTTTGCCATGTATTTATTAACAGTAAAATTAAGCTCTGCATATCTCCTATTCTATAGTTTAGGTACCTGTGGCTTTATTAAATGAAAGGACTGGGTGTTTCTGTGCCTACCAATAGATATGTGCAGATTTTCACCTCAGGTCATTAGTCCATTTAGTCTCTGTACCTGCCCTCTAACCAACCAATAGCATGTAGGTAGATAAAACTGGGAAGAGCTAAGCCAGTTAAGCAATGTACTGCAGGTATGTGTGTATATTGGCTAGCTTTTTTGTTCCTCTGTGTTTCTAAACAAGTTTTCCTGGAGAATGATGAAAGGAATTAAGTGAAGAGAACAAATTATGCCCCCCTGCACAAAAAAACACATGAGAAAGATTTTTTGGTCTGGTGTTCCCACTCAGTAGATCATTATCATATTGGTAATTTCGTGTATTCCCAAATCACCTTTCCAGGGTGCTTTCCCTCCAGCTGTTTCGGATTACAACTGCCAGTGTATCCACTCAACATGTCGTAACTGGGAGTGGTGAGTGGGCATGAGATTACAGTGCAACACAACTGTAGAGTAAAGTTGGGGAAGGTTTCCCTAAAGAGGGATCCAAACATATATTTTTTTAAGCAACTTGTTACATAGATGGTAAATATTTGGACTGGACCACTTGTATGATGAGGAAGAGAAAGTTCTTTCAAAGCTTTTCTGTAGATATCAATCTGTCTACATAAAAATAGCAATCCCTGGGAAAAAAGCTAAGCTGCTCTCAACCTTGACATCTAGTTCCCTATGTAGATAAATATTTGTACACTCACACTCTTCCACTGACCCGCAGTTTGGAAGTACAGCCAGGCACAAATGTACTATGTGAGCAGGACTAAGGGTTTTCATTTTGTGGAACAGACCTGTATTCTTTTAAGACCAGAGCAGGTAAAGTGTGGGACCTGGGTGTGTATGCAGCCCCCAGTGCTGTCCCACAAAGATAAAGAATGGCCCAAATCCCACCCCCCAACACTGTCTGGATGTTTTGCCACATGATTACCCCACCCTAGCCCTTTTAAATCCAACATAAACATTTTAAAAAAGCAAGAAGTGACTTCTGTGTCCCTTTAAAAAAAAAAAAAAAAACTAGGCTTGTCTTAAAATGTTTGGGAAGCCAAAAACATAAGAGAAAATGTTCTTGATCCCACCTAGAGGATGTTGAGGCAAAAAGTGTTTGGGGGTGTTGGGTGCAGTAGGGAGTGTTCCAAGGTCTCCGGGGGGGGGGAATGCGGCCCTATAGTCTCTGACTGTTGCCCATCCCTGATTTAAGAGCTTTGGATTGGTGCAGTTGAGTATCTTAAGGAATGGTTATCCAGTCTTCCACAGCTTAGTGTCACAGGGAACTCCAGTCAGTCCATCAAGCACAAGTTTGAAGGCCAAACTAAAGACCCCAAAATAAGTCTTTTTATGAAGTATAGCAAGGCTTTTAAAAAGCAGCATGTGAGAAGGACCTGACTTACTAGAGTCACAATGTGGATGGCTGTAAGGTTTAGTCTCGCTTTATTTTAATAAGAAACTGACACACAAACATAAACAGTATCCATACAAGTCTTCTAATTATCTTCCATTCTCTAAAGAGCAACACCTTAAGGAAAGCTAATGAAAGTATTAGAATACAAAGTAGGAGAATAAATAAAAGTATACAACATTCATACATTGAATGTCCATTCATACAAGTATAACAACATTTATACATTGACTTTCCCCTGTCTCTTTTGTTGCTATTTCTCATATAAAACAGAACAGCATTATATTTTATATTAATTGTTTTGATTCTACCATATTCATTTCTGACATAATCTTATTTTAGAATGCTTTCTAATTAGTTTCTAAAGTCTAAAGTCATCGAATCTATTTTTATAAAAAAATAACTCTTAAATCTGGAAAACTTACTACCGTTAGATCAGAGCAAGTCTTTCTGAAACAATAGATTAACAGGTCCTACTCTTTAACAAACTTTTCTATCTGACATTCTCTTATTAACACTGTCATCTTATCCGTAATCTCCATATCCAGTAATTTCAGAATCCAATCATTGACTGTCAGAAATACATTCAGTTTCCAGTTTGTTGCAAATAGCAGTCTTGTTGCTGCTGACTTATAAAATATAATTTTCCCATAGTTTTTCTCTAAATTGTCTCCAAATCATTCTTAAAAGGTACATTTCTGGTTTCATTTGAAAAGTGGTACCTAGACTCTTCTCTAGTATCAAGTAAACAGTTTTCAAGTATTTTCTTGATTTATGACATGACCACCAGGTGTGATAGAAGGGTCCCCTCTCTATAGTGCACTTCCAACATCTCTTGTTACAGGTTTTATACATCTTTGACAGTTTGTCTGGTGGGAGATACATCTATAATGAATCTTGTAAATATTTTCTTTTATGCTTTGATTAGCACTGTATTTCAATCTTCTAGTTTTGTCCCATTGATCTTGATCAATGGGTTTAGTCTCACTTCAATCCTAATGTTCATCCTCCCCTCATATTTGCTTTTAGCTCAAAAGGGAAGATCACGGTGGCATTTGGGAGTATGGGATTTAGAATATTAGTGTGCAGGCAGGGACAACATGAGGATTAAACCACACTGGCTATGTCATTTAACCTTATTAGAGACTTTAGGATGTTCAGCCAAGATTAATCTCCAGTTTTGTTTCTCTTCTCTTTTGCTTTCTGAGGAACATAGGATCATAGAATCAGAAATGTAGAGTTGGAAGAGACCACAGGGGCCATCCAGTCCGACCCCCTGCCATGCAGGAACACCCTCAAAGCACTCCCGACAGATGGCCATCAAGCCTCTGTTTAAAAACCTCCAAAGAAGGAGACTCCACCACACTCCGAGGCAACATATTCCACTGCCGGACAGCCCTGACCGTCAGGAAGTTCTTCCTGAGGTTCAGGTGGAATCTCCTTTCCTGCAGCTTGAATCCATTGCTCCTTGTCCTGGTCTCTGGAGCAACAGAAAACAAGCTCCCTCCCTCCTTGATATGGCATCCCTTCAAATATTTAAACATGGCTATCATGTCCCCTCTTAACCTTCTCTTCTGCAGACTAAACATACCCAGCTCTCTAAGTCTGTCCTCATAGGGCATGGCTTCTAGGCCCTTCACCATTTTGGTCACCCTCCTCTGGATTTGCTCCAGCTTGACCATGTCCTTCTTGAATTGAGGTACCCAGAACTGGACACAGTATTCAAGATGAGGTCTAACCAAAGCAGAGTAGAGTGGTACCAATACCTCCCTCGATCTAGACACCATACTCCTACCAATGCAACCAAGAATTGCATTGGCTTTCTTGGCTGCCGCATCACACTGCTGACTCGTGTTCAGCTTGTGATCTATTAAGACTCCTTGATCCCTTTCACATGTACTGCTATCCAGCCATTTGTCCCCCAGCCTATATTTCTGTATTCCATTTTTTCTACCTAAGTGTAGGACCTTACATTTCTCTCTGTTGAAATTCATTTTGTTAGCTTTGACCCAGCTCTCCAATCTGTCCAGGTCATTTTGAATTTTGATCCTGTCCTCTGGCGTATTAGACACCCCTCCCAATTTGGTATCATCTGCAAATTTGATGAGCATGCCCTCTATTCCTTCATCCAAGTCGTTGATAAAAATATTGAACAGCACTGGGCCCAGGACAGAACCCTGTGGCACGCTGCTAGTCATTTCTCTCCAGGATGAAAAGCAGCCATTGGTGAGCACCCTTTGGGAACGGTCAATCAACCAATTACAAATCCACTTAACAGTAGCCCTGTCCAGCCCACATTTTACTAGCTTATTGGCAAGAATGTCATGGGGAACTTTGTCAAAGGCCATACTGAAATCAAGATATGCTACATCCACATCATTCCCTTCATCTATCAAGCTAGTAACTTGGATTTTGGAATAAGATTGGATTTTGGAATAAGGTTGGAGAGAAATCTAATTAGCCACTTTATATTTTCAAAAATGGTGGATTCAGTTACTATTTGTTAGTGTGTCCCAGCAGGAATGAAGCTTGCAAGGTACCTAGTTGTGTTTAATCCATTTGAGAAGTCTGCAACTCTTCATTTGTCTTAAGATTTTGGCCATACAAAGTCTTCAGCATCCACCTCTGATCTGCTTTTTTAACACTTTGCCACTTAAAGAAATCTGAAGATCTGATTAAAAATAAAAATTCTCTAGAATTTTGTGGACTTTTGTTTGAACCCAATGAACAATGAACGGTTTTTTACATTTTCCTAAGTATGTGACTCTCCAGCAGAGGGCAGATATGTCCTACTCTGTTCTGTAAATTTCTGGAATGAGGAACTGACTCCCAGCTGGACCTTTGTAACTGCATGTATCTTGCTCAATCGCAGAACAAAAAGCTAATTAGTGTAGTGATAGTATTTTACTTCTCTATAAGAATTATCAGAGCATAGGTTTGATAGTTAATAAATCTTTTAAAGTGTTTGAGAACAAACTGCACTTTTGAAGTTCATAATTTTTGAACACATGGAATCAGAAAGCTGGGCTCCCTTGGGAGGAAAAAAAACAGCAAAACATTGCCAATACAATCAGATTTGTGTTGTTTGAACATCAGCAGAAGGCCATCTTAATGCTTCATACAAATAAACACTTGTGACCTGGCTCAAATCCCATACACTCTCAGATTATTTTATATTGTTTTGTAAACATCATTCTTAGTTTTACATAACGCTTCTAAAGGACATTGATACAAAATACAGTCATGTCAGAGCTAGGGAAGTTAGCTTTTAAAGTAAGTACTGGTACAAAGCATGCATGTGTACAATTACCAATAGAATAACTTGTTCCTATTATCGCTATGACAAAAATTCATTGCATTCCTTATGAATTTTGTGACTTTAAAAAAATAGATAACAGAATACCATCAAACTTGAAAAACTATGCAAAAATGGTGTTAGAATGCTCTTTAAAAGGAACTAGAGCATGTTGCTTATACAAAAAAAAAATATCCACAATTTACCTTCATTCCCACCAGTGAAATGTAACTCTGTTATGTTGCCCTTACAAAAATTACTTTTTGCTTTTGAGTGCTGATCAATATTTCTTCTCAAGAATAATCAGGAGTTGTTAAAACTGGGACAGGAATCGTGTGGTTCTTTGGGTGTTGCTGGATTGCATGCCCCAGCAGCCCTTGCTAACAAGTGGTCAGGTATGCTAGAACATGCAGTCCAACAATATCTGAAGAACTATAGGATTCCCACCCCTGAGCTAAACTCTTAATCACACTACTGCCTGCATTAATCAAGCAGCAATACTGGATTTCAATCCAATCCAGTATCAAGCCATTTTTACCTGCTGTGAGAATGCAAGACAGAACACGGGTTGTATAGGCCAACTCTGAAAGCTGTTCCCGTGTCCCTACCTAAACTGTCTAGTTCTGGCCATGTTCAATAAATGCCTGAAATAATTTTGTTCCACAACAAGTTTCCATGGAGATAGGGGACTTATTTGGCACAACAACCCACCTTTTTCATGAAGTAAGTTTTATAGCTTGATCTTTTGTAGAATTAGGTTTAGGTTTAGATTTAGCAGTAGGTTTAGGCATACCATAGTCTGCAAAGGAATCGGCTCAGTGTTGCAATATTATATTTATTTAGCACCAATGTCAAATTCCACTTCTCTGAAGCAAACAGAAAAGGGATATTGCTCAGCCCCATAGCAGTGGTGAAAATTTACCCATGTCTGCTCTTATCTTGTTCATGATCTTTCTCCCTCCCCTCAACTAATATGCAAAAACATATTTAAATTTGCTGAATTGCTTGGCCCAAAGTAATGTAGAGATCAGCAGAACTTAGATGATTGCAAATATGGGATTGCACTGAAGGAAAGGCTATGGCCATTTCCGCACTAGACTGTTATAGCACTATGATTCCACTTTCAACATCCTATGGAATCCTGAGGTTTGCAGTTTCGGGAGGGGCATTAAGAATTCTCAGCCGGAGAGCTCTTTGGCCTCAGTAAGCTTAAGACCCCAGAATTCCACAGGATGTTGAAAGTGGAATAATAGCACTATAACAATGTAGGATGGAAGTGGCCATAGACACCAACTCTCACAGCCTTCACAATCACTTTTGACCTGAGGTGAGTTTCAGGGGCCAATTTTCCACCCCCAGAACCCACCACAGATCATATAGCCCTGAAAACCCCAAATGAAAAGATCTCAACAGAAAGTAGTTTCACTTGCAACTTTATTCGAAGGAGGGTATTAAAGTAAGGTAACCTGCAACTTACTTTAATGTGAAATTGCATTTCTAGAGACTCCCAAGAGCAGCCATTGACTTCTGGGAGTCACAAATTGCCTCTGGGGCTACATGTGGCCCTTGCTTTGCCCACCCTTGCTGTAGATGGTATTGTTGGTACAGTTTCCAATTTGACTTTTTTCTTCAGAAAAAAAAAAGTAATTTTGATTGTTGCAGTGCTGCTGGATGCTGCTGTCCTCCCTTATCTGAGAATTTTGATGGAAGTGTTTTTCCTAGCCTGTTTGGATCTGGAACAGGTGCAAATGCTTCCGTTCTCCCCAAAGCCTAGGTGGACAATTGAGGCAACCTCTCACCTTTCCCCATATGAAGGGGAAAGATTTCTCTAAGTAGAGTCAGACTAGTCCTCGGCAGAAGGAATCTGTTCCAGTTGATTCTCTTTTTTTCAAACTTCACCCCATCCACAGTTCCTGAATTGTCCCTGAATCAGTCACAGTTTTCAGTCTAGTATCCACATGTTAAGAAACAGCTGCAGGAATAAATGAAAAATTATACATTTGAAAAGTGCACAAAAATATATACATTTCAGATGTATGTGTAACACTTTCTGGGTTCTCTGGGAGAAATTATAAAAGAATATTGCAAACACAATCAGAATGTAAGACAAAAGTTCCACAAACCCAATTAGGTGCTAGTGCAGGACTTGATTGTAAGATTTTTCTATATATGCTGCTCAGTAGTATCACAACATTGGATGCAAAATGTAAAGCCCTAAATAAAAGATATAAAATAAGTGGAAATGTATAATGTTAATTTCACTATAAGGAATTTACCCTTTTGTACCCGCTCAAACACAGAATTGAAAATTCTACTACTTTATTCAAGGTGAAAGGGGCTTAATCCTTATCCATGGCAAGGACAGCTTTTCTCTTCTTCAGCTCTACCTCTCTCTCTCTGAACTCAAGTAATAAGAACAGGTTCTCTTTTAGGGTCTCCCCATGTACTGGGCCAAATCAAAAATTCATGCACATATGTAAGACACTCTTACATTCTTAACATACTTAGATCAATGGGGGAGCATTTGGCCAATTTATACAGTTTCTAACATGTGCAAAAGAAAAGAAAAAGAAATCAAACAGACCAGATGTGGAAGTAATAAAGGGAGAAAAGGGATTTTATAGATGTGCATATCCCTACCTGGCAAATTAAACTGTGATGGCCTGTATGTAACATAATACTTTCAAGATGATGTCATTTCCGTTTCTAGACACCTCAGAAATATCTTGCTAACTTTCCAGTTATGCACGGAAGATCAGATCACTGTTGTCACATGTATAACTATCAGACAGAGATAATTAACCATGTTTTTGATTCACGACACTTGTTTTTCAGGAAATTATAATTGCAGCCATACAAAACAAAACAAAAGGCTTTTGTTTATTCAAGTGTTATTGTATCTCAGAAGATCTATCCATTTTTTCCTCTCTGTTGACTCATCTGATAGTAAGTGGGAGTAGCCAAAGTGGAATTTTAAAAATTACTGTTCATTAATATCTGCCCCCTCTTTTCAGTGCCAGCGTATTCTCAAGTGTCGGAAATGAGGCAAGCATGTTTGGGCTGAGAGAAAATAAGAAGGACAAGCTGGTCTTGGGTTATTTGAAAGAAGCATAATTTTCCATATCAACGTACTTGGGGAGGTCCTTCTCTCTGTCTCACAAGCCTCATAGGTACACCTGAAAGGAACATGAGAAAGAACCTTCCCAGAGTCTTAGACTCCCTGCCCAGAGCAATTAGACTTGCACCTTCCTTATCACCTTTCCACACCCAAATGGAGGCCTTTTTACTCTGAAGGGCGAGAATTTTTATAGAGGATATAGAGAGAGAGAGTTCCATAGAGAATTACACTCTCTCAGGAAGGCAAAGGCAAACCCCCTCTGAACAAATCTTGCTAAGAAAACCCAATGATAGGTTCTCCTTCGGAAACAATTTGAAAGCACACAATATAACAAAATATGCTGGATTTTATTTGATGTCTTTTAATGGTTTCTGTTTTGCTTTAATTTTAATGTTTTTGACAGTTTAATTACTTTTTAACCTTTTGTATGCTGGTAGTTTTAAACTATATTTGTATTAACTGTTGGAAGCCACCTTGAGTCCTGAAAAGGGCAGAAGCCACCTTCTATCCTGACCTGGGATATGAATAAGTAAAACCATCATAATCAAAATTTCAGTGTCTGTCAATACAGTCAATTTATCTATATTACAGAGATTGTTATGTAGCAGCTTACTGTTACAGTAAATCTATGAGAAAGATCATTTTTTGAATAGTCAATAAGATCACTCTAAGAAACAAATTTGCCCAAGTTGGCTGCACTAAATCATTGTTGTGTGAAGGTATTTATCTGTCTTCCATGTTCAAAGCAAGTATTCTACTTGACCAGGCACTACGTAGTTGATTCTTCAAGATGTGCTTAGGAAACATTTAACTTACAAGACTGAGATATTACAATGCAAAAAGTAAAGAACAAGTCATTTCGAAAGGACAGAAGTCCAACTACAGTCACAAGTACAATGACTACTCTTACTCCGGATCAATGCTGAGGTATAATTATGTCTCAAACAATAGGAGAGCCACTTCTACCTGTTCTGCAACTGGTGAATAAACTGATAGTTACAAATCTTCATTGTTGCTGTTACAATGGCATTCATAAGTAAGAATCCCATCAAGGTGCAATAGGGATCATTTTATCAGACTTGCATGCTTCCAGAATAAGTTGTTACAATGCAATCACTGTTCCTCATTCACAGAATTTCACATCATGATGTTATCTGGACCACTTGAATAATTTCATGTTTGTGGCAGGAAAATCACAGGAAAAAAGTCCTGTCTAAAAGCAAAAATAATCTTTAAGGAGAAAAAGATGGAATAGCTGCAGAATGCTTTTTAACTGGCAATGTTGGAAGCTATTCATCCAGATGCAGTGTCCATGTTACACTGTAGAATAATATTCTCATTTATCTTCATGTTATATTAAAATATACAGGTTATACAAAATGGAAACAATATAATATTTATACATGTGAAGACTGCCTTTCCCACACTAGTTTATGCACCTATGATAGTGAAGATAAAGTTATGTCATTCCTTAGAGCAGGGCTTTTCAAATGGTGTTCTGCGACACATTAATATATCGCCTGAAGTGTGTAGGTGTGTCACCTAAAATCTTGGAAAGGTTTATTATTTATAAATTTTATAAATATATGAAAAGTTTTCATCAAAGATATGTTGTGTCCTCATACCTATTGTTATTACAATTTATGTATGTGTCCGTATCTCTTATAAGGTATTAGTTTAACCTCTGGTTTGCTAGTAAAACTGAATTACTGTGTTGTGAAATGATGCATGTCTAAAAAAGTGTGTCACCAACATGAAAAGTTTGGAAAGCTCTGCTTTAGAGCCTTATTTTAGTCAATAAATTGAGTCTGAATTCACCTTAACTTAGTACCTTAAGCTAGTTAGTGAAGCATAACAAACTTAGTCTGGATCTTTAGTTAACTGACAAAAGTTAAGTTCCAAGCTGCATGGTTCTATTTTTCAATTTCCATTCAAAATTTATTCTGCTGTTCTAAATACATTTAGAGCTTGATGCTAGCTGAAGTTTAATAAAACTGAAGTTTGAGGCATAGGGTTGGACTACTTCTTGAAAATAAAGACCTGGACAAACATGGCTAGGATTCAGCTTAGTTGCTTATTCACTTGAACAGAAAAAAATGTTCTTACACTGTACAGCACTGAAGGTGACTTCTGCTGAAAAGCAGGGGTAGAGGTAGAATCACTGGGGAGAAAAGGAATATAAATGTTTAAAGCAAAACTTGCTCTGTGTCTGTTTGTATATATCTTACTAAATTAGTAACGCAAACCATCCACAAGGAGCATGAGTTGGAGTTACTCCTGACACAATCCTTGCAAGAGACTTGGAAAACAATACTTGGTAGGACCTTCTCAAAAAAGAGGTAAACTGTTGCTGATTAGCCATGGAGTGTTCTGTAGTGCTGCTGCCATCCATTGAAGCTTCAGAACTGTTTGTCTGTATTTGACACATTGGTGTTTTGAGGGTAATGACTTCCTGGAAGGCAGTGTTATCTTGCAGATCCAGACTGTACTGGTACGATTATACAACACAGATCTTGCGCTCTCACTATGTATTCTTAAGATTTCCAGTAACTTCATTTAACTCAGAAAGTGTATCCTTCTCCATTTTAACTGTTATCTCATATACTTTGATTGTAACACAGTCTTATTTAATAATAAAATAAAACTGTTACAATCAGAGCAAAACCTTCTTCCTTTTCACTCCTGAAGTAAATATATTCAAAAATATCAGCTTAGATAGTTTATTTTCTTGTCCTGTTTAAATATCCCTTTTAATCTTGCTATAATGTACAGTAGTTGTCCCACTCTCAGCCATGGAAGCTGATATAGTACATCTATTGAAAAAACTGTTGGACAATTTATTGTAAAGAACATCTTTAATGAAAATATGTACGAATATAAAGGTTGTTCACAGGGTTGTAGCCTTACAGACACACTAATGTTACGATTTCATTATTATAGGTTCAAGCAGTTACTGGACAGGTAACTGCACACGTAAGAAAGTGTAACTGTCTTGTTTACACTAGGGTATGGCAACTTGCGATCTTCCAAATGCTCTTGGATCGCCATTCTTATCAGCTTTTGCCACATGGCTTCTCTGCCAAAGCCTCTGGATGAATTCAAGTTCTTTTAAGATTTGCTGCACCTAAAGAGGCCAATATGATCTCTCAAAAACTGATAGTATTTCTTGTAAAAGCTGTCACATAATATACCTACAGATCACATCTTTGGTGGCTGATGCAAACAACCCAACTGGAATTTCTACAAAACAAGTTCCTTAGACCAATCGTTCTTAACCTGGAGTCTGCAGAGCCCTTACAAGGGGCCCACAAAGCCCTGCTGCTAGACACTAACAGCAGCAGCAACAGAGATGTGGTACTGGGGGGCAGGTTGTGGGTGCTGAAACTGCTCCTTTGTTTGCAAACTATGACTCTGGAGATCAGGGTTTGAATCCCCACTCAGCCATGGAAATCCCATGGGTGACCATGGGCAATTCACATTCTCTCAGCCCCAGAGAAAGGCTATACAGTTACATTTATTGTCCTTGTCCCAGACTGTATATGTTGATGTTCTGCCCTTTGGTGAAGAGCCATTATAAATAAGTGTTGCTATTATTGCTGTTGTTATTTGGTGGACACCATCACAAAATAGCAGTAGAATGACATGCTTGCACTTATGATGCTTCCATAGTAGTAGTATGTGTTAATTCCAGAAACTGACAAAATTAAATGAATGCACCCTTATGGGATTCACTGTAAAATTAAAGGGAAACAAGCAAAGATAAACTATTGGGAGCACCTTTGGTTTAATTTCTTACATTTGATGTAAATGAATACATTCTCAAAACTGAGCATAGCCATAACACGGAAAATAAGATACATTCCTGGAATGCTGGATAGACAAGGGTTTTTTTTTAAAGAGTTATGAAAGAGTTATCTCCAAGATATGCCGGTTCTTCAGTGTGAAGGACACTTGGTCCAATATCTCTAAAAGATCTCTAACAATGAAAGGGAGCTTTAATGTGTCTCAAATTTGGCTGGTCTGATGCCCTAGAGCAATGAAAGAATGTCTACAAACATCATAATTTTCATGACAAAAATTTATAATGGTTACAAGTAGAAGACATGCAGATAAGTGTCTCTTCAAACCAACAGCAAGCTTACTGGATGTGTGCCTTTAAAGAATGACTATAAGATATCCCCATTCACATATTACCGAGATGTAATTTGTCAGGTATCTCATCTTAGTGGTGGAACGCAATTGCAACAAATTAACTAATGAGCAAACTGTCATGCTAGTTAGGCGGAAAAAAGGAAAGTTGTCAGGAGAAAGGCTAAGTTTAATGAAAGAAGCAAAAAAGAAATTAAAAATAATGTAAAACAAGACTAATATAAATGAAACAGCACAATTAAACTAAGATATTTTTCAAAATGAAAACTAAAGTACATGTTTTGAAATGTACATCCATACCATATAGAATGGTAGATTGTGTCATTATGTACTGGACAATTTTTATACTTTGAATCAAAAGAGCAATTCATTTTAAACTTGTTAAGAATCATATCCAATGTCAATGATCAAAAAAGGATTGTCATTGACTACCATAAAGAAATTTGTGACTGATGAGTAATGAGATTAATAGCAGCTATTTCAAATGTTGGCTCCATGGCCAACACAACTACTCCTGAAATATCTTGGATTTCAAGATAACTAAGTTTAAAGGTAAAGGAAACATTTGCCAGATTTTAAAAGTTTGCTCTCAGTTTGTTTCTAGTCCCTATTCAAAGTACTTTCTTTGATCTTTAATCTTCTTCATAGGTTCATTGGATGACCCCAATTTTTAGTACAGGCTTCTCTCAATTAAGTAAACATGTTCCAGAGCATTACTTATTGAACAGAATATTTGGTACCAGAGAGAGAGCTAACATGGAAAGAATAGTGGCAGATTCCTATGCCACACAAATCATGTTCAATATGTTTCAGCAAGCTTTTTATTCAGAACTAACAATATGCGCATATGAAATGAAACATTCAGAGCAGTTAAGTTTTGCAAAAGTAAACAAAAGGATTTTGAACCTTCCAGGGACTACTTGAAAGCTTCTTTCAAAATGCAAGCAAAGATACTTTTTATTTATTTCTTTCACTAGGTTCCACTGTTCTCATGATTTCCAGTTTGATGGCCAAACTTATACTTCTCTGTTTTGTTTATCATGCTGGAGGAAGGTGGTAAAGAGTTGCTTGGCAAGCATAAAAGAACTTTGTAAAAAAGGAACTTCATTGTCAGCCACGTTGTTACATTTTCTTGTAAAGAAGTAATGCCCAGGAACACACCAACTTCATTAACTCAGGTATACCTGCATAAAAAATTGCCAATCTTTACAATTTATACTATTTGTGCTATTTGTATAGTATTGTATATATGAATAATCGAATCAGAAATGTATAATTTTCTAATATGGACTTTATTATTTGTATGCATACTATAAAAAGAAAATTTAAAAAAAATTACCAATCTTCACAACGCTGTTTATGGATGTAGAATGAATGGTACTTCACAAAACCCAAAGACCTCACACAACAAACAGAACCCCATATGTTCGTATGGCAAATTGGCTGCCCAATTACAGGCATCTCCCACTTTTTGACAGGCTGCTTCTCTGCAATCTGCTCTTTCTTTCCTTTGCAGTTACAACCAGGACCCATATATACGATGTGTGGTCCACCTTTGGACCATGCATATTAATCAAAAAGGGTCAAAAGAATTGATCGTTGAAAAGCAACCATGCACTGTTTTTCCTCTTAATTGACTGAACAAAATGGTAGTCGATTGAGAGAAAAAGCAGGATGTGGTCACAAATACTGTATGAGAGACACACTGTGAATCTCTAGAAACTGTGTGCAGAACATCTTTTATATCTGTGATCACACACTACTTTTTCTCTCAATCAACTCAAAACCATCTTTTTATTCAGTCTGTACACAAGAGTTCTATTTTTTGACAATTTCTGCTTTTTGACAGTGTTCTGGTCCATAACCTGTTAAATAAGCAGGGAATGTCTTATTTGAAAAAAATATTAAACCAACCAAATGCAACAAACTTGTTGGCATGATTTTTGTCCCATTTGTTTTTTTAACCTTTAAATTAAAAAAAAACTATATATGGGAGGTAGCTTTTAAATTTAGAGACATTGTTTGGGCAACAATGCTGTAAAACTCTATGTGAATGCTATAAAACATTATAAAATTCTGCACAGCTAAAGATAACTGAGGGGCTTAAACATCCCATCTGCCTGGATGAGACCCTTCATGAGCACATCATGCATAGACATGGAAGAGATCCTATTTTTTAATTCCTTAAATGGTATTTTCACCATGGATCCTACTGTCTGACTTCCTGCTTTTTAATCAGTTGTTGTTGTTGTTGTGTACCTTCAAATCGTTTCTGACTTTTGGCAACCCTAAGGCAATGGGGTTTTCTGAGGCTAAGTATATGTGACATACCCAAGGTTACCCACTGGGTTTCCGTGGCCAAGTGGGGAATCAAAGCCTGGTCTCCGGAGTCGTGGTTCAACAATCAAACCACTACAGCATGCAGGCTCTCTCTGATTCAAGTGACATATGAATTTATGCTTTGATTTTTAGGCATATCTTGTGCAGTTAATATTGCTTCGGTTTCTTCTACCTATGCAGATTGCTGGCCTGTAAGGCTGTGGCCCTATGCACACATATCTGGGAATAAATCCTATCAAATACACAGAAAGATTATCTAGAAGGCTTTAATTTCTGGTAGTTGTGCTGGAAGGGTTTTCTATTTTTTAGATATTGAGATTATTGAGTAACTGATTCAAGGCTCTCAAAATACCTTGAATCAGCTACTGATCCATAAAAAGTCCTGCCCTCTTATTCTATGGCTACTAAGTTTGCTCAGAAGCCTTTGGGAACAGACCACATAAAAATCTTGTTGAAAGTTCAGAATAAATACACTGTCTCTATCAATTGACCCTTATCTGCTTAGTTGTTGACACTCTCAAAGAACCCTCAAAAACTTAGTGAGTCAAGAATTATCTTTACAGAAGCCATAGTGACCTTTCCTCAGTAAGTTTTATTCTTCTCTGTGTTTGATAATTTTACATTTTACAATCTTTTCTACCAATTCACACAGAACAGACACTAAATTACCTGGTCTATAGCTTCCTGGATCCACTTTTAATGACTAAAGATTTAAGAACTTGGTTTATTGTGTGGGAAGGGCATCTTTTCTTCTTATTCCCTATCTGATCCTAATAGGTTTAATTTGTAATTTAAACTGAAGCAATGTGTTCGCTTTTTAAATAAGTTAAATAAAAATGGAAATAGTCCACGGTCATGTGGCTTTGCTAGACAAATTACCTGGCCCAGCAAAACATCTTTTTTTTATGTCCTTACCAGTAAGAATAGGTAGTGAAGATGTGGAATAACTTCACCTATTGACTTTGTGGCTGCCCTACAAGCTGCTATGAGAAAAAGATTGCATCCCTATCTATTTAATAATTTTTGCATTACCCTTTTATCGTGAGATCTCAGGGCAGGAAACAGATAAAACAATACAAACATTTTTTTAAAAAAAATTATATTAAAATAAATAGTTTATACATAATAAAAGCAAAGGACATAACTCATGCAAGTTAAACCAGCTTAAAAAGAGAGTTTAAAAACTACGTACGTGCTTAAAAGGAAATTAGACCCCAAAAGCTTTAATAAAGATAGCTCGAGAAGCACTGCCTAACCCATGGTGCACGGACACGTAAAATGAATCTTGGGCCATTTCCGCACTAGCCTGTTATAGCGCGATGATTCCACTTTCAACCTCCTCTGGAATCCTGGGGTTTGCAGTTTCGGGAGGGGCCGCCCGGCCCCTCCCGAAACTGCAAACCCCAGGATTCCAGAGGAGGTTGAAAGTGGAATCATCGCGCTATAACAGGCTAGTGCGGAAATGGCCTTGGAAACATACGTACGATAGTAAACTTTAAAACTACTTGCAGAATCTTCAATCGGCTATCAATCCTGTGCTCCAGCTCTCCTTTTGAGTAAAGCCAAGCAAACTGAGCCCCGAAAAAAGAATCAGACGCTCCTCACGAGGGAACCCAACGCAACCCACCCCGAAAGAGGCTTTTTTCCCTCCGCAGGTGCCACCCAGAGAGCGCAGAAGCCTTCCCGAGGTGGGCTGGGATTTGTAGTCCTCCCCCCGCCTTCGCTCGCCTCTCCGCTCGCTCCCCCCTCCCGGCGCCTCGGTTCTGCGCATGCGCCCGTGTTGCCCGACTTTGGAGAGTCGCTGCCTCAGGTTGTACTTGGACTGGCTGCCATCTTAGGCGAGGAATCGTCGCCTTTCTGGCCGGTGAGGAGTGCGCGGCGACACCTTGGGTGGTCTGGCGGTGGACTTGGGCCGCGGAGGGGACGGTTGCTCTTTCGGGGCCTCTCGTGTGGCGGTTCCGTTGACTGTTAAGGAGAAGCAGGAGGAAAAGGGGAAGGGCGAGTCTGGCGTAGGCCTGGTGGTAGGGGGCGGACGGGGGGCTCGTGAGAGGGGGGCGCCGCAGGTGCAGCCCCGGTCGCGCGTGGGGTCGGGGCGGTTGGGGGTGGGGTGGGGTTGGGGGTAGGGGTGGGATGTGAAGGGCCTGGGGCACTGCCTCCTCTCCTGGCTTCTCTTCATTTTCAGGAAGGAATACCTCCGCCCCTTGGTTTTCCTCGCCGCCCCCAAAACCAGTGAGAACCGTCCTTCTCTAGGTTTTCTGGATTTTTAGCTATTTTCTAGAGGCGTGTGGTCCTCCTTTTCTTTCCTTGGCGGGGTCCTCCTGTGTGGTGGGCTACTGCTTCTCTGATTCCTCTAGTCATCCCCCGCTCCACTCCACGGGTAGGCTATTCATCTTCCAGCTCTTGAGGCGTCCTCTTGGCCAGAGGGATGGAACAAGTGGCTTAGATCATCCGCTGAGACCCTTTAGGGACCCCAAGCTTTCCCTGTTCTGGATGATAAAGGCCGGGGCACAGCTTCTAAGCCGAGTGAGAGGCTCTGAGGACACGACTAGATGGAGGTGATTGTCATTTGATGGGAGACACAAGGAGGATTCCCAGCCTCATAGTTTCACTTAGCGTTTGCCAATAGGTCTTCCTTGTTCTCTTCTGCTCTTTAACCTGCCACTTCTCCAGGATTTATTAGTGCCAAAGATCTTCCTTGTTCTTATTCGCTATGATTTGTGTATGTGTTTCCGTCATCTAGTAGTCATGCCAAATTAGCACGGGCTACTAATTACTGAGAAATCCCTTCTGTCTTTGGAAAGAAGCCAGGGGATAAATTATTAGGCTCATCTGGAGGGGAAAACCCTGTATCAAATGCTCACCTAGCTGTGACACCTTGTGTGTGTGCATACATGAGATGCCGTGGAGCCATATTCAACTGCAGCTGAGTTTGGCACATGGCCCTCTTTATTTACAAGCAATCTTCCCTTGACACTGTTGTTAGGTTTAGCATTTCCAAAGGCGAAGTGGTTTTTGCTGGTCAGTCATGCCCTTCCTATTATCTCACAGGTTTATTGTGAGGGGAAAATGCCTAAATGCCTTAAAGGCATGAGATCTCATCTAATCTTGAAAGTTTAAGCTAGGTCAGCTTTGGTTAGTACCTGGGTGGGAGATTGTCAACACATGCCAGGTGCTGTAGGCTATATTTCAGAGGAAGGAACTGGCAAAACCACCTCTGAGTATTCTTTGCCTAAGAAAGCCCTATGAAATTCAGTTGACAAGTGACTTGAAGGCAAATGCAGACACACACAGTGCTTCTCTGAACTTTTAAGAGGAGAGGGGTGAGATAAATACAGTTAAAAGCAATGGATTTTTAGGACTGTTGTTTTTTTATTCGAACAGAAAAGTAGAATTTCTTTTTAGTTTAGGTACAGTCTAGTTAATCAAAAACACAACACTATATACTCTTCCTTTTGTATGATTTGGAATTGTTAGAGGGAATTTAAGCATTTTGTGAATGATGTTTATTGTTGATGGAAGGTTTTTGAAAGCTTTTGTACTAATAACAAGAATAATCTCATTGAACAGAGAGCAAGCTCTGTATCAGGAAAGAAATCTGTAAATGCGCAGTGTATTGTGAGAAAAAAGAGCAGAAAAAACACCTGATGGCACCTAAAGCCATTCAGACTATGGTTATTCAGATGGTTGTCCCACTGATTCAAGTTTGTTGTTGTGTGCTTTCAAGTCATTTCTGACTTAGGGCAACTGTAAGGCAAACTTTGTTTTCTTGGCAAGATTTGTTCAGAGGGAGTTTGCCTTACTCTGATAGTGAGAGAATGGGACTAGGCTAAGGTCACCCAATGGGTATCCATGGGCAAGCCGGGATTCAAAGAGTCATAGTCCAACACTCAAACCACTAAACCGTGCTGGCTGTCTCTGATTCAAATAGGTTATGTAATTATGCCTAGATTTTCAGCCATATCTTTTGCAGTTAGTATTGCCACGGTTCCTTAAAATTAGTTGCACCAGGTGCTTCTACTTATGCAGATAGTTGAACTGTAAGGCACACCTGTGCACACCTACCTGGGAATAAGTCCTGTTGAATACACTAGAAGGCTTTAATTTCTGGTAGTTGTGCTTTTAGATACATATATTAGATATGTTAGGATGAAAGTTGAATGAGACTTGTGAAAAATTAATGAGCAAAATACTGAGATCACTGTAGCCACTTTAAAAAAAAATGGGCATTTGGAACATTTGTACAATTCATACCATGTCCCATTCATTTAAAGGCAGGGATTGTGGTATGTGGTACGTCCAGGGGCAAAAACTCAGAGTAGAGGGCTAACATTACCCCAAGACCACCCCTGACTTAAAAGGAACATTTTAAAGCCGTTGTTACTGTTGGGTCTGAAGCAAGTACACTTGCAGCTAAGAAGTCAATCTCGTGGTTCATCGTGATTTACTTCCTATTTAGTGTGATTAGAGTTGGAGCCTTACAGGAGACCCTGGTGAGGTCCCTAATGTGGGAATCCAGCATTTTCCCCCCAGTGTGTCAGCAATGGTAGCATGTTTGTGCCTGTTGGCTACAATGTTCCCTTCTTTCCTGGAAGCTCTCCAGGGACTGACAGCTGATGGATCTAAGACCATCACCAGTCCATGGACTCTCATTTGAAGTAGTACTGCTTTACAGTACAATTCTATCCGTGGTTACTAGACAAATTCATGCAAGATTACTCGTTAGTATTCACAGGACTATAGTCCTAATCTTAGAAGATCAAGAAGGAACTGAGTGGCATTGCTCATAGGATGATCACCTTAAAACAACTTAGAAAGATATTTGAAAAAGATATAGTTTCCTTCATAATTGTTTTGAGGACCTTGTGGGCTACTATCTATAAATAAGACTATAAAGTGTTGTAAAGAGCCAGCATGGTGTAGTGGTTGGAGCATTCGACTATGATCCTGTACACCAGGGTTTAGTTTCCTGCCCACCCATGGAAACCCAGTGGGTAATCTTGGGTGCGTCACACATTCACAGCCCCAGAAACCCATGTGATAGGGTCACATTAGGAAACAACTTGAAAGCATTCAGCAACAACAACAATAAAGAGTTGTGGTTATGCTTTTTACTGTTTTAGGGGATTGGAAGACTCTGTACTCTGAACAGTATGGACCAAAAGTCGTGGACTGATTGTTGAAACTGCTGTCTAAGCTGTGAGATAGCAAGTTCTGTTCTTGTTTAGTAACACAGTAGCCTGCCATGATAGGGGAAAATCCAGGAACACTTCCTGATGATGTTAACAGTAATAGTCAGGCATACGTTTTTTTAAAAATGTTTTTTGTTTTCATATTTCTGTGTTTGGAAATGTTAACAAGTTCAACATCAACCATTTGATAATGATTGTCTTATCAGTGGGTGTGAAATCCAAAGGGAGAGCAACTACTTTATTCAAAACCAAGCTTGGCTCATGCTAGCATGGCAGGACAAAGGGAAGGAGCAGCTCTTTTCTTCACCCTATTCTTTTTTTCTTGTTTAGGTTTTTCTTGACAGTTATGATTTTTCTCTTATTGGTTGTGATGAAGTATATATACCAGCCCCATGTCTGACCACATGGAAGATGTCAGAGGAATGGGAAGGTTAGAGATCCTCTGAATCCATAGCTGTCCTTGATGTACCCTTAGAGTATTCCATTTTCCCTCTATGGATCCTGGAACAGCAAAGGCCATTGTTTCTGTAGCAGCTGGCAGGATGTTTGTGAGGTTGGAATTCACTCTCCTCCCACTGAAGGAGGGACACATCCCTCCTTCTGTGGGCGCAAGATGCTTTGCAGTAATCATAGGTTTGGAGCCAAGGACATTTGACAGGTATTTAGAGATGTTATTGATCAGGCAGCATGCTCTTCCTGAATTCCAGTTGGTTTTTATTGGCTGGACTCCTGTTGGGGCTTTACATTTATGTAGCTGGCCCACTATGCAAGTGGTTGGACATTTTTCCATTTTGTATGAGGCCATCTCTGAGACTTCCTTACACAAGCATTGCCTCAGGTTGTGAAGCAGCCTGCCATGCTCCTGGAATGATGTGAAGGCAGAGTTCTACCCTCCTCCCCACCAGTCTAGCTGCCTTGGTTCTCTCCAAAATCCTGCAGAGTTGCTCATGGCGCATTATGCTATGCCTGCTTTCAACAAGATGTCAGCTTATTTTAGCAGAAACATAACTCTGTTAAAGATGATATCTGTTAGAAATGTGAAGAATATACATTAACTTGTTAAGCATGTAAGGTACTGTCTTTGTTTCTTCTTTCTTGTTTCTTGGGATGTATATTTACTGTACATGATACATAGTTTTTATGTATGCGTGTGTGTGTTGAAAGTGAATTTTTAAATGAAGTTTGTCTTCCCTCTATTTGTGTGATAGTTAAAGAGTTCGAAGTATTAATACAATTTCTAGGTAGATAGTAACATTCTAGACATGCTTATTTTGAGAGTAAGTATGCCTTGCTGTTGTATGCAAATCTGAAATTAGGCTGCTTGGTATTAATCTTTTAAACACAGTGCCGAGCTTGAAAACATTTGTGACTTATTATGAAAAAGCACTTCTTTAAAGAAACTTAGTGAAATTGTTGTAGAATTCAATTATAATCACACAAACACATTTTCAAATCATAGAGCTTGTTTCCAGGTAAAAGGATTTGAGAATGGAACCCTATTCTTAGTACTTCTGTTACTACTTAACAGTGGTAGTAAATTGTTAACATAGCCCTATAACACTTTCATTAGTAAACCCTAAACAGCCATGTTTTTGTAGGTCTTACCAAATATTGCTTGTCTTGTGTTTCAGTTCATTTGGCAGTTAACATGCAAATATTTCTAATGGATGAGCGCCAAAAACACACAGGGATGCAGATGCAAAACAAAGATGTTTTGTAAAAGAAGCTATTGAAATTGTTGACACAAATCATGTTGCAGTGCAGGGTGGTTGTGCACAAAGAATAAATGCAGATTCCAAACAAGTTATGGAAAACACATGTTTATAAATTCAAAAAGAGAAAAAAAATATAAAAATCTACAATCAGAATATGCTGTGCTATTGGTGGTGGCAGCTTAGTAGCTGTAAAATTACCTCCGTAGTTCTGTCCTGTCCACATTCCTGGGGAGTTAGGTTGCACTTATAAAATTGTTCTTTGGAGTACTGACTGACCCATTTACATTACTGAAATAAGTACAAATCTCAGTGTTTTCTCAAAGACAGAAGAACTTCAAGATTCACCTGAATGTTGGACTCTTTAAGGATTCTATGAAGGCCATATGGTTGGAATAATTATCTGGCTGAGATAGAGCCAGTATCTGAAATCTTTCTCTAGAAGAGCATTTGATTATTCTGCATAATGGCAGAGTTATTGACTTGTAATAAGAATATTAACAGAGCTCTGTATTCCATGGATCTATCTAGATTCTACCTTTTGACTATCAAATCGTTTAGTAGAGCGTGAAGGTAATAACGTTTTGTACCAACTGAACTGAAGCATTGAGTCTCTGAAACTTGACATTCTGTTCACAAATCATAGCTAGTATGTTTGCTTAGACATAACCTCTGTGAATTTGTTCAATATCCTTTTAAAGTCTTCTAACTCAGTGCCCATTATTTGACTTTTTGGTAACAAATTCTTCTTTTAAGTTAATTGTTTCTTTCATGAAGAGGCACAGTACTTTCTTCTAAATGTCCTCAGTTAACTGCCAATCAGTATCATAGGAAAGGGTCTTGTGTTATTCACAAAAGTATGTATTTCATGTTCTGCTAAATCCACAAGATGAAATTCAGTAGGAAACTGGAGCATTTTATGGGGCCAAGACTTAGTGGTTACAGTATTTCTACACTGTAAGCACTAAAGAATTACTCACAAACATCTTGTGTTTCGCATTAAACTCCAAAGCATAAAAATTCCATGCATAACTCACTACAGTTGTTCATTGAGCACATAGGGAGGGGCATAAGTTGATAGAACACATACTTTGTAATATATAAATCTCAATATCAGTTCCTAATATCATGAGTTAAGAATCTTTAAATCTAAAGAAAGAGAAAGATCTACTTATAAGGTAGATAACTGACTAGATAAATTACATAGACTTGCAACTATAAAGACAGAAATACATTCAAAACTTGCAGATGGAGTGAAGACATTTCTTTATTTTTTTTTCCTCCCTCTTTCTTGCTGTGCAATACTGACACCACTGTCTCTCTCCATCACCAAAATGTTTGCATGGCCTAGAGGGAGAAAATCTGAGCTTAGTCACCCCACAAATACACACGCTTTATGGGGGGAGGTTACCATACTTAGAACAACAGTGAGGCCCGATACAAGTTGTTGTTGTGCGTCTTCAGGTCATTTCTGACTTATGGCGGCCCTGTCACTGGGTTTTCTTGGCCAGAATTGTTGAGAGAGTTTGCCTTTGCCTTCCTTTGAGAGTGAGAAAGTGTGACCTGTCCATTGTGAGCAGCAAGCACTGATGTTTGGATTTCAGTTGACTTTCTCCAGTTCAGTGTTATCACCAACACAAAATGTTAAGAACAGTGCAGGATTGGGCTTGAGTAAACTTTACTAAAGAATGTATTTTGTTCGGGATTATGCATACCAGCCAGTATTGGTTTGTTAGCAGAGGGAAGCAGATCCCTCCTAGACTTGCTTCTTGTTTTTGAAGCTATTTTGCTGTGGCAGGGTGTGCGGGACATATTGACTCAAAGCACTGTCATGCAACTTTCAGAATCATACCAACTGTCTTAATTTTCTGATTACAATTGATTTAACTTCTTGTTTAATAGAAAGTTAATAACAGTGCAGAAATGCCAGGAATTTACAACTCATGATGTTGATGGCCCCTCTGAGTCAGAGGTGCTGGGGACTGAGGCGGAGGAGAACCTTACTCTGCAGCAGGAGGTCGAAAGTGCAGTGCAGCCATTTACTGAGCCTAGGAGGGATAAGGAGAAGTTATGTCAGTCCCAGAGGCTAAGTAAGAGATCCTGACTAATCAAGCAGCTGGTGCCTTGAGACACCTGGCTATAAATGTTCCAGCAATTCACTGGCAGCTTTGTTGCTTACATCCATCTATCTTGGTGACTGGCAGTACTCTTTGGCCTTTTGTGTTCTTTGGAATGGCTACTAATTATGACTCTGCTTTATTCCTTGCTGGCTTGGTTTCTTTCGGCTGCTGACTTGCTGTTCAACTTGTAGACCAGCTGACAACCACCTTCTTACTTCTTCCTTTATCCTCCTGGGCTGGATGCCCTGTGACTGACCTGGACTAGTTTAACTTGACAGCTCTTGCATTCCAGCCACTTGACTTCTGGGATGCTTGCTAACTGGAGTGTAGGACATCCACAGCCTCATCTAGAAAAATGAGTAGGAAGATTCCTGTTTGGTTTGGTTATCACTCGAAGTGAAGTAATACACATTAATACCTTGAAGTAGCCTCCCTCACAGGATAATTACATCTACAGTTTAAAACAGTGGTTCTCGACTTTCATAATGCCGTGACCCTTTAATACAGTTCCTCATGTTGTGGTGACCCACAACCATAAAATTATTTATTTATTATTTACAATGCCCCCCCCCGGCAAAGGCCGCCTCGTCAGTCAGGAACGGGGGGCAGGCAGGGAGGGAAAGAGGAGCCGCGCGTCTCCCCCGGGAAAAAGCTCCGAGAACCCCCCCCCCGGGCTCTTCTTCTGCTTCGCTCTCATTTCCGCTCGGGGGACAGTGTGGGAAAAGTTTCCAGAGTGTCGACCCTGGCCAGGGGTGGGGGAGGTATCCCAGCACCTTTGTCTTTTGCGCTGGGTGCAGCTTGCCCCCCCAGAAAAGTGCCACCTTGCGGCCTCCCGGCCCTTCTGCAGCGGCCCCCTCCATGGCAAGTGGGGCAGGGGCCGTGGCGAGGAGGGGGCTTGCCCCCGTGCTGACGCCACACCCCCAAGTTGGCCCATCAGGATAGGGGGTTCTCCTGGTAGCGGAGAAGGGGAGTGATTTCAGTGCCTTCTGAACAGGGGGCAGGAGGACGCGAGTGCGTGGCTCGCACTTGCGCACCACCACTCCTGCTGTGGTGACACTGTGGCTGCATGCACACCTGCCAAGGGGGGCAGGAGGACGTGAGCGTGTGGCTCACGCTTGCGCACCACCACTCTTGGGCCTTTTCTGCACGTTACCTTATCGCGGAGGTGGGGGGAGCCATTTGCGCAAGCAGGTTCTTGCGCAAGGCGCTCTCTTCGCTGCTTCTCGTCCCGCAGCTGGCTTCCTGGTCGCGCGACTGCCCCACCCCTTCCTCCCCCACTGCGGAAGGAAGGGGTGGGGTGGGGCGGTTGTGCGACCAGGAAGCCAGCTGCGGGACGAAGGAGCAGTGAAGGGAGTGCCTCGTGCAAGAACTTGCTTGCACGAACGGCACCCTCCCACCTCCGCGATAAGGTAGCGTGCGGAAAAGGCCCACGTGCTCCCACCAAAGGGGGCAGGAGGACGCGAGCGCTTGTGCACCACCACCGAGGAGGAAATGGAGCCTAAGACCATCAGAAATACGTATTTTCCGATGGTCTTAGGCGACCCCTGTGAAAGGGTCGTTCGACCCCCAAAGGGGTCGCAACCCACAGGTTGAGAACTGCTGGTTTAAAGTGATCTAAATGAATCATATAATGTAAATCTGAAATCCCCACTTGGGGGCTAGAGGAATTTTTTTATTTTTTTAAATATTAAATTTATCACTGTTCTGGCTGCTTACAGTAAGAACATTCTTTGTTGAATGTTTGGGTGGGAGGCAAACCAGTAGCCCACTGTGCTGGTTATGTACCCAGACTGCAGAATACAGCCCTCTATTACAAGGTAGTGCAGTTATATTCTCTACGTAGCATGACCGTAGAGAACAGTTGCTATCAGTACACCACTAATAGTGATTATCTGTCTTGGTTTTCTCCATGTCATCTTAGAGTTCAAAGGTTGGTGAGTGAGCATGTGATAAGGTGCATGAATGGGAGAGAATTGGTAGTAGCAGCAGAGTGTGTATGTGCGTGAAGAATTGCCAGAAGTGCTTGCAAGAAAAAAGCTTGCAGTGAGTATCCTCTTTATTAATGATGATATAGCTGAGCTAGCTGCTTACCTGGTTATGCTTAAGATAGCACTGATGATCAGAAACATTTGGAAAAAAATGAGTTATATATTTTGAAACAATAATTCTTAACCTTTTCTTTACTGGGGACGCCAAAGACTGGACTCAAGATTTAAATATTCAAATGTTTATTTAAATATTGAAATAATTGTTTAAAGTTGCTCATCACTTGCTCCCCTTTATCCTTTATTCTTCCAGTAAACAACACAAGGAAAGAATGCTTGTTAATGATCCGTGGAGTAGCATGCTAAGATCCTTTAAGTGCCAGGAGAATAGAATAAACTGGAATTTCCTAAATGAAGGTTATGAATGGGAGGCAGGCCTAAAGAATAATTTCTTTTACCCTTTACCCCAAAGCAGCACCTGGAAAGTAAAGGTTTTGGTGCTGCTCTGGGGGAAGGCAGAAAAGAAATGCCCTTTTCTTCTGAAGAAGCACCAACAGAGTAAAGAGGATAAGCGCTTCTTTTGAAAGCAGCTACTTTGTCGTTGCACCTTCAGAGGGAAGTAGCATTTTTTTTCATGCTTTCCCCCAAGGAGCAATGAGACCCTCACTGCTTTTCTTCCAAGCAGCCACAGGAGTAAAGGGATTCCCTTTTAGTCTCATAACTGCTTGAAAGCAAAGCTCCACCGTGCTTCTGACCCTGGGTTCAAGCAGTGTTGCCACTGAGTCTCACCACACAAGGCCTGGGCTGGGTGTCTTCCCTTATTTTCTGAGCTCTCCTCTTGTCTCCCTGTCTTCTGGGCTTTTTGGAGTACATTCACAGTAGTGCACAGAGCCTCCAGTGCAAGATGAGCTATCCACCTGTGCATCATCACAGCTATCACCACTATTGTCACTGCTGCTTTTGAGAAATCTGGGATGCGTTGCATCAACCAGCCATAACTAGCCAGGACATTTTTTAGTCAGTTTTTAAGTCTGCAATTTCCCCCATTTTCTGGGATGAATGGTGATTCTATGAAGACCACCTGTGAGGGCGCCGCGGACCCTAGCTTAAGAACCACTGTTTTGAAACATATGAGAAACTGGCGTAATTTTTAAAGTACAACTTTGGAAAGCATCGTTTGATTTTCTTCTCCGTAGATAGATCACATAATTCAATAAAGGATTTGACTCTTCTGAAAGTGGCAATAGATGCCAGTTATGATTATAGAGTTTGTCACTAAGACTTTGCCCAAAGAAATCAACATATTGCCAAGGTTTTATCCTTATAGTCATTATATACTTAAAGAATGTGAAATGGTCTCATAATTGTATGCCCTCCTAACTACAGCATTTGTTTGTGCTTACATCAGATATGAGCACTTCTACCAAAAATGAGTTTAAATATTTCCCCCGATCTTTATTGCTAGTTCAGTGTTTGCCTTTATTACATACAAATATAGTGAATAAATGACAAGACTTAGATTTTTCCAGGTTAGAGGCTGTATGATTGACAGTTGGGTAGGTTGAGCCTGGAGAACAGAATAATGGAGTTGGAAGGGAGTCCTAAGGGACACCTAGTCCATTGCCCTCCATGCAGGAATACACAACTAAAGCATTCCCAAGAGATGGCCATCCAGCGTGTTTAAAGACTTTCAGTGAAGGAGAGTCCAACATCCTTTAAGGCTGGCCATTCCACTGTTAAACAGTTCTCATTGTCAGAAAGGTCTTCCTAATGTTTACACAGAATCTCTTTTCTTGTAGTTTGAGTCTGTTCGTTCATGCCCTGATTTCTGAAGTAGCAGAAAACAAGCTTGCTCCCTGTCCTGCATGACATCCTTTCTGATATTTAAAGATGGCTACCATATCACCTCTTAATCTTCTCTGCTCCAGTCTAAATGTACCTAGCTGTTCCTTACATGCCTATAGACTTTTATCATCTTGGTTGCCCTTCTTGTGATATATTCCAAAATATCAGTATCCTTTTGTTTTCCTGTGCACTGTGGTATGCAGAACTGTACACATTATTCCAGGTGAGATCTAACCAAAGCAGAATAAAGTGGGATTGTTCCTTCCTTCTGTCTTGGTACTATACCACTCTTGATGTAGACTACAATACATTGGGCTTTTTGGCACCACATCACTCCTGTTTAGCCTGTGCTAAACCAGTGGTTTCCAAACTTTGGTTTTCCAGATGTTTTGGACTTCAGCTACCACCATTACTGACTGTTGGCCAAACTGGCTGGGGCATCTGGGAGCTGAAGTCCAAACACCTGCAGGATCAAAGTTTGGGAACTACTATGCTAAACTCTATTTAACCCTAGGTGTTTTTGGCATATACTGTTGTCAAGTCAGGTGTTGCCCATGCTATATTTGTGTGTTTCATTTAACCATGTTGAAATTCAGTTTCTTGTTTTCACCCAGTTCTCCAATCTGTTAAAGTCATTCTGAATTGTGATTTTGAGCTACCATGTCTAAATTTGATGTCACCTACGGATTTGTCCTTTTCATCCTTTAGGACCTCTCTTGTTCTCCAAGAATTCTCAAGTATCTTGACAGAAGCTCTGAAATTATGTCTCCAGGTTTCTTTAGTACTTGTGAATGCATTTCATCTGGCCCAGAGATTTGTGTTCATCTGAAGTAGCTAGGTCCTGTCCTGTGTCTTTGCATATTGTTGGCTTCAGGCCCCTTACTGCATTGTTTGTTCGATTTTCACAGAGTTACAGCACTGTTTTGCTTTTGGAAGAACATTGAGGGAAAGAACATATTGGGAAATTCTACCTTCTCTTTGTCCCCACTAGCATCTTACCATGCATTAACTTCTATGCAGGGGGCCTGCCATTTCCTTCTTCTCTCTCTTGCTCCAAACATAACCCCCCCAACCCCACCCACTTGTATTTATAACTTCTCTAGCAATCCTGAGCTTGTTTAGAGTTTTAGTTTTACTGACTTTTTCCCTACAGGTACTGGCTATTTTGCTTTCTTCTTTAGAAGCATCACCTGTATGTTGTCTTTCCAGGACAGTCTGCTCTGCCTTGTTCAGCAAGGCTTTATCCTTTCTCATATGTGTGTGTGCATATGTAGGCCTCAGGCTATTGTGTCTTCTCTTCAGCAGTATAACTAGCTAGAAATTGCTGCAGGTGTTAGTTGCTGTCATCTTCAGACAAGAATAACAAACATATCACATAATCTGTAATCCACAAAACATATATCTTGCTACATGACCAACATGGCTACCCCTACATGTTGCAGGTTACTGTACCAGCTCCATCACATTCCATGTTCAGTCATTCTGTATGGGCAATATCACAGTTTTATGGGCCTCGCATTCAGAATCCCCCATGAAGCACCCACACAGAGCACCTGTTGTTCTTGTCCTGTTAGCCAAACTTCTGTTTTTCTTTAGTGACTCTTTTTATCGCAGTGGAAGCCCTGCCCACTTGGGAGGAGCACACCAAACACACAAACAAGCTTCCAAACAATCAGACTTAACCTGAAAGACACAAGCCCACCTTACTTTGCCTTTTCCACCAATCCCACACAAAAATATCTGTTGACCTCATCCTGTCAGCTGAGCTGCTCTTTGTTGGTTGGGAGATGATACAATAGCCATCTTCAAACATTTAAAGGGCTTTCATTTGGAAGATAGAACAAACTTAGTTTTTGTTGCTGTTGAGAGTAGAAACAGAACCAATGGAAGAAGATACATGTGGCAATAAAAGAAATCTTCAACATTAATTTTTCTATGGCCCCCGAATTCTATTTATTAAACATGTTATATGTCTTTGAAAAACCATTTGTGACAAAAAACCGTAGGGTATTATTGAATCTAGTCTCTGCAGCACGGCTAAAATATGCTAAAATGTGGAAGAATAAAGAAGTACCGGACTTAGATCAATGGCTCATTAAAGTCTTGGAATTAAAAGAATGTGATTTATTCTCCCAATTTTTAAAAGGAAAAGATTTGAAACAGGTAGAGAAAGATTGGGACGGGTAACCAGTTATATTAGCAATCAATGTGAACTCAAAGTCTAACTGAGGGAGAATGTGTAAATAGGACAGAATGTATATTCATGGTATGAAAGTTATGGAGGATACGACTATAGAAATGATTCTTGATACTACATTGCGATTCTAACTCAAACAAGCAATCAACTAGTGAAAATAAATGGGTAGTAGGAAATTTACTATAATAAACTGACATGCGCGCACAGAATATACTGGATATGTCAAGGGTTATTACTGTTAGATATGTAATTCATGTAACGTTTTTTGTAAAATGTAAAATGTAAAATTTATATTTATAGTTCAAGATTGATTGAATGATGTTCTAGAAGAAACTGGCTATGTAAATTCTATTGAAGAGATATAATTACTTTCTTTTTTCCAATAAAGAATAAATTAAAAAAAAAGAAACAGAACCAATGGATTGAGATTATAAGAAAAGAGATTTCAGCTATTTATCAGTAAAGGTTGGAAGGTCATTCGTCAGAGGTGCTTTTCCTCTGGATTTCCTGCGGTGGCATACTATTGGACCAGATGTCTTTGGTATAACCACAACTCAGGCTTATAGGCAGAAACATGAAAATCTTCAGGTCTGTTATAGAGTTTGTGTATGTGTCTGAGAGAGATTTCAGATTTTTAATCAACAGCAATAAGATATATATTTTTTCATCAAAGGCTTGATGAAAGAGATTTAGGAAAATATTTCCAAGAATGTTTTGTGGTTGTTTTCTAAACTAACAGCTGGTGCATGATTTTAAACATTTTAAAAAATAGAGATATATTTCAGTCTTCCTCAAAGTTTTATTTTTTTCAGAATGTAAAAGTACTTGCTTGCAAAAGAGCCTTTCTTCCATAGCATAATCATAAAGGAATATAAATGAGCCCATTGTATTTGCAAGGGGTTGGTTCCAGGACCCCTTGCAAATACTAAAAATGTGTTCTCAAATCTCTATGAAAAAATGATGCAGGGCAACAATGGAGGTGGTGACAAACTGTGACTGCAGCAAAGGAGCTCCAGTCACTGCTGTCATGTCTCTGCCAAAGCTCCTTGCTGCCCTGTGATTGCTGCCAGTGGGGGCAGTCCTGATCCTGGTCGTTCATTTGAGAATGAGCAACCAGGATTGGTGCCACCACCCTCAACAAACCTAGGGTGGCCAGAGCTCCAGGCTGAAGCACCTCACTGCCATGCGATTGTTGGCAGCGAGGCAGTCCTGATTGTGGTCATTCATTTGCTGGCCAGCCTGAGATTATTGGGGGCAGCAGTGCCAGTCATAAACAAGTGACCAGGATTGGGACTGCCTCTGCTGCCAACAATCGCAGGGCAGCAAGGAGCTTCAGCCAGGAACTGCTGGCTGCCCTGGGGTTTTTGAGGGCAGCAACACCACCCTCACTGCACATGTCCCTGATGAAGCTCTTCCCGGCCCTGGGGTTGTTGAGATGAAAGAGTAGTAAGCTCTCTTCCTGATGCTCCCCTGTTGGGAGCACATGAGATATCCACCTTGCATGGTGCCCAGGCCTTGCCTGCTTCTGGGCCATGCCACCGCCTCCACTGCAGCCCACAGACTGCTTCTGCAGTGGACATCAGGTAACTCAGTTTTTTAAATTTTTTTAACTTTTCAGTTCATGTCAATTTTAATTGTTTTTTTCACTTTTCAGTTCACATAGCATTAACTTTGTGAATGCCGAGGTTGCAAATATTGCACACTTACTGTAGTTGTACTCCTTTTTGTTTTTGCATAGTTACTTCTTTTGTATTTGATATTTTATTATTTTACTTGTTTTTTTAAAAAAATTACACAATTTGTCATCTGCAGCACTAAGTTGAAAAGTGACATAGTAAAAATAGATTACAATATAGTTTTCTTTTAAAAAGAAGTAACTGTCAGAGATGTGATGCATGCAGATGTGCTGCATGTAACTTCCTTTTTCGGCAGGTCATTCCATTGCATTTGGATTGACTGAAAGATACAGTGATACTTGATTGCAGAGAAGTAGCAGAAGTACTTGATGGGCTGATTACCTTTGCCTCCTTCTAATGTAAAATATGCAACCTAACTCTAACCTTTAATTATGTAAGTTATTTCTTGTAGCATATTAGCGAGTTTGAGTCTGAGAATTTCTGTTGCAGGGCATGCTTTTTCTTTCAGGAGTTTGATGATAGTGTTACAGCTGAGAGGAAAACTTGAACATCAGAGGATAACATTCTTGCTTCCATTCTTGTGAGAAAACATGAATGCAGTACTAATAAGTGAAATTCATAAGCATTCTGGGCATTACAAATGAGAAAAATGCTCAATTCCTTGATCCCTTGCAAGTTTCTCGAGACTGTCTTCATTCCTCAGGGATGATAATGAAGTTATAAGTCTTTTAATATGTATTCCTAGTTATAATATTTATTTCCTATTTATTTCACATTAAAATGCTTAAAACTTTGTAGGTTGAGGCTGACAACAGATACTAAAACCAGTAATACGCGATAACATTGAGATAGCCACCTTGAGTTTCATGTGAAGAGAAAGGTTGCATATAAATGACATTTTTCAGAGAAGTTTTAATTTGAAAGTGGTATTTTTATATATCTTGTAGTTACAACCCATGTAGTTAAAACCCATTCCTATACATGTCTCAGAACCAATAAAACTCAGAAATTAACCTTGTTGTAATTGTGTTCTGTGTGATTTCCTCCCAGCAAAAACATGTGTTAGATAGCAACCTTACTGTGCCAGGATATACAGTTAAGAAGGCATACAATGAGGTAATGGGTGTTTTTGTCTCTTTTTGATGGATGTGAAAAGTAGAAGTGATGAAGGTTAAATGTATAGTTAAAGGATTCCATTGCAGCAATTATACAGGGATGCTGATTGACTTGATGCTGTGCTTAACAGAACAATCTTTATAGATTTTGGAATGACATTTCCTGACCTGCATTTGGCCTTCGTCAGAATTATTTTCCACAATATCTGGGAGGATATTTGCAAGGCTGGACATCCTCCTCTGAGTTGGGACTCTATTTTTCCTTCCTCAAAGGGGGAGTTCTGAAACTGTTTGTAGTTTTCTAGATCACTGCTTTGTAAACTAGCTGTTGTCAGGGACTGGGAGGGTTTCTTTCTCAATGTATTGGGGACCGGCACTGTATTTGTGTCCATTTGACTACAACAATTTCTTTCTTTCCTGGAAACTTGCTGTGGACCAGCAACTGATAGCTTGCAGAACAGATTCCACCACTTTGAGTAGTACTGCTGTAAGATGCCCTTCTGTGTACCGTAGGACAGCAACCTATTGGTAGGACAGCAATTCATTAAAAAAGATCTGAGAACTGGGTGATGATAGTATAGAATTTAGCTGTCTCTATTTATTATAATTGAAAACCAGCACGGTATAATGGTTTGTGTGTTGGATTAGGGAAGGTATGTCATATCAAGGAGGGAGCAGGCTTGTTTTCTGCTGCTCCAGTGACTAGGACAAGGAGCAATGGATTCAAACTGCAGGAAAGAAGATTCCACTTAAACCTCAGGAAGAACTTCCTGATAGTCAGAGCTGTTTGGCAGTGAAATATGCTTCCTTGGAGTGGTGGAGTCTTCTTCTTTGAAGGTTTTTAAGCAGAGGCTGGATGGCCATTTGTCGGGAGTGCTTTGATGTGTGTTCCTGCATGGCAGGGAGTTGGACTGGATGGCCCCTATGGTCTCCTCCAACTCTATGACTCTGTGACTCTATGACTCTGGAGACCAGGGCTCAAATCCCTGCTCAGCCATGGAAACTCACTGGCTGACCTTGGGCAAGTCAGGCTCTTTTCACCCGCAGAAGAAGGCAAAGACAGACCTCTCTAAACAAATCTTGTCAAGAAAACCCCATGATAGGTTTGTCTTAGGGTTGCTGTAAGTCATTGATGGCACACAGCAACAACAGTGATTAAAAGACACTTTCAGCTTCACATTAAAAAACCAGTAACTCATTCATATTACATGTATATTATGTTTAGGCTACCAAAGAACAATGGCTTTAGATTTTGTTCAGTGTGCTGTAAGCAAAAATTGGTTCTTGACTTCTTTTTATGTAATAAGATCACTGGAGCCAGTGTGGTATAGAAGTGTGAGTTTCTGACTGGAACTCGGGGAGACCAGGTTCAAATCCCTGTGCAGCCATGGAAAATCACTGATCATATCAGATTCTCTCTGCCTAAGAGGAGGGCAGTGGCAAAGCTCTGAATAAATCTTGCCAAGAAAACCTTTGATAAGGTTGACATAACAAAGAGTTGTTTTTGAAGAAACACAAATAAGAGCGTAGAAGTGTGGAACCCTGTTAAAAGACACTACACAAGACTCCACCTGTAGGTAACAGACTTTAGAATTGGATCCTATGTGAGCTGGTGTATGGTTGGTTACCAATTGTTTGTTTCTTGCAGGAAAGGGATGTAAATAAAATTTTATTCAGATTCCTGTGTCCTCTCACTTTTGGAATGTAAATAATATCACCATAACCGCAGTGTACTGTGAAGAATAGTAGAAACTTGTTTTCCTATATTATGACAAGAAAGTGAACTTTTAAAACAAGATTGTATAGTTCAGGTTATGATAGTGGGGGAAAATGTAGTTATACCTGCACTCTTGGATTTTCCGGTAATGTTCAGTGTACTCAGTAAATGTCACTGGAAACATCTGCTTAAAAAAAATAAGAAAACAAGACTGTTGCAGCAACTTGGGTAATGTAACACCTTATTTGTTAACTTGAACCCCATTCTTGCTGCTAGGAGTTCAGAACAACTTACATGTTTCCAAGGCTGTTTGTTTCTTGTAATAGTGTTCAGGAAGAGCCCCACCTTCCTAAACAAAGTTATCACTTTACTGGGTTTTAACTGCTTATTTCATTTAGGCATCAGTCCTGTGCATGTTTACTTGAGAGTAAGCCCTGATCTCCTCACTTTAGAATAGACATGTATAAGATTATGCTGTTAATGTCTTGTTGATATAGTTAAGCTTTGTTCTTGTTCAGTTAAATACACATATTTCCTGTAATACAACTTTTTGCTGTTGTAGTCTTATCCAAGCCATACTCATCTAGGAGAAAGCTTACTTTCAAATAGATGAATGTAAGTTCCTCTTACAAGAATCCAACCATTTGGATTTCTTTGCATACTGAAGTATTCAGTTTCAGAGATTCTTCCAACCAACTATGCATTCTTCCAGGACACTACATGCCATTCCTTTTCTACCCCATCCCTGTCTCAAAATAGCACTTGGCATTCTGTGACACCTGAATATGTTCAGTTTTCACTGTGCTTTATAAGGAGGGGTTTCCCAAAGAACCTTGCTGTTTTTGCAGAACTTGAGTTCTGTCAACAATTCTCGTTCCAATCTTGTTTTGCAATAGCCTGGTTTTGGTTACATAGCACTGAGAATTCAGAACTTGCCTTTGTCATTTGTGTGTAGAGAGGGGCGGTGATAAACAGAAGCCCATAAAAATTCCAGTTAATTTTTTGAAGAGTTAGGAATTGACAATTCTATGAGTTGCAAGTGAAATCAGGAAACAAGGTTGCATAATTTTGTTAAAAACCCGGTCATTTGTGACTGAATGTACACGATAGCAAAATCTAATTTGCTTATTCTACTGGAGTTACAAGTAGAGTTTTGTTCTATGCTTCCTGTCAACAGCAGGTATATATATGCTGTAGGCACTGGTGTTAACAGTTCTCTGTGCTAGATTCAACAGCAGGCCTAGATAGAATAGACCCACTAAATCAGCTATGACCTATGTTAGTTATGACAAATTACAGTAATTCATTTAGTTAGGAAAAATGTTTGATTTACCCGCCTGCCTCCCCCCCCCAGTTTTTTACCAATAAGTGCCACAAATACAGGCACACCCTCTCAGCAAAGGAAACATTTAGATAATGAAATGCCTCTTCACCCACCTTTCCATGAGTGTACAGGAGAATGTTTTGCTCTTCGACTGTTTGTGCTGATTGTTTACCTCTTAATGATTTAGAATGTTAATGAACATTCCATTACACTGCAATAGTCCAGCCAAGAGCTCTTGAGACCACAGACCCAACCAGTAGCTAGCAAAAGTTTGTAAAATATTCTGTATAAGTAGCTGCTAGTCAGTGATTATATAGTTTACCTTCTTGAGAACAAGTCACAGCAAGCTTTAAGCTTGTGTATACCCATCTCCCTTTTTCTGGTGCAATTGCGAAGAGGAGATTGAAAGCTTCTGCTTCTTCTGTATATTAACTGTGATTTAATGTCACCCAGATCCTAAACTGTTGTTAATTTTAACAATGGCTAGTTGAAACAAGTGAAATGGATTAAAGAGTGGCTTGAAGCTGAGGTATATCAACACAACACAGGTAACGTTAACCACAGTTTAACCAGGTTTGGATATTGTGGCAAGTTGTGGTTAATTTTTTTTAAAAAAGACAGTGAAAGCTTCCCAACTGATCACAGATGTGCCAGGATAGTGTATGGGAGGGTGCCCAGAGTTCACTGTGGCTGGTTCTTGTTAGACTAAGCCATTCTTTAGCATTAAATATGAGCTAGGCCTTTGTGTAATTCTGCATCTGCAAACCTATTATCTTGTTTTTTCACCAACGAATATGTATGATCTGTATTTTGATATGTCATCTGTCTTTGTAACTGTAGTAGGTAAAAACAACAGCCATACAAAAAGTTGCCTGCTTTAAAATGATGTACCAAGTATACTCTGCCTAAAAGGTCAGCACTGGTTAGTATTTGGATATGAGATTGCCAACAAATACCAGGTGCTATAAGCTATATTTCAGAGGAAGGAACTGTCCAAACCACCTCTGACTATTCCTTGCCTAAGAAAATCCTATGAAGTCCCTGGGGTCACTATAAGTTTACAGGTGATTTGAATGCTTGTGCACATACAGAAGTCACATATACTACTGACCAGCAAGCCAGAATTGCTGAAAAACTTGGTGTATAAGTAACAAATAAGCATGCTAGTATGTATTGCTTGAATTTTTTGCAAGTGGAAGTGACAATAGGAAGCAGACATGTGCCAGCCATGGAATGCTTAGCATTATATACAGACTTGAACTCTGGGCATGTGTTGACTTCAAACTGTAGCTTGTTAGAATAAAGTTTTTTGGTTGGTTTCCAAATCCTGATTTGTTAGAGGACCAATAAGCTAGGGTTGGCTTCAGGTGTAACACTCATCTTTCTTCAGCTGGGAAGTTTCTAGTTACCATATGTAGTCATTACCACTTGTAGAAGGAGCTGGCTGGAAGCAGATGGCATGCACCAGTTCATTTACTCATTGCCAGTAAATTTGAATTTTTAGCAGCTACGACTTACTGTTTGGCCTTTTTTTTTCAGTTCGTCCTCCATTCTATGGACTTCAGTATAAAATGAAACTTAAATACTGAACTTCAAAGAAAGTTTAGAAAGTGCGAGTTTCAAACTTTGCTTTTAAAGACAGGAATTGGTGCATATTATGATTTACATAGTACATTTAAAAATAGACCATGTAACATCCTTTAATCTGTTTTGCTTATCTATTTGGCTAGAAAACCCTTGTTCAACTTCAGCTTAATCTCTCACTTTAAGCCTGTTAATTAGTTTTCCATGACTGTTGCATGCAGAGGAGATGAAGAAGTTCTAAAGGTGAAGAAGCTTCTAAAACTATTTGGCATTTTTGAAGAATAATTTTTCTTTTTTACTAGATTTATTCCTTACTACTGAAAAATTATGTGGGACTCCTATTCAGTTTTTTCAGAGTACAAACTGATTTTGGCATTTGACCTTAGTATATTATAGTAACCATCAGAGCATCACTCTCACATAAGCAGTGTGATTCTCTAGATTTTAAAGCAAAGACTTCTACCATATATGGAGCAACAAATGCCAGACATCCAGGCTGGGTTCAGGAAAGAAGGAGGTACTGAAGATCATAGTACAAACAACTGTTGTCTAATGGAGTGTACCAAAGAGATTCAGAAGATCAATTACACTTCATAGTAAAGCCTTTGATTTCGTAGATCATGAAAAGCTGTGCATCACAGTAAAAGAAATGAGAGTGTCACAGCATTTGATTCTGAATCTATAATTTGGTTCTGAATCTATAATTGTCCTGATGTGTAACTTAAGCCCAACACAGGAGGACACTTTTTGAAAATAATACGAAGTAACAGAGAATGGTTTCTAGTTAGCATGAGAATCAGCTAAGGCTGTAGTTTATTACTCTGCCTGTGTTATCTATACAAATAACTCTTTCAAGGAAAAAAAATGCATGTGAGCCATATATGAGGTGACCTCACATAGTCACGTTAAGGAATATAGAAAGTAATTTTGAACTGTAGGTGGCTGCTCTGGCTACTGCTCCCCCTTCTTCTCCTATTTGTAAATTACATAATTTCTGCTAGAGGGGAAACTGTAAATTTATGAAAGATAGCGGCACATAGTGAGTACACCAAATTCTAAGAGATTATTGGTCATGAAACAATTTATAAAGCATAGTTGAACATTTCCAGGAAGAAGAAAACCACCACTGACATCACCTAGGTAAATGTTTGAATAATTAATACTTCTGTTTGGCCTGAAGATGCTGGATCATTGTTGACTTCAGTGTTATAATTTTTAAATACTATGGTCTGTTAGAAGATGTTTCTCAAGCTGTAAGACATTCTTTTAAACTTGAAAATAGGTAAGAATTATTATCTCTTTGAAGGTTGCAGAATACAGAAACTGTTCTAAATATAATTCCCAGTAGTGTTCCATTGATTGTGGAGTTTGCACACTAGTTTACAAGACATTTAGAGGCTGTTTAAATCTTAGGGCAAGGAAGGATTATATTAAGATAAGTGTGGAGGCCTCGTGGCTTGTATAGAAAGGTGGCTTGTTAACACAACATTCCCAACATTTACCTTGAAAAAAATCTGTGTGAAATGTGGATATGAACTTCTGGCAGATATAAATTTGTTTGTGCTTTATCAAATGCTTCTGTCATAAGCTTCAGCTACACTTAGATTTGGGTATATGAGTTATCCAACTTCAGTTTGTCCTGTCTACATGTCTGTAGAGTACACAAGTGCTTAGTATGTATTGGATAGATTGATGCAATCCAAGAAAATTAAGGGATAGTTGTTGTTGTTGCTGTTGTGGTGTGCCTCTGAGTCATTTCCCAATATCAAGGCTTAAGCTATCATGGGGTTTTCTTGGCAAGGTTTTTTCAGAGGGAGTTTGCCTTTGCCTTCCTCTGAGTCTGAGAGAGTGTGACTTGCCCAAGGTTACCCTGTGGGTAGCCTAGTGGAAATTTAAACTCTGGACTCCAGGATTCTAGCCCAGTTCGCAAACCACTGTGCCACACTGTCTAAGGGCTGGTAGTTTTGTTAAAAGAAAGCACTTAATTAGATAACTGGATAGTGGGAGGAGGATGGGATGAGGGCAAGGCAAAAGGGGCAGTTCATACGAGAGGCTGATGGTCAGTGCAGCCAGTGTCAAGTCATAGAAACCTAACATCATTTCCAGTAATTTTACAGAGTATTTTGTAAGTGCATTGTTGATTTTTTTTCTTAACCTTGTCCCTTTCCACACGCGGAGGAAGCCACGCCCGAAAACACGCCAAAACAGAGCTTACCTGGAGCCGTCGCAACGTGGAGCAGCACGAGTTCGCTGCTCCACACGCGGCGGCGTCCTGCAGAGTCCCGAGGCGTCCTGTGGCGTCCAAAATGGCGGCTTCCAGCTGGCGGAGGCTCTCCGCCAACCGGAGAAGTTCGCCAGCCGGAAGCCTGCCCCCCAGTCGGTCTGCAGGCGTGCACTTGCGTGCGCTTGCAAATCCACACCGGGCGCTGCGACGGGGCTGCATGCCCCTGCTTTTTAAAAACCACAAGACAAGTGGTTTTCAAAAAGCACGTGGCGCTGCCACTTCTGGTCTCCCCTGCGCGGATTGGGGTGTGGAACTACACAAAAGTAGTCCGCCCCAATCCACGTTACAGTGTAGACGACCTCCGTTTTTTTAACCTCGTGTGGAAAGGGCCTCAGTTTCTTTGTTGGCTAGATAAGAATAAACAAGCTACTTTATAATTTACTTATTTTTCTTTGTCCTGTACAAATGCTTGTCTGTGATTGATTTCTCTTGGTGAAAAGTAAATAGGCATCCTCATATGCAAGGTGGGAACAAAGTCTTCTTTTTCTCCCATTGGTTACTTGGACTTCTGTAGGTAGGACATGTGTTTGGATGGGGAGATCCACCTATTGTGTCTCATTTAGGGTTCCTTGCAAATTAGAGAACCTTTTACAGATCATCATGATGACAGACAGTAGCATATTAAGCTGTTGTGATTTTCTTTATCAAGTTTTGTGTGGTCTGTTATCTTTTCGTGATCCACATTTCTCCAGTTGCCTAGGTCTTCCCATTTAATTTGTCTTCCTGAATGGCCTATTGTGCAGTGTTATGCCTCATCAAGGTGTGTGGCATTTGGTCTTAATGGTCTGGTCTTTCACTGTAAGAATGGCATTTTTGTTTCCTCATTCAGGTTCATGTACTCCTTTCTGTGGTATGGCTGGTAATGGATCAAGATCAGAATCTGTCAGTGGATTGACTATGAAATCACAGCTTCAGATCACTGGTAAGTGTCTGTGACAACCCTGTGAATGGTCTCCTTGTGACTGCAGAGGGAATTGCAAATATCCATTGTCTGTCTATAATTTTCTCACATTTTTGATTACATTGAAGATTCTACTAAACACTCTCAGAAATGAAGCAGCGCATAGGAAGATAACGATATGCTGAATCAAATGGTTGCAACTCAAAACAGACCACCATCTATCTGTAACTCAGAACAGCCCTCCCCTGTTATCAGGAAGAGGACTTTCACAGGCCAGCTATTCAAGATCTCTCTTCACTGGAAATGTGGAAAATTGAATTTAGGACCTTTTGAATGCCAAATATTTTGATAGCAATCTGTGGTCCATTCTTCTTTGATCACTGAAACAAGAGAATTTCTGTCAGTCTCCATGTTGCTTCTTATCTTCATGGTTTCAGAGGTGTTGGTATATTTTTGTGATATACAGCTTTTTAAAAATTCTGAGTTTGTTGTTCTGGGTGGTGTTATAGCTTTGTCATCTTAGTTCCACTGTAGACTTATGTGTGTTGTCAGCACATTTTTGCACACCTTTGGTAGATTGGATGAACCTAAGTTGCAACTAGTGCATAACAGCAAACAAATGCTAACCTGTGGCCATGATAAAGAAAGAAGCTTCAGGCACGCCCAAGCAGTTAAATGTTTGTGCCTGGCTAGAAAAGGGAAGATCTAGAATAGGACATGTGTGTCTTTTTTCTGCTTTTATTTTGGGTGTCCATAAGAAGGTTTTTTTTATAAGATTAGAACTGGAAGCTACATACCTTTTAGATTTTGGTTAGTGAAAGAAGCTCATGTGTTAGTATTTTAAGTAGTGTTTAGATTAAATCAAATTAAAACTATTTAAATTAAATTAAATAATGTTTAAATAAATTCTTAAATTATATGACAAATTTCAGAATGTACTGTTTTTTCCTCTGGCCCCACATGCTTTCTTATATTAGGTAACAGTTGATAATACTATTTGAAATCAGTAGTCTTATTTGTTGTTATTTACTGTCAGGTTGAATTTAACCAATGGCAACCCCATGAATGAGAGGCTTCCAGGAGCCCCTGTTGTCAACATGCCTGCTTAGGTCTCGCAAATTCAAATTTGTGGCTTCTTTGAATGAATCAGTCCCTCTATAGTACAGTCTCTTTGTTTTGTTAAAATATTTGTGTCATCTTCTCTACCTAAAGGCCTGCTGGTGGAGTATAATAACATCATCTTGACCACTTGAAAACAAATATTTTAAAAAAGATTTTGAATGGCTAAAAACATGCAGTCCTCTCTCCATTTGCAGGTTTGACCTTTGTGAATCTGATTATTCATGAAGCACATGCTTGCCTCCCCCCTCCCATTTTTCTCCTCCTATACCTTGCATTCCTAATCCAGAGCTTGCAAGGCTTGTATTTAAAGTGGACATTTTGTTTCCTTTTGAGTGAGCAAAGCCCCCTCCCACTGCTGAAGGCATGACTTCTCTGCCGTTTTGTGCAGTCTGCTGTGTATTGACAACTGATTGGTCAAGGTGCTCTTTTCTCAAGATGGCCACCACAAGTAATTAGAAGTCCAGAACTCCCCTCTTCTCTCTCCAAGGGGGAAGTATCTGAAGGCCTTTAAGGTTGTCTTTTCATTTAAAATTTTAATAAAAATTTTAACAAAATAAGAAAAAGTTGTCTTTTTTCTCTCCTGCCCTGATACTGAGGCCAGAGGCAAAGGAATGGAAGAGGCTCCAGAGGGGAATAGGAGGGGAATCGCATGAGGGGGGAGTTATTCATGGTTTTTCCACTTTCATGAGGGTTTTGTGCCTTGAACCCTTATGGATGTGGTGGGGCTACTTTATTACACAGTTTAACGTGGTAAAAGAAGACTGATCAAAACTGATTAAAATTGCTTAAAACCATGTACATTGTGCATTGGTGTAAATCCAGTTAGGCCTGGCACCAGAATGTCAACAGCGTTGGTGCCAGTCAGTCCTCAGAGGGGGGGGGTATTCCATAACTGGAGTGTGCAGCAGAGAAAGTCCTTTCTGACATCCTACCTATTGCTCTGATTGATGGGCACAGACAGCCCTTCTGGCAGATCTCAAAACTTGGACAGGCATATATAGGTAGAGGTGCTCCTTCAAGTACTGTGGTCCCAAGTTGTTTAGGGCTTTAAATGTCATTATCAGCACCTTGAATTCAGACCAAAAGCATATTGGCAGCCAGTGAAGTTCCTTTATAACTGGTGTGATACAGTTTCTGTGTGATGTTCTAGTCAGCAGTCAACTGCTACATTTTGTACTAGCTGCAGTTTCTGAGACATCTTCAAGGGCAGCCCCTAGCAGAATTCATTGCAGCAATCTAATTGGAAAGTTAGCAGTAGATGACCTACTGTGGTTAAGTTATTCCACATTAAATTAAATTACAACTAAGTTATTACTTGTTTCATTTTTAATATATTGAATCTGTTGGCATCCAGAGTGAAAACATAATATGTAATCATAGTATAGTTTGAACAGGAAACTTCGGTGTTATTAATAATAAAATTGCCTCAGAATTAAATCTTTGAGGAAAAGGATACACAACATCTGCTTTTTTTATGGAATGAATTTCATCCATTCCTTTTTCTTGGAGATCACAATAGGAAGCTTAAAACTTGTGTGAGGCTAGGTTTGTAGATAAAGTGTCTAGAAGATGCAGAGCATGCAAGCACAATCAGTGTGGGTTTTTAATTTGAAGGTCTAGATGAGAAAGAGAAATTTAATTAAAAAGGCATGAGGTAACCATCTTTCTATAGATGACATTCCATTTAAACATTCCTGCCACTAGGCAGAACTGAGTTATAAATGGTTAATAAGTAACATGGGATCTATTCTTTGTTAGTCATTATAGACTTTAGTCTTGTTGTGACGTACATGAGGGCTACTTTAGAACAAAGATCTCAAGCCTCATTAAATCAAGATAAATCTCTGATTCTTCCCAAGGAAAATCTTTTGACACAGTAGGCAAATGCTTACAGTAATGCTTCCAGAAGGTAGCAGATGAAAACCGAGAAATAGGCCCATACCCTCCTCATTCAAGAGGAGAATATTTAAAGGGTCTGTAAACATAGTGCTGGCTGGGTGAGGACTGAATTGGAGGAAGGGTACGGGTTTGAATGGAGGATTAAAGCAATTCCTACTGTTTCCCAAGAGGCATGCAGGATTAATTATAGATCAGTTTGCCTTTAGGAACATATAAACAGTATTTAGAGGATTCGGACAATAATCTACAAGTAACAGATAGAAGTTATATGGTATATATTCATATATTGGCCACATCTGCTTCTTCCACACCCACACAAACAGTACAAGTGGAATAATTAAAGAGCATGGTATTATTATTTTTTGTTTATTCTATGCTGTCCATTTGCAGAGCACTTCACAAAGAATGTACTTGACAGATCCCTTCATCAGGGGCTTACAGGCTAAAAACAGAGGAAAGGGAAGGAAAAGAGATAGGGAAAAGAAATGGAAGTAGGGAAAGAATATGCAGTCAATTTAATTTACATGTAATTTGATAGGGTATTGGTACTATGGGTTGTTCCAAAGATTTCATGGAAAAGAAGACTTTTTGAGAGGAATATGAAGAAATCGACGGGTGTAGCTGTATAGAGGCAATATAGAGGGCAGTGCCAGATTTACAAGTGGAGCAGAGGCTTGTAAGTAGAGTCATTTAAGGGAAGAGGAGGCCTTCAGATATCTAAGGCTGGTAGAACTGCATCAGCAGAAAGAAATTAAGAGTACATGGAACATGAACTTGTGCAGGATCCTGGACAGAGCTTCGCATGATCAAAGTGACAAGATGTGAATGAATTTGGTGGTAGAGTTCTAGACAGACATGAACAGAAGACATGAGAGAATCCATTTCTGGTGTGAATAATGGCAAACTTGCTCCCACTCAGTAGTAGCACTTCTGAAAAGGAAACTTCTATGTTGCCAAATGTTCATCTTGTGCAATCAGACTTATTGTGTAATAGAACTGATAGATCTATCACTTTATTTGATGCTAACGAGTTTACATAGCAGTATTAATACTATTGAGAGCCACCATGGTACAGTGGTTTGAATGTTGGAGTAGGACACTGGGAAACTAGGGCTCCAATCCCTGCTCAGCCATGGAAACCCACTGAATAACCTTGACCAAGTCACACTTTCTCAGCTTCAGAAGCAGGCAAAGGCAAACCACCTCTAAACAAATCTTACCAAGAAAACCCTGTGATAAGTTCACTTTAGGGTCGCCGTAAATTGGAAACAACTGGAAGGCACACAACTACAGCAATATTAATACCATCAGAGTAAAATGGTGACATGAAACTTTATTCTAATTATGCTGCTCTAACTACTTTTTGACATGTTATGTGCTATAATCAGTGTTGCTGAAACCAGTTTTGGTAGGAAAGTGTTACAGTGCGGTGCAGCAGAATTTTGCATGCATCTGGAAAACCTGTACTAGGAAGTTGGCATATATCTGTGTATAAGTTGAAAGCCCAATACAATAGTTCCGTGAAAGGCAGGCATCCTGGAGCTGTGCGTTACAGATGCATAATCAAATCCAGGATTGATTAATTGATTGTATTCTTCGAATACAGAAGCCAGGTAGCATGCAGATTTCAGGAGATTTTTTTTTCTTTTGGTTATGCTAGAATCATAGAGTTGGAAGAAATTTACTGTAGAGAAGTAACTATTTAACACATTCATTTGTAACTTACTTGTAGAATCAAGTGCAGCTATGTGAAGTCAATTTCCTATTTTTTATATGTTCAGAGAATTAAATAGTTTGATTTGGTAAATATTTAATCTTTTTGTACGTAAATGGATTGGATTGGATTGAATTGAAATGAAGTCCAGTGTGGTTGGTAACGTCTGAATAAATGGACTTTGCTGTTTTCTTATCTGTGTACGAGAGCTATGTTCTGCATTCCTATATGCTACATAAAAATTTCTGATGCTAATGAAACAAATAAAACATTTGTTTCTTCTCTTATTTTCAATAGTTATTTCTGCAAAACTGAAAGAAAACAAAAACAAATGGTTTGGACCCAGCCCTTATGTAGAAGTCATAGTTGATGGACAGTCCAAGAAGACAGAAAAATGCAACAACACTAATAGTCCAAAATGGAAGCAACACCTTACAGTGTAGGTTTGGAAGTGGTGTTCTTTTTTTGCCCCCCATTTCAAATAACAATAAAAATGAAATGTTGTCACAAGATAGACACTGGAAGAAAGTAGTGTTTCTAATTTGTGTTCTCTTGTGCACTCTCAGTATTTCTGAAGTTTTGCTTTGAACTTTTCCCAAGATCTGCTGTTGGGGAACTCAGTTTCTTAAACCTGTTAGACTTTTTTTAAAATGAATTTCCCCAGGTTGTGTAACTCTGATTAAAATGTTTCAGAAATTGTTATCACGGAGGCAGAGCAATAGCTGTGTAAGCTAGGGTTCATGGACAGAGATTTTTGTTTCCAATGGCAGTTCGTAGTACTGTTTCTAGTGTAATACCAGAGTCCCTGATCCATATGAATGGCTTTTAGAAGGGGAATATAAAAGCCATTATGTGAAGAGGAAGCCCACAAGAATGTAGTGTACTTTGAGAATCAACTTTGTGTCTCAGCAACAATTGATAGAGCATAGGGACAGAAATAAAAGCCCTGTTCATATAGATTAGAATTTAATTGTCAGATTTTTTTTATAGTACAAAGTTAGAAAGATGATAAAACGAACTATATAGTGTTCCTAGAGAACTGCCTCACTGTAGCTAAATGCATTTACAACCATGCATGTGACATCTAGAATCTACTGTGAAAGATCAAATACCTTTTCATGATCAATTATTTTTGAGTCTGCATGAGGTTAGTCATTATGTAACTGTGATTCCAAAATAAATAAATAAACATGGCTTACTCACATCGACTGTGCCAAACTAGTCTTCCATGAAAGCATACTCTTTTCCTTTACAAATCCTACTGAAGTTCTGAATACAATAGTTTCCATTGAACTTGACAGGGCTTTTTGTAATTTTCTTTATGAAGATGCTTGATCCGTCATTGAGAATCTAAATACTACGTTTAAATATTTATGTATGTAGTCAGTCTTAAAAATTTAAACCTTAAACCTGCTGTTGCACAAGCACTACAGTGACAATACAGCAGAATTTCAGAGGGCTCCCCCCCTTCCAGAGCTGATTTTGAGGGGATGTGGCAAAGCAATCTTCAGTGATGAAGAGAGAGATTTCCTCCTGATTCTGCTGATGGAAGCAGGTTGGATTAGGCTTGTGAGAAATAGCAGATTTCAGAAATAACCAATAATAATGTGTAGCTTGGAAAATACGTATGTTTAGAAACTGTATTCCCTTTTTATTTTTTGTAAACAGTTTTAAAAACTGAATCTCCAGCCTCCAGAGCTCCAAAATGTTAGTCAGATGTTTTGAAATAGACTTGTTACAGGCTATCTGTGGTATTTCCATGTATACGATAATAAAAAATATAACTCAAAGTGAGATACATGTCAGCTTATAAACTTGAAAATGAAAGCTAGATCAGTAGCATTGAAAAAAAATTACTTCTACATTCTGTTTGTTTAGAATTGTCTCTCCTGTCAGCAAACTAAATTTTCGTGTATGGAGTCACCAGACATTGAAATCTGATGTCTTATTGGGGAGTGCCATGCTAGATATTAATGAGGCACTACAAGCAAACAATATGAAACGTAAGTATTTGCAAACATATATCTGAAAATTAAATTTACCATGTGGACAGTTTCATGTGTGTGTGTGTGTATCTCTTTTTAAAATAAACTGCTTTAGAGATCACTATACTGAGAATTCAGCATTATGACTTTCTTTTTTCTATGTACATCTGTTAAATCATTACAGAAATCTTGTAGTGTAGCTACAGATGTAAAACATGGGGATTTTTTTTTCCTGGGGTGGGGCTTGGAGGGGGAAAAAATTGGAAAAAAAATGCAGTATTTTCAAATCCAAGCTTATTTTGCTCATTTAGGAACATTAAATGTTTTATTCATAGTTTTAACATATGCATATACTGTATAATGACTATATCCTAAAGAGAGAGCTGCAAACTATTGTACCATCTGCTAATGAAGCTTATGTAGTACTGTTTATTTTATTTACAAGATGAACTTTTAATAACAGAAACAGAAAAACCAGAAAAGTAACAGAAAATGTAACCAAAAATGTAACGAAGTTAATGTAGGAAAAAAATTGGAAGGGCTTCCTAATGTTTCTCAGTAAGGCTTTCATTAAGGCATTATTTGATTATGCAACTTTTCACATAAAATAATTTATATGAACACTCAGGGCCAAATTACACAAGATTGTAATGCATCACTTGTTATATAGTGAATCTTTTTTAAAATGCATGCGTTTTGTATGGCGATAGGGTGGCTTAACTTTTTCCCTCACTTTCCCTGTCTCTTTAAAAACATCCCTATCCCCAAACTGCTGTTTGTGTTGGAAGAATAACTTGTGTGAGTACCAGTGGGAATTTTTGTTCTGATGGAAATAACCACGTTGGATTTCAGACTTTATTGGGACGATGACAGAGAGTGGTAAGATTAAAGACACACTACCCTAGTCTGCTTTACCATTGAGAAATCATACTACATGATTGTGGAAGAGCAGACAGTTCCATGTACCTTCAGGTGTTAGATACAGAACAAGGCAACACCCTGACATTCCTGAAGTAGGGGTGGGAAAATAGAAGAACACTAAGCTACTACTGTTAAGATTTCTCAGATTTGAAAAAGGGCAGGAAAACGAGAGAGGATTTTGTGAGGTATTGCTGGTTGGAGTCTTGAGGTAAAAGAGGGGAGGTTTGGAATACAGGAGACTTCGTGGACTCCTTTTTGTATATTAGATACAGACCTGAGTATTAGCAGGTACACTTCAGCTAGAATTATATAAAATAGTTTGTCTTATTGGCTACATCTGAAATGATTTGAGCACAGTGGGTCTTCCCCCACTCCCTTGCACTCCCACAAAATCTGCTCCAGTGAAGATTTGGTGGGATGTAGCTGCAGGAAAATGGCATAAACTATTGAATGACAACTGTATGTTAAAAATTCAGCAAAGGAAAATGGTTATGTGGGGTCCAGTCCATTCTCGCATGAACTGTCTACATGTAGCTACAGCTCTGTTCATGTGTTTCTTACCTGATTTCAGTCAGTATGAAAAAAAAGGAGTGCCTCTCCTATCCATTGTCACTTTCCTCATGTGGAAAGTGGCAGCTATGAAGAGAAGCCCCCATTTGCTTGGAGACTTTCCATGCAAGCAAGTAGGTTGGAAAATCAGGATTCTAGCTTGTACGAAGGTTCCCCACCTAAACAAGAACCACTCGTCCTTTTCCTTACATAGAAGGTGACAATGGAGAGAGCAGGTTTTGATGTTCACACTCCTCATGGTCTCCATAAGAAACACTAAAACAGGGCTTATGTTTTCATTCATTTCCAAGAGAGAACTCCTTTTATATTAGGAGGCACAAGTTACTTTTCTCTCCTTTGCCTCCCCAGTCTTCCATCTTCAAAAATACTAGGAACTATATAATTTGAAAATGTCAGTGTGGAATTCTACAGAATTGCATTCTAAATTGCTGCTGTGTCTTTCTTTGCTTTCTGATTATTTAGAAATCCATAAGATTGGGAAGACTTAGTGCCAAAGTCTTACAAGAGTACATTTTGTGATTTCACTGTGCCCATACCTGCTCAACATATTTGTTCAAATTCTGCGTTTTCATCTGATACTTGCATGACAAATAGAGGATAAATAATTAATTGAGTTGTAATATATTCTTTGACATTAAATTGAAAAATACTTGTAGTCAAATTTGAATTCCACACATACTGCTTTAGACATGCACATGCTAAATCATACAGTAGTCTCTTTACTTGTTGTTACAAAAAGACTTCATGAGTAGACCACAACACAAAAGTTAATTTCTATTTTTCTGATCTCCTCCTTTGCCATGGTTAAGTAACACAGAAATTTATGGAAGGAAAAAAAAATACTGTGTACATTTATTTCTGTAGAATAATTAGCTGAGATGTGTACTTTCTATAACACTGAATTGCTACTTTTTCCTAATGCATTTTGCCTGGAAGGAAGCTGTTAGTTGTTTCTCAGATATCAACTCATCCTTTCTGTAGTGTCATTCTAATTAATTTTTACACCTCTGAAAAGCACAGTAATGTATATGGACATGTCTAATGGATCTTGATGCTTACCTTTGTGTTAGAATAGTGAAAAGAAAGAAAGAAGAGATTTGGTTTGAATGGAAGCCCTGTTTTAATGTTGCAGTTCTGTGTAGTAATAGCTATTGAATGGCAGCCTAAAGCAGAAGACCGTTCAAAGGATTTAGGTTCAGACTTTAATGGTCCTTTTGGGTCAGTAGTAGGCAACCATAGAGAATATGCATCAGTGTTCAGAAAATTGGTGAATTAACTGTATATATTGTTTTAGTTGATGCATGTATTCATAGGCATTTTTTTTTCTGACTGTTGAGAAAAGATTTACATAGCCTGAGGTTAATATTAGAAATGTTAACATATTTTCTGTTGTGTGGTCAGCTTTTAGACCCTCTGGTATTTAGACTACTGTGTCTATCAGCCCCACTTGGCGTTGTCAGTGGTCAGGAAAGATGGACATTATGGCCTCAAGTATGTGGAAGTTGGTAAAGGCTTCTGAAGAGTGTAGAGAAACTTTTTATTGCAACTGTAGTGACTGTTCCATGGCTAAAGCCCAGTGGTGGGCTTCTATAGCAGTTTTCTTGACAGCAACTGTTTTAATGTATGGAAAAGCATACTCTTCAGTGTAAAGCTGAAGCTAAATCACCATCATATTATTTTAAATAAAAGAATAATGCCTATCTTCTAAAAAAAAAAAAAAAAGTCTACCAACCTTGAATTGTACCAAATGCATGGTATACTGATGATACCTAGCAATATATCTCTTTAACAACTGATGCCAAGGAGGCTGTGATAGTCCTAAATCAAATGACTTGATGTGGGTGAAAAGACTGAAGCTTAATTGAGACAAGACAGAAGTGCTTCTGATCAGTAGAAAACCAACCTGGAATTGGTATCGCAACCTCTTCTGGATGGGGTTGCACTTCCTCTGAAAGATCATGTTTGTACTGTTGGGATGCTGTTGGACTCAGTGTTGCTCCTGGAAAACCAGGTTGCTGCAGTGGCCAGGAACACTTTTGCCCAGTGTCTGCGATTTCACCAGTTGTGCCATTTCTGTGCCAATCTGGCCACAGTGATTCATGCCTTAGTTTAGACTATAGTAAGGCCACTCTACATGGGGCTTCCCTTGAAAAATGTTCAGAAATTTCAGCTAGTACAAAATGCAGTAGGCAGACTGGTGTGAGGTGTGCATTTTAGACACCGTGTAACACTGGTTGTGCAGGAACAACACTTGGCTTCAGTTTGTTTCTAAGCTCAATTCAAGGTGCTAGTGTTGACCTCTAAAACCCGAAATGACTTGGAACCAAGGCTTCTGAAAGATCACCTCCTCCTGAATTAGCCTGCCAGGAATTTTACGGGTTCAGAGGATACTCTGATGTGTGTCCCAGCACCACATGAAGTTAGGTTGGTGGGTATAGGTAACACGGCTTCCTCTGTAGCAGTGCCTTGACTGTGGAACTCCCTGCCAAAGGACGTTAGGCTGGGCACATTTCTTTGAAACTTCCCAGAGGACAACCAAAACAGTGCTGTTCTGCATGCCATTCAGTGTTTGAAATTACTGCTTTAACTGTTTCAAAACTAGATTCTAGAATTGCTTTTAGACTGATCTGAGGAGTTTTCAAAGAGTATTTTAAAGTGCTTTAAAATGTGTTTTAATGTGTTTTTATCTGTGTATTTTTAAATTATTTTTTATTTGTTCGTTGCCTTGGGAACCCTGGGAGGCAATGCAAAAATACTTTTAAATAAATAAACAGTATTACAAATGAGATTGAAATGTTATCTTAAACTATTGTACAGAGAATGATTTCAGTTTTTTTGCAATTGATTTTAACAATTCACTGTCTTAAGAAATTAAAAACTGATCTTTTTCCTCCTTTTGTTCTCCATAGTTGAAGAAGTGGTTATGAATATGGTGCTTCTTGGTGACAAAGAACAAGGTGATGGGATTGGAGAGCTGTCTGTCTGTTTAGATGGTATGCAAGTAGATCCTGAGCTTCTAATTAATGGTGATTCCTCAAGTATGAAAAGTAAGTAATATTTCCCTACTGTATGTTCATACTACGGCTGTATTATATAAGGAATGAAACCAGTATGTACTGTGAGGAAAGAAAATTAAAATTGTGGCTATTTTCCCTATTTTTCTGTTCTTGGCCTACATAACACATTATGAATAATTCTTTGCCCATGGCAGTTAATGTTTCCCCTGAGTGAACAAGCAGAGAGACTTTTAAAATTTTGTTTTACCTTTTTCATCTTCTAGACTAGGTGTAGGCAACATTTTTCTCTCCAGATGTTTGAGACTACAACTCTCACAATTCCTGACCATTGAACATGTTGGCTGGATCTAAGAGAAATTATGACCCAGGTGACAAGAGGCTACCGTTATATTTTGAGGCTATCAGTGTGTAATATATGGCTTAATTTAGTATGGGAGGAGATGTTCCTTTAGATCAGTGCTTATTATATGAGGGTCCAGCAGTCCTCCTCCCATGTGCCAGGAACTGTTACCATACTTGTGAAAAACTCTCCAGCAGTTGGCATCTAATGGCTTGTGGACAAGCACTGGTCCATAAGCCACACTGAGTTTTAGATCCAGGCCCAAAGCTTTTTAGGTTTTTTAAAAGGTTAAAATTATAAAATTATAAAAACTCCTTGCATTCTCTGGGGGAAGGTTGAAAGCAGAGCTGAAATGGAAAGTCTGAATTCTTCTTGTCTCGCAGTTATTAAAAGATGTCATACATTGGCTATGGCTCTTTGGGAAACTACACATGTGTAAAATAACATTTTAATTTTGCTTTTATTGAAGGTCCCACACAGATTGATGGCGCCAAAGCAAGAAATGAAACAAGGTAAGATGATTTACTGAGATAGTTAAAACTATAAACAGTGGATGGCACAGAGATTTGTGCTTTGTATTGGAAGCTGCCTAGAAGTGCTCTTCAGATATAAAAGTTTTAGTACAATAAAGGGTGTCTAGCATGTTAAAATATGGGACGTTGGCCTGTTTAAGAAAATGAATGAAATATACCATTTGTTTTCAGTTTTTCTTTAAAATAAGTAATGTTGAGCCAGTATAAGCAAATATTAAATAGAACTTTGAATAATAATCCTATGAAACACTTTCTCTTATCTGGTGAAATGTATCTAGTGTCCTAACACTACAGACATTTTGTCATCATTTGAGTGTTGTCTATTTATTTTATTTTACTTTATTTTATTTTATTTTAAATTTTTCTTTATTTTATTTTATTTTATTTTATTTTATTTTATTTTATTTGTATTCCACCTTTCTCCCTACAAGGGGTACAGGGTGTCTGAATCTGCTCATGGTTATCCGTTGCCCTGCTGCCAGAGTTGTTAACATCTCTTATTGCTCTTTAAATCCCCACACTGGCTTCCTATACGCTCCAGAAGTCTACATGTAGGGCTTACTCCCTCCATTTTTCCTCTAGTATATCCCAGTACATCTGTTCTGTAGCATTTTTTCATCCATCTCCACCAACCTCAGCTGTCTAAAAAGTTCCTGCTAACTGAAACAGTTCCACAAATTCTCCCATGCTTTCCCTTATGTTTTGAATTGCCTCCCAGAATATCTGAGTGAAACCATCTCTCTTGGTTTCTTGACATCCCTTTTTTCCTATTAAGTCTTTGAAGCAGCTGTCTTGTCTCCATAGTCTAATGTCACTAAACTAAGTTAAGAATAACTAAAATAATTGCATGTTCTTTGCCTCTTTGTTCCAGCAAGGACTACCCACTAACTCATATAGATACCTGTATTCTAGTCCCTGAGTCATTTTTGAAGCCACTGCACTGTACTCATTTACTGCTTTTTTTCCAGATGTTGCTATCTCACTCTTAACTTAAGTATCTGGAAAAAAAATAATTATAACAGGATTACAGTATGTATCTTTTTCTTGTGGAACCACTATTGCTGATACTTGTGGTATCCTTCAGGATGCTACATGAAATCTAGCACCTGTTTAGCAAGAGTGTTTCCTGGATATGTCAGAAGTAGAACCCTAATTAATGACCCCGTGGGAAAGGGAATAGAGTACATTAACTTTTTCCCATTATGCTCTAGAAAAATACCTCAGGGCACTGATGGAAAGAACTGGTACAGGCATATTCTAGCAATAATTCTAGGATCTCTTCCATGTAACATCTTGTTTTGATAATGATAACAGAATGTCATGAAGAACCCCATGTATGTGGTTAGATTTCTGATTTACTGTGTTCTATATAGCACGATGGGATTGGTTGCTCAGTTGTTACATATATCCCTCTGTATGCTCACCATGCAAGCCAAATGGCTATTGCAGATGTCAGTAGCTCTTGTGAAAACCTGTTTCCCAGATCTATTTGTGTTTGGTCCATCTCTCACTCTTCACCAAATAAATGGATGGAAAAGGGCTTTAAAGGGTTACATGAGTGAAAGTGGGATTCAGGAGATAATTAGAAGGGAGAAAGAGGTGTACTCTTACCCATCTTAGACTAAAATCTGAACCAGAGAAAAATTACGTGGCTGTATTTCCTTCTTGTATTTGGACTGAGGATCAGGAGCTTCTTAGATCTTTCCTGCTACAGGAAATAGAAGTTTTAGTACCATCCCTGATTTGAATCTACATAATTCTGGGGAAAAAATAGCAGGATTGGTCAACACAGAACTTAATTACAGACCTTAATTTGGGCAAGTTGTCATGTAGAAATAGGATTTAGAAAAATGTTTAATATTGAATCATATATTTTTAGTCTCCAGAATAATTGTTCTCTGCTTTCTCACAAAGGAATAACACAATTGCTCCTGAAAACAGTGAGACTGCTGGGTCCAAGGAAAGCAGGGTGACTAATGGCAGTGATTCTCCATTAATTGCCAATGGAGGGTTTAAGCCTCCTAGACCTCCCAGACCCGCTCGACCTCCTCCACCCACTCCACGTAGGCCCTCTGCTCCATCTGGTATGTACACCAGGGTGAACTGTTAAGTTTGAGATTCTGTTTAAGATTGTTAAAAAATGTAACCTGCCCACTGCACTATTGTGTTAAAACTATTGCATTAAAAATGCTACTCAATTTTCAAGAGTTACTTTCTATAACATCATTTTCCTTTTTCTAAAAGAACACTTTGTGGTTTAGATTGTTACAAGCATTTTTTAGGATTACTGAAGTAAAATATCTCTGACATTCAACAAAATAATTTTGAAACTACTGAAAACTGATATGATAAAATTATATGGGGTTAAACTAGGGTTATTTTGAGAAGATACATTTTCTTAAACTTAAATTATGGTTGTTTTTCTTCGTAGCAAATATAGAAATAGTTTTATGTGTCACGAACTGAAGCTACAGTCTCTGAAATGTTCCCTTCAAAGACATCCAGACTTTTGGTGGTGAAGAGAAGGAGGGAATTGCTGCAAAAGGAATCCTGTTTAGTTTCCTGATAATCAGAGAGAAAAATTCTGAGTAGGAAGTGGTGATACTTAGTAGCAAGTGACTTTTAAATGATTCAGTAACCAAGAGTCCAAATACAACGGCTCATAATTTTCCATTAATGTTTAAAATGAATTTAGACAGTACTGCATAAATGTTGCGCAAAGAGCTTTTCTCATTGACTGTTTTTTGCTTAGAAGTCTGATAGCATAATTGTGTATCATGTACATGATTTCAGTGCTCATCTATTTGTAGTTGGCAGTTCTGAAATTAGAGCAGAACTTAACATTTATTCTTTACCTCTTTATGTTCCCTGCAGCCTGTGTCAATGGTGCTTCCTCCGCAGAATCAGAAGGGTCTGGTGCAGAAGTAGTTCCAGCCACAAAAAATTCAGCATCAGAAGCAAATGCTGAGGGAGCAACAGCAGGGACAGTTGTTCCTGCATCAGCTCCTTTGACTACACCACCAGTTTCAAGACAAGTTCAGCCAGTAACTCCAGTTTCACAACCACATCATACAGTTAGCCAAGGCCCTCTTCCACCTGGGTAAGAGTTTGGTACTCTTGTGTTTTATATTACCTGTGTATTTATAAGCCAGCTCGTTTCTCCAAAGCACCATTTTTTCCTATACCTCATCTATAAAAGGGGGAAAAACTTGCTGTGGCTAGGTGGGAATTTTTTAAAGCTTCTAGAAAGTTAAATAGAAACTTAATTATTAGCTAGTGAATAAAGAACGAATTAAAGATGGTAGGACATCAAGAGTGGAATGTGTTTTGGAAAATGTTAATAAAAATAAATTTTAGAAAAGAATGAAATGTGAGAAAGTCCAGATGACTTTTTAATAATTTCCTAAAGTAGGACTAAGAGGTCAGTAAATATTGAAAGGAAAATATTTCTAATAATAATTGGTGATAGGAGAGCAATCATAAAGCAATAACATAGAAACAGGAAACTTTAGAAAACAGCCTTTTCCCAGCTGGGAGCTGCAGTAAAGTGTTGCAGTGTAAAGTACTCCTTTTGAGAATTCCAGCCTGTCATGCCCTGTTCCATTCCATTCCCTCTTGCCATGGTTTTCAGTCTTTTATTTGCTCCCACTGAAAGCTAGCATTCTGTGGCCATTGAACATGCTTATTTCTCACTGGGTTGTTAGGTGTGGGATGGAGAGACAGACAGACAGATACTTAAAGGTAGATATGAAGCTATTTCAAGAAATCTCTTAAGAGCAGCAGAACAAGTTTAAACTTAATGCAAAGCATTAGAGTGATTCAGTGAAGAGAAATGTACAGAATGTCATATGATTTAAAGTGCAGAGAGAGAAAAACTTGGCAGGAAAATTAAGAAAAGAGAAGAAAAAATTGACCTGAAGAATTAGAATCCTTATAAGTAAAACATAATAAGCACTTGGGAAAGAATGAGAGTTGAAACAAGGACTTTGGTAGAATTGGTAGTACAAGCACGCCTCAGTTAACAAAAGCGACTGACACTGAAGCTCCTTTTACAGTCTTTTTGTGACCACCCAGGCCTTATTTTCTCCTTGTCCTCTGTCTAGCTGGAAGATTTTTTTTTTAGCAGAATTGGAATTGGTAGGATGCAGGAGTGCTGGAGAAACAAAGGCAGGGGGCTTCATATTGGTTGCAGCAGTGTGTCAGCAGTAAATAAAGTGCAATGAAGCTTGAGGTGTGGAAGAACAAGATTCTCTTCTAGCCTGTTTTACTGCAGCTGCATGTGCCTCCCTGTGACAGGCAAGGTAAACGGCAGGTGCTCCCATATCTGAACAGCAAAACAGAGAAAGGGGGAAGGCAGATAAGTCTAGCTTACCAGGTGCCTCAAGCATACTTAAAAGCATAGATCTATAAATTTGTCCGTCAAAATGGAAATATATGAAAACTGTAGGCTAGTGAAAGACAAAGTCATTTGTGGATACATTTGGGAAGAAGTCTTCAGGTGGTCTCTAGAAGATTCAGTATGTTTTTGTTCATGCTGGGCTTAGCTGACCTGGTTGTTTTATTTCACATGTGCATTGTGGAAAGTTGCCTGATCCTTAGGAGTAGCATTTCAGCAAGAAGGAGAAACCCATATTCTGTAGGACTTCAGCTTCCAGAAACCAAACCATGATCAAGATTAATAGTGAGCTACAGCTAGAGCAGTACTGTGAGTCAAGAAAGATAGAGAGCACAGATGACACTCACACTCTTTACTCTTCAGACTTTTCAGCAAGTTATATTGCCATTTCACTGAGAGAAGGGAAATACTAGTGTTTGAAGAAAACAGGCTATATTCTCTGTTCTCAATCTAGAGTTTGAGATAATGATTCATCATTCATTTGCTTTGCGTTCTTTACTTCAGTCACTTGATTTTTTAGCTGCTAATATTTCTGCTGGCACTTTCCCAAACTGGACTGAATTTTTTACATGACAGTATCTGTCTGCATGGTGTTTGTACAAAATGTAGGGGGAATATTTATCTCCCTATTTAATGGCCATTCGGTTCAGTCCTATACACATGAATTCAATTGAATTAAATATTGTCATAATTAATCAGTAAAAGTTAAGAAGCATAAGCATCCTGCTTTCATGGAGTCTGATAAATGACACATCTGGCTAACTATGTGTTCCGGAATTCTTTCCTTTGAAAGTCTGCAGCCCACAAAACATTTTAAAAGATTTCTGTTTCAAAAACAAGGAAGATCAGAATCTCAAGCAATGTGTATAATTAACATATTGAATGCAGTGCTAAAACAAGACAGTTGGTATATTTGTAGTGAAAAAAAAATAACTGGATGGCATACTCCTATACTGCTGGCAAATTAAGTGTGCATAGTGAGAAGTGCAATTCCATAGGTACAACTGGATGATATGTAACTTTTAAGCACCAGCACATAGATTTTATTTTTTTAAATGAAACAAGTTCTGTGTTCCATCACTAAATTACGTTTATAAAACTATATTCAGAATCTTGAGAAAAGGTTAGTTATGTCTGAACTCTAAAATTTATACTCAGAAACATAAGCATTACTTTTCCAGATTAGATGAAGATTAATTTATCCTAGTATACAGTCTCTTAACACCGGCTAGCTAGCTGCCTCTGGGAAATCACAAATGAACAGCTGATCCACTGGAAAATAGAGAAAGGAACAATCCAAATATGATTGATAAATAATTCAGTTCTTGTAAAATGCATGTCCAAGTAAGCAGTTGTAGAGTTTTCTTCAATAACTTCGGAGTTCTAGTGTCAGAAATGCAAATATGAAATGAAGAATAGCCCTGTTTTGTGTAGTATCTGTATGTGAAGCAAATGTGCTTGAAAATGTTGTTGCATTACTTAGATATCACATTGTGACATCTTATGTACAAAACAACTTATAGGATAAGGGAAAACTTGGAAATAAAAGTACCAAGACAAGTATTTGGTGAATGGATTTGAGCACTACTACATATGAAGGTGAATAAATTTGAACAATGTTATGAACTGCTTGTATTTTTCCAGTTGGGAACAGAGAGTTGATCAGCATGGTCGAGTGTATTATGTAGATCACGTTGAGAAAAGAACTACATGGGATAGACCAGAGCCTCTTCCTCCAGGGTAAGTCAGTCATTTTTCTTACTTGGTAACAAACCTTTAGAATGTCAGTCTAAATTCAGCATCTTTCTGTAGGACTTAGATCTACATATAATGCACAGTCTGTTGATTAAATCATGTCTTGGTTATGAGAAAGTGATGTCTGATTTGACATCCTTATGTATGTATGGTGCACCTTGACTAGCAATAGGTAGAGCTGTCAGTCATATCAAGTTATAGTGTCCAGCTGTTGCAGAAATTGCAGCTATTATGCCTTTCCCAGGCAGGAATAAAAGCACCTGTAGGCATAAATATGCTAGAGTTAGTCCTCCTGTGTTGCTGTTCCTGTACATGTCCTGACTCAATGTACCAGGAGCAATATCAAAGCAGTGATATTAGTTTGGTCTTCATTTATACCATAGTGCATATTCAGTTGGTATTTTATCATATTTTGAACTTGGCAAAAAATCGACTGACAGCTAGTGTGTTAGGCTTGAAAGTTCTTCTCTGTGGTCTATGTACTTCACACAATGGGTTCTTCATGCCTGCACAGAAGGTCCTAACAGGATATCCTAGAGCTGAATAGCTTGGCAAGAGCTTCTTTCCCCTCCTCTGTACTACGCATGCTCAAGCACACCAAGCTGTCTTCCCCTCAGTTCCTCTCTGTCCACCAAACAGATCACTCCTTTGGTATGTTCTGGCTGAGTGGCTTGCTTCTTTTACCTATTTTCCATGTTATTTCCTCCTGTTTTTTGAATTGCTTTCTTTTTTACCTTTTTTTCCTAAAAAAGAAAAGAAAGAAAAACCTTTCCTCCCCTTTTCCTCTTGGCCCCCCTCCCCTTGCTTCTGTGGCCCCTACTTCTCTCTTTAAACTCTGCATTACTTGTGGACACAAGGTCACCCTTTCTGATACCCATTCAGAGTGTCTTTTTTGTCTGGGAGAGGGTCATAACACCAAGACTTGTTCTATTTGCCAAGACTTCACCTCCCAGACTCTTTAAAAACAGGTAAACCCTAAGATTTGCTGCTTCAAATATAGTAAATTCTAAAGGAGTACCCTGGGTGCAGAACCTTTACTTCAGCAGCTGACAAACTGTGGTGCTCCAGATGTTGCTAGACTACCATCCCCACCATCTTATTGCCTGTGCTGGCTTAGGGGTGGTGGGAGCTGTAGTCCATCAACAGCTAGAGATCTGCAAGTTGTCCACCCCTGCTTTAATCAATGAATAAAAGTCTTGGTAGTAGAATAGTAGTAGTAGTAGAGTAGAGTAAACACTGCCTTTTCTCATTTCTCCAGCAAAATAGGAATTATTGTGCTTGACTCACATTGTTCTTTTTGTTGAACAAGCTTTCCTCTTCTTTCCACCTCCTATCTGATTGTAAGATACTTTGAATTCAGTGCATGAATTTGAATGTCTTGTCTGTGTTGTTTAGCTGGGAGCGCCGAGTTGACAACATGGGACGGATTTATTACGTTGACCATTTCACCAGAACAACAACCTGGCAGCGGCCAACTTTGGAATCTGTCCGAAATTATGAACAATGGCAGCTTCAGCGTAGCCAGCTTCAAGGAGCTATGCAACAGTTCAACCAGAGGTTCATATATGGGGTGAGACCTTTGAGAACTGGGCTGAAATTAACAGCTATACTGGCAAAGTACCAGCTACTACAGATTAATTTAACAGTGCTATCTCTGCCTAACCTATAATTCACAAAAAGAACCTAGTAAGACTCCAAAAGCAGTATAGAGCAACCTAAATAGAACAATGTAATTGTTTATTCATTTATATTTTTTTCATATTTTCCTTATGATTCAACTAAAATCTTTAATCTATAAAGTAAAATCAGTCAATTTGAGTTTTATCTTTGAGTGTTCTGTATCTAAAGTTACTTTGGGTTTTATCCAGTGGAATCTTTCTGCTGATGAGAGGCTCCTTGATCCAGTATTTTTGATCCCTTGCTTCATCTATCAGTGAAACAAGATAGTGATTTTCATCAGTTCCTGCAGTCTTTCATATCCCATTTCATGATATTAAGTCATCCCACAGAGCTTCAGAGTAGATATTTGTGGGTAGGGCAGCTGTAACTGAGGGAGGGAGGGATTGTCAAGAATCATATCCCTCCCTGTTCTGTTGATAGAAGCCTCCATTGGATTAAAGATCCTTCAGTTAGCAGAAGGGCATAGTTGGATACAACCCCATATGTTTTGAAAAGTCTGTCCCAGAGAATTTATGGGTTTTTTACTCTGCAGCTTACAAGCAGACAGTGCTGATTATGTTGGATCAATAAAGGCAGAATTTAGCCATTGAGATCCTTATCAAGATTTATTCAAGGAAAAGAATCGCGCAGATACAAGCTTTGATTGACCCTTATAGTTTTGCAGTACTGGAACCTTGTTCTCAGATCTTAGGCTTGGTTCCAGAGTAAGCTAAACAGGATGTTAATCTGAGTTAACATCAGTTGCCATTGACTCTCCTAGCCTCTACTATGATCTCTAGCTAGTGTGGTGCCTTCTCTTCTCTTTCTTTTTAATCTGTCATATAAATGGTGGACCTAACCTAGTTTCTCTGCCCACAATGAACAGGTTTTATGACTAAGGGAGGAAAAGTGATTTTGAATGCTCAGCAATGTCATGTTTTTATTTGAAGTTTTCTCTTCTCTGTAACCTTGAGGCCTAGTTTGGGAAATAGGGTATAAATAAATGGAGGGGGAGACTGATACACACAAGTTGTCTTCCTTTCTTTTTTGCTAAACCATTCTAGCAGTCAAGAACCTTAGTCTCTCAAGTAATGCATTTAACTTACCAAGTGGATCTAAGGCAGAGTTTCCCAAACTCTGGTCTTCCAGGTGTTTCGGACTTCAGCACTCAGAATCATGGATCATTGGCCAAAGCAGTTGGGGATTCTGGGAGTTGAAGTCCAAAAACCTGAAGGCCTACAGTTTGAGAATCACTGGTTTAAGAGTGCCTGGTAAATCTCTTCCCTCTCCAGTATATAGCAACAGCCAGTGCCACTGAAGTGAAGTGGGAGAGATAAAACTTTTACAGCTTCAGTAATTTCTCCTTTCCATCTCGCTTTATATATCTGATGTTGCCTAACAATGCATATTTTAAAACAACTTAGCCCTGTTAATTTATTACTTTTTATAATTGGAATTAATTTTCTAGAAAACATTTACCAAGAGTTACAACCATAACATGAATGCGAGCGTGTATCATATAGTGTGTTAAAGTGTGCCTTTTTTTGATTGCAGAATCAAGACTTCACACAGAACAAAGAATTTGATCCTCTTGGTCCCCTGCCACCTGGTTGGGGTAAGGTCTCGGCAAATACTGTTCTACAACATCACTTGAGTACAATCTTGGGCCAAATTATTTATCAGCATACATTATTCAGAAATCTGGCTTAGTTTTTCTAATTTGACTTTCAAGATCCAGCAATCTATTCTAAGACATTTTTATACACAGCCATGTAAAATGTATCTTGGTGTCCTACATGCAATATACTTTTCTATAGCTGTTGTGTTTTTTTTTATTGCATGAGTAATATGTTTGTGGACACTGACAGTTTAAGATATTAAATTTTGCTGCTGTTGCAGACTTGCACTCTTATTTCAGTTGTGATATCTGAGACAACTTTCTCATAACTTCTGTTGTGAATCACTGGAAGGCAACGCAAAATTGCCCCAGTCTTTTGGTCCAGCTATTACTGTGCCACCATCCATTTTTCTTTGCACCTATGTGACTATAGAACTCTGATGAAATGAGTAGAATTTTTTTGAGACTCTGATGAATTTGGTGTAGTTTTCAGTATGTACCTCTCTTATTTCACAGGGTAGGAAGCAATGTAAATTTAGTCAATCTCCATATTCAAGCTACAGGCAAAATATGTTTAGTCTTAAACCTCTTACATCTAAAAAAGATCAGTGTAACATGTCACGCAAAAATCAAGAAAGCAGGAGGGTGTGTATATGACCTTGCATATTGGGTTATATCCAAAGAAATCTTTGCAGAAAATTTTCTGCCACTGCTTATCACTTGTATCTTCCTAGAAACTCACACATGCAGCCTCTGCCTAGTTTTTTCCAGTTTCCCCCACCAAGGTTTACACATGCCTTTTTAGGGGCTCAGGGGATGCAGCAGGGAAGAATGGGTGCAATATACCCCTTATCTTTAATTCTATTTTAATATTCACTTTTTGTATGATTTTTAGTTGCATTGCTCTTTTTATATGTGAGCTGCAGAATATAAATAAATATAATAATAATACTTACTATTCATGTGTGGGGGTCCTTGAATGAGCACTACTTGAATGAGCACTTCTTGGGAGACAGCAGAGCGACATTATTTTAGCACCAACACTGTATGTCTGCTACAACTGTTGTTGTACTAATATTATTTTTCTTCCTTCCAGAAAAGAGAACAGACAGCAATGGCAGAGTGTATTTTGTCAATCATAATACACGCATCACACAGTGGGAAGATCCCAGAAGTCAAGAGTAAGATTTGTCCCTTACTGTTCAAAACCTCATATTTAAGTTTTTTCAGTCACTGAGGAAGGAAACACAGGCCACAGGTTTGACTACTAAAACATTTAGCTTATTAAAAGTTTATTGGTAACAGATGAGGGCAAGTAGCAGATAAGAAGAAAATAGTATCTTGATAAGAATATTTCAGATTAAAATGAAAACTTATAAGAACATTTTTAGTAGATAATCAGTAAAGGAAGTCTTCATACTTGCATGTTCCACATAGAAAAGTCTTCTACTTAATATCTTAGTGATTCAGTACAGAGTTTATTTTGTCAAGTGCAATGCAACAACATACTTACTACTGTAAAGTCGAAGGCTTTCATGGTCGGAATCCATAGGTTGTTGTGGGTTTTCCACGTTTTGAGGCCGTGTTCTGTTAGTGTTTTCTCCTGACGTTTTGCCTGCATCTGTGGCTGGCATCTTCAGAGGATATATCAACAACGACCTATACTTACTAGTATTTTTTAAAAATGTCTTAATACAATTGTTATTGGTTTTTTGGCTAGCCTAATAAAATACTGACAGGCAGAGGTCCCAAGCCCACATGACATTCTTTGCTTATCAACAGGGGTTTTGGCCATCTCTTTCTCCTATGTAATATACTCTTATTGCAGTATTCTATAGGGCATAGAACCCCACTCCACAACAGAAAATCAGCTGCCCTCCATGAACAAACAGAAATGCTTTATGCTGGTGCATTTGCTTCTTTTAATCTGAGCTTACAAAGATTTGTTTTTAATATTAACATTCAGCTAAGAGAACGAAAAATATCATGCAAGGTATACACAGTACCCTACAGCATAGCATTTTAAAGCAGCAGTTCAAAGAATTGGTATTAATCTTTTTGTTCAGGGTACTGAAACAATGGGGAGCAACTTGAGATTTTAAAACATAGTGAAAATTCTGACAGAAAATAAAGAATATTTGATGTCTTCAGGTCTGTTCCAGCATTACGCTTCTGTAATCCTATGTGTTTTCCCCAAAAAAACACTTAGCTAATAACTTTAGTGAAGTCACTCTGGACATACTAGGAGGTGACCTGAATATACCTCTTAACAGGTAATAATGCCTGTTTCATGTTAGGGGACATGAATTGATGACATTTTCAACAGAGAAGCTTAATGAAGAATGCCCAATAAGGCTGTCTTGAGATTTGATATTCCAGTAGTTAAGTAACAGAGAAATAAGGTGCAGTACATTGATATTCTGTCTGTGAACACACAAAAAAGCATTTCTTTATATTGTTTTTTTCCTCTCTCTGGTGTATTAGTTTTCCTCTCCTGTTTTGATAAGTGATTGGATAATTCTATTAAAACATATTTTGGGACAGGGAGAATGACAATTAAATTGGGGATCATGGCCAAGATATTACACACTTTTGGGTGTACCATAATTACAGCATAGTGATGCTAGATCCCACAGTTGCCCAACTGATTGGGTAGGAAGTATCGGGGTCTTAAGTTCACCTATTGAACAATAGTCAAATAACTCTCTACTCAAGTCAGAAGTGTTTGAGAGAGGGCTGCACGTGTGTTTGTGGAACAGGGCTGCACCAGGGACTTCATTTGTGCAGTCTCTGAGAAACCACAACCACTTCTGCAACTGTTTGCATGCTACTGTAATTCTCTAACAGGATCCCAGCCATAAGATTCTTCAGTTTGGATTTGTGATTTTGGTTTTGTCTTCCCTAAAGCTCAGTATAACAAAGACTTTGATTGGTTTTGATGCACTAGTAAAATTGAATGTGAATAGAAACATAGCAACTAACAGCATGTGATGTCTGCAATGGTATATATAATTTATTTCTTGTAAATATTTCTTTTTCCAGTCAGTTAAATGAGAAACCTTTACCAGAAGGCTGGGAGATGAGATTCACTGTGGATGGAATTCCATACTTTGTGGATCATAACAGAAGAACAACAACATACATAGATCCACGTACTGGAAAGTCTGCTCTGTAAGCACCCCCACCATATTGGAGTAATGTAGTAGCTTTAGCAAAGATGTTGTTAACCTGCTAGGTCTATCATATCACATAAGTTGACTTTGTATCAAGTTAATACTTGAGAGTACCAAGAAGTGAAAAAAAAATTATAGTCTTTGTTTTCAGATCTGGCTTAGACTTTTTTTTTCTGTGAGAGATCTTTATAGATTTCATCTGTAAATCAAAATGAGATGCTCACCCACCACTATTCAAAACTGTAGAAAGTGTTATTAATATGCCTTCTCAGATCCTAAACATCAGCCCAAATAGAAATTCATTCTTGAGTTCAGTAACTTCAGAAATAATTAATCCTCAGAAATCTACTACAATTACATATGCTTTCCCAAAAGCAGACCTTTAGTATTTTAGAACAGTTTATTCTTTAAATGGCATGATCTTGAAGTTAATGTCAGTTGTGTACTTGTGTTCCAGCATTATAAATTTGCTTTCTGTTTACAGAGACAACGGACCTCAAATAGCTTATGTCCGTGATTTCAAAGCAAAGGTCCAGTACTTCCGGTTTTGGTGTCAGGTAAATTATGCTTCATTTGAGGAGTGTATTTCTGGAGATCTTTCTAGCATGCCAAAAGCATTTAATTGTACCTTTGGAATAAGGGTTTCCAGATATTTTCTCTGTTGGTTTCCATCATGGCTGGTGATACCTCAAGGCTCTTTGGCTGTTCTGGGATTTCCTCAGTGGAAGTGGTCTTTGGTTGTGGCTCAGGTCCAGAGTGTCTGGCAGACTGTATCTCCCTATATGAGCCTACAGAGGCCCTTTTTCTCAGTCTCACTGCCATCACAAACATAGTTTGTGGGAACACAAGATAGGACCTTCTCCAAAACTCTGGAACTCCCTTCTCAAAGAGGCAAGAATGGTTCCGTCCTGCTGTCCTTCTGTCAGCAGATAAAATCCTTTTATATTCTGAGAGGATTTTAAAACAGAAAGTTCTTTAAAAATAGACCAAGGGTGCTATACTGTTTTAAACTGAGCTGTTTTAGTGACTTTTTAAATGGCTTCCTGGGGATGGGGAATAGAACTGGGGCTATCGTCCTCTAGCTTCTCACTTCCATGCATTGCAAAATATCATAGATGCTCATGTCACACTGTCTTAGCCTTAGAAGAAGGCACCACAAACTTCCTTGGAATAGATCTTGTCAGTAGAACTCTATGTTAGGATCACCATAAGTCAGCGTCAGCTTAAAGGCACATAACAATAAACAAGCAAACCAATTTTGGCATATATCAGTTACAATTCTGTCTGTATCTGAGAGGTATTTTATTTCCAGTATTTTCCTATTAAATAAATAAATAAATAAATATGTTACAGATATTTTATTGGATATTATATTTGGTATGTTAGAACTCTGACAAACACATAGTAGTCTCACTAATATTTTACCTTAATATTAAAGAGCAGGTTGTTTTTGAAAATTGGCGCTGTAGCTCCTATTTCCCAACAGTTCCTACTGAATGCGCTTGAATGTTTATACTTGACTTGCTTATCAAATCTGTTTCTTGGATTTCAGCAATTGGCTATGCCCCAACACATAAAAATCACAGTGAGCAGGAAAACATTGTTTGAAGATTCATTTCAGCAGGTAAGTGTTTGAATACTTGATACACTGTGTAATTTTTTGTGGTGGGTACTTAAGCTGAACTACATTTTCTCCTTTTCTAAAACTCGTCTGATCAGTTTACTATTTCCAGCATGTGTCTCTAAATAGCTATATAAAATGGTTCAAGGATCCATTTTAGAGGACTACTTGTAATCACCATAAGTAATATTCTAGAGGGATAAAGTAAAACCATAAATATAAGCCACTGTTTTAATATAAATAACTGTGTGGAATAGCTAGTAGGAAGCTAATCATCAGATGAATTTTTTCCACTAAGATAATGAGTCTCAGTCCTGTGGATCTCCGAAGACGCTTGTGGGTCATTTTTCCTGGAGAAGAAGGATTAGATTATGGAGGTGTTGCACGGTAGGTCTCACTTATGTCATGGAACAAATCAAGTCACTTGAAATTATTTGGTTGAAAATATTTGGGGCTGTGGCATGGGGATGTTGTAACATTTCCCCCCCAAAAGATTTAGCCCTTTTTTCAGAGGTGTCTTTACAAACAATTCTATAAGCTTGTTTTTGACTTGTCAGTGTCTAGGAGATGAAACATCTTGAGATTGGAACAGCTTATCTTTTATGTACAAAAGTTTGCAACAGTCTGTTAGGCATGAGTAAAAAAACTGGGGATGTATTGTTGTCATGAATAAAGAGTGATGTTAATTATGGCCGAGATCCTTCATCAGGAAATGTAGCTGTGATGACAGAACTCAGTCGTTGTTAATGCCATTGCCACCTCCCCAAAAACCCTATCTCTTAAGCCAGGTATCATCCCATCCCAACCAAAGAGTTTCTGATGCAATGTGAATTAGGGCACTGGGAAATGAAGACTACAGTACCCTGCTAGTTGCAGAGCACATTGAGATAGGTGTCTAGAAAGTTCTGCTGCAGCTGCTTGTCTCAACATGCCCCCATCAGCCCCAATTTGCAGCACATCAGAAAACCGTTCAGTTGGCTCACTGCCTGGCTTAAGAGGGAGACTTTTGGGGTCATGTTTGGTCATTAATGGTCATAAATATGAATTCCAAACGTTATGAGATCATAAAATCCAGCTTAATGGTATTGTAATATTGAACAGAATAGCCTACAACAGTAAGATTCACAGCTCAGATAAATGAGGATAGAATTAAATAGATTGAGTGAAATGTGTGATTCTTTATTTTTATTTATTTATTTATATCCCGCCTCTCCATATGGATCGAGGTGGCGAACAACTTACAAATAGCATGTATTTCGAAACATTTCTATACATGCCCCCAACAAGCTGAGTACTCATTTTACCGACCTGTGAAAGGATGGAAGGCTGAGTCAACCTTGGAGCCGGGCAGGATCAAACTCACAACCTTGTGGCTTGCAGTACTGGCATTTAACCACTGCGCCACCAGGGCTCCCTTCTTTAGGTGGTGCGACAAAAAAAGTTTGATAACCGTTAAACTTTATTCCCAATTGTTGTATTTAACAGCACTCAAAAGAACTATACTTCTTCCTCATTATCATATCATTTCTAAATTTTTCATATACAACTTACAGTTTTACTATTACAGCCAGTGTGATAGAATCATAGAATCATAGAAATGTAGAGTTGGAAGAGACCACAGGGGCCATCCAGTCCAACCCCCTGCCATGCAGGAACACCCTCAAAGCACTCCCGACAGATGACCATCAAACCTCTGCTTAAAAATCTCCAAGGAAGGAGACCCCGCTACACTCCGAGGCAACGTATTCCACTGCCGGACAGCCCTGACTGTCAGGAAGTTCTTCCTGAGGTTCAGGTGGAATCTCCTTTCCTGCAGCTTGAATCCATTGCTCCTTGTCCTGGTCTCTGGAGCAGCAGAAAACAAGCCCTCTCCTTCTTCTATATGACATCCCTTCAAATACTTAAACATGGCTATCATGTCCCCTCTTAACCTTCTCTTCTGCAAACTAAACATCCCCAGCTCTCTAAGTCTATCCCCATAGGGCATGGTTTCCAGGCTTCTCACCATTTTGTTCGCCCTCTTCTGGACTTGCTCCAGCTTGTCAATATCCCTCTTGAATTGGGGTGCCCAGAACTGGACACAGTATTCAAGATGGGGTCTAACCAAAGCAGAGTAGAGTGGTACCAGTACCTCCCTCAATCTAGACACCATACTCCTATTGATGCAACCAAGAATTGCATTGGCTTTCTTGGCTGCCGCATCACACTGCTGACTCATGTTCAGCTTGTAGTCTATGAAGACTCCTAGATCCCTTTCACACGTACATGATTGGCTGTAGAACAGAAATTTTACAAATACAGTTTATCAGTCAACATGCTCTTTGGTCCTGGACCTAAGAAGCTGAAAAGTCAACATCAAGCATACAGTGTTCATAAGCTTAAAAAAAATCAGTGTTAAAGTCACAGTGTCAAAAACTTGGACATACTTAGTATCACTTACTAGTGTTGTTGAAAAGTATGTAGATCTTACCAGGCTCATGCCTGGCTTGTGAAAAGAGAGCCCTGGGTTTTCCTATGCCATAGAAAGAAAAGATAATATCAGAGAAAGCTAGATTCCAAAAATTAAGCCAGATGTATGTAAACTAATATTTACCTATAGCCATAGTTTGAGTAACCTCTGCTTTATGAGATGTAATTGAACAATTCCACAACATCTCACTTGAGAAGAATTTGTGTTATACTCATCAAGTTGTTGGCATGTTCATTCCAGCTAGCTTTAATACTTTGTTCTGTACTTTGTTCTGTAGTTAGAAGTAACTGTAGGTAATTCATACACAAAATGTCTAAACTTAAAGTTTGGGGTTACTTTGTTGTGTTGACTGTGAGTTCTTTATGTGGTTTCAGGGAATGGTTCTTTCTGTTGTCGCATGAAGTGCTGAACCCAATGTATTGCCTGTTTGAATATGCAGGGAAGGATAACTACTGTCTACAGATAAACCCAGCCTCTTATATCAATCCAGATCACCTGAAATACTTCCGCTTTATTGGCAGATTTATTGCCATGGTGAGTTCAGAGTATCAAAAACAGTATGGAATCCTTGGGGTGGTGGGAAAGAATAAGAAACATCAGAGACTTGCTGGTTGAGAATCTCTGATCTAAAGCCATTCATCAGCTTTGTAAAACATGAAGCAGAAATTGTTAATCTGTTTTGGAGCTAGGACAGTGAGTCCTCTTTTGAGTATTCTACAAATACCTTGCATTTCTCTGCAGAGGATGTTTGATAAACTTGTCAAGCTTGTTATTGTTGTCATTGCCATCTTTAATACTTGCTTAAAAGCATATCTTGTGTAGAGGGTGGAAACTTGGCATATTTTGGGGGTATATTTATAGTTATCTTTTACTTGCAGTTGCTGTAAATTGGCATAGGCTTTGGAAGATGGATTATAAATGTTCTACATTTTCAAAGTTGTAGGGGGTTTAGAGCCCAACACAACTAAGATCTTCACTGGGTTGCCTACTTTATTATCTTTTATTTGCAATTTCACCATAGGAAATAATCTACCCAACATGTATGAACACTGAGAACAGAATTAAAGCCCTCAGTTTTTTTTCTCTTCCTTTTTTGTCACTAGCCGCCATAAATAATACATGCTTACTAGTAAAACAGCTATTGATTTTCAGTCTGCTTTTGTGCTTTAAGTTGGCCTTTTGGAAAGCTGTTTCTTCCAAAATGTAGGTCAGATATATTTGTCTGCTGGTTACAGAAAGTAAATAGAGAAAGAATATAAAAACAGTAAGGTCACTGAAAATTTGCATAATAGAAATTGCAGTAGTTTCCATTTTTTGCAGGCTTTGTTCCATGGAAAATTTATAGACACGGGTTTTTCTCAACCATTCTACAAACGTATCCTCAACAAACCTGTTGGCCTAAAGGACTTGGAATCTGTAGATCCAGAGTTCTATAACTCTCTCATCTGGGTAAAGTGAGTTTCAGAGTTTACTATTTAAAGTTATCCTGATAAATTTGATTTATTTAATATGTTCCCATAGTGAAAGAAAAAAATATGGATTCAAATTGAAGTGCATATTAACAGATACATGAAACTGACTGGAATATTGAATTTTACTGTTGAAATATGAATGAATAATTTTAAAAAATTGATTCAGAATTCAAATGCTTTAGACATGTTGTCTTACCTAATTTTGGCAGATCTTTTGTATCTTATTATTTTAATGTTTTTGTTATATCCTAATGGTTTTTGCATTTTTAAAAATTGAAAAGATTATATAAATTATTTTAGTCATCCAATATCAATACCAAATGTGTTGGTATTTAGAAAAGAATATGATCCTTAAGCTGCCGTCTTAAACATAAAATTAACAGACTATTTTTAAGTAGGTATATTTAAGGGCAGGCTATGCATATCATAAAAACACATTTATACAGTAAACAGCGTGTGGTATTTGTTTTGTAGGGAAAACAATATTGAGGAATGTGGCTTGGAAATGTATTTCTCAGTCGATAAAGAAATTCTAGGTGAAATAAAGAGTCATGACTTGAAACCTAATGGCAGCAATATTGTTGTTACTGAAGAGAACAAGGAAGAATACATTAGGTAAGTTTGAAATTGGATTTCAATCTCTGTTTTTGATTTTCACTGAGAGTTGAAATTCTGCACACTTTAATACACTTTGGAAGCATTTATCAGTAACGCATGAAACTGGACAAAGACCTGAGACTGAATTATCTGTTCTCACACTCATCTTGTTGGGGTCAGATAAAGCTGGTTTCACTCATCATTCCCTTTTTCTGGCTCATGGTCTGTTTGGGCTTTATGATTGAATACAGGTGCCCTGCCTTCTGTTATCCTGTCTGTTTAGGCTAGAATTTTGTATATCATCTCCTTCTTTATCCATCTCCCAGTGTTTCTATTTATGCTCTTCATTCTTATGGCTTTGGAGAGGTGAGTTTCTGCTTCAGAGCACACTTTTTATGCTGCTCAAATGTGCATTTTTTCAACCTGATGTAATAAAGTAGTTTGAGCTACTTACCTTTTACACTAAATCTTGATACATTGTTGATAACTTTATACAAAATATTTACAACCGGAATACAAAGAACTATTATGAATTTATGTGACATAATCTCACTTACACTGAGCTTGTCTCAGAAATACACTTAAATGATTCTATCTTTTGAAAGTGGTGTGCCTTGAATGAAGATAGTATTTATTGTTCTGTCCTTGCTGATATTGTGCAGCCTTATTTAATGTAAATTATAACCCATTAAAACTTCGCAATTGCAGACATAAATGAATGAGCTAGCTTTGAAATAATTGTATTTTTTAACTCTAGGCTGGTAGCAGAGTGGAGGCTTTCCCGGGGTGTTGAAGAACAGACACAAGCTTTCTTTGAAGGTTTTAATGAAATTTTACCACAGCAGTACTTGCAGTATTTTGATGCCAAGGAGCTTGAGGTAAATTTAATCTTTTAAGCATAAGATTTAGTTGAGAAGCTGCTAGAATATTTTCAGGGGCTTATAATAGAAATGACTTGAATGTGCTGAAGTGATGAGAGTAGAAGGCCTTTGGAATTGTGTTAACCTTTTGATAAACAGTCAAGGTATGTATTAACATATATTAAAACACAGACATGCTTTTACATACATACAAATCTGAAGAATGAAATATGAACAAGGAAGCTGTGCTCAGTGTTGAGATACTTAAGCATCAAGCTTTAGCTAAAACAAAATAAAGAGAACATTTAGAAAGTCCTAAGAAATAGTCTGTCAGCTTTCAAACATGTGCAGATCATAGCAACAGAGTTTCTGGATTCTAACTGCTATCTGACTTTGAATAGGTGCTTTTGTGTGGAATGCAAGAGATTGACTTGAATGACTGGCAAAGGCATACCATCTATCGGCATTATACCAGGACAAGCAAGCAAATTGTATGGTTTTGGCAGGTTTGTATTGCTCTGATATACACAATGATTGTAGCAAGTCTTCTCTCTTTACCAAACTCTGTCTTTATTTACCTTGTTTGCATCCATCCTTCATCTTTCTATTACCGGCTTAATAAAAGCACTGCTGAGAATGTGGGTTATGTAAATTGTATCTGTTAAGACTGGAACTGAATAGTTTGGTTTATGTAACACTTTAACTCAAAAAAGTAAACAAATATTGCATTCCAATCTTCAGCTGCCCCCCTTTTTGGATGAGTTAATCCAGCACTGCCCAGTAGATCCTTTTGCAGACATCTGAAAGAAAGAAACACGGGTTTAAGAAATGTGCGCACGCAAACTCTTCCTCCTTCAAAATGTTCATGGTATCATAGTAAGGATGCATGAATTGTATGCTCTCAGTTATTCTATAGGGATGGAATCTTTAACCGTATTATAAATGTATTCTCTTTTGCAGTTTGTGAAGGAAATTGATAATGAAAAGAGAATGAGGTTATTGCAGTTTGTTACTGGAACATGCCGATTGCCAGTTGGAGGATTTTCTGACCTCATGGGTATGTGGAATTCTTCTTCTCAAGTGTTTGAGAGTCAGTATGGCAAAATGTTCAGTGTGTGTTTCCAACCTTGGGCATTTATAAATGATAAATTATAAAAGATATGGGGTGCATTCACATATTGTATGCCAGCTCTTCTCTTAACTGTAATAGAGTGGTTTTAATAATAATCTATGCAAAAGGATAAGCTAAAAAAACTAAAATGTGCTCCATGTGCTAATCAACAGGTACTTTCAAAATACTGATGTTGATATGGTGAAGTTAAATGCAGTAGGATGTTTACTGTCCTTGAGATTACTTCAGAACAATGTGTTGAATCCTGTGTGGTGCAGAGCAGAACTTTTTAAACTGGATGATCCCATGGGCAAAAGGCAGAGGAACCAATCTGAGCTGACTCTTCCTCTCTCTTGTGCCTCCAGTACATCCCGAAAATATTTTCCAGATGCTTCCACCAGATCTTTCCTTTAGCTGATGCATCTTTCAGAACAATGCATTCTTTTCACAACCATCATTCAGCCTTTCCACTGTCACCTGTTAAATTTTAGAAGTGGCTCGATGTTTTTGGCCTCTCCATGGAGACTGCTGAAAGGCTATTGTGTGACAAACCTTTTTGCATGCTGAGTGTACAGTATGCATAACTACAAGAAAACACTGGATGTCTTTGCTTTGTTGTAGCACAGCAGCATCCCATACTTGGCAAATTGGGTAGGTATGTCATGCTGTGCTGTCTGTTGTGTTCTTGTCATACCCGTTTACTGCCCAGTTTTGAAATCTATGAAAGGATTAGTGCTGACATTTCTGGGCTTTTTATGTTTTATTTTTTTTGTATTTTATTTTATACTTATGGCAGTATGTATACCATCCGTAGTCATATCCATAGAGCTATTCTGTGGCACTGACCTGTGGTGGCAATGCTAGTTTCTTACATTAAAGAGAATGAAGACAGAAATTCAAAGTATGACCAGTACCTCCTACTGTCATAAATTCAGAGTATATAATTTTGCAAAACTTGAGTTGAGCTTTCAGATGCACCTTCCCAGATGCAAATGTCTTAATCTGAGCTGCACTTTTTTCAATTCCGTTTTAAATAGTTCTGACTTTTTATTTTATTTTAGCGAGCAATGGACCCCAGAAGTTCTGTATTGAAAAAGTTGGTAAAGAAAATTGGTTACCTAGAAGCCATACGTGGTGAGTAATCTGTATTAGATTACAATTGTGATTTGGATTATTTTGGCTGCTTTGGGTCCTGCATAAGGAGAGAGACAGGATATAAGTTGAATTCTTCTTCGTGGTCTCTGTGCCTCACACAGTAGGAGCTTTTGTGCGTGTGCGGTAGCGTTCGGAAGATTCTAGAGCTTAGTAGCTTGGCGGGAACCCCTCCCCCATGCCCATACTGAGCATGCTCAGCTCGCCGAGCAACGGTCTCTCCTCAGTTCTTTCTCGTCTGCCATCACGAACGGAAGGTTCTTCGCTAGTGACTTGTTCTTCGATTGCGTTTTTTGGCTTGACTCTTGGATTTTTGATATTTGACTATGGTTTTTTGGATCTCGGACTTAAATTCTGGTATTTTGGACCCCCTTTGTTCCCCTCTCCACTTCTCTTCGTGACTCTTCAACTTCTTCTCCACTCTTGTCTTCTGAGTTTTCCTCCTTCGTTGACCTTCTTTGTCTATGTCGGCCTTGTTCAAGAACTGTATAACATGTGGTCGCAAGGTCGCCCTGTCCGACGGACACCGCGAGTGCCTTTTTTGTTTGGGTGAAACCCACAACACCAAGGCTTGTTCGATCTGTCAGGAGTTTACGTCCCAAACTTTAAGAAACCGTTCCTCCCGTCTGAAATCTCACTGCTGGGAGGAGTCCCTCCGAGCAAAGGAACAGCCTGAGGCTCGCGCCATCATGTCTACTTCATCGACATCGGGGCGACCCAAGACCACTACATCCACAGTGTCGGCGGCTGCCGCTCCATCTGTGCCTACGGTATCGGGCTCAGTACCGCCCTCGAGGCCGCCAATATCATTGTTTCCAGGGATCCCGAAGTTGCCCTCGGCCGCAATGACCACCCCGGAGGCACCTGCAGGCTCTCAGGCAACAAAGTCATCCAGGCCTCTGACCGCCGCACAGCGGAAACATCCGGCCTCTCAAGAAATCTCCAAAGAAAAGGAGAAGAAGAAGAAGAGGAAGGAGAAGAGGCATTCCCCTTCTAAGGAGACCCGGCTCCCAACACCTCCACCAACTCAGCTCGCAGAGGATCCAGGCGAGCAGTCGGACCAAAAAGAGGTCCGTGAGGTGTCGGACGAGGAGCAGGCCGTGGAGGTCTTGCCCTCGGAACTGCCCATCTTGACAGCTGCGGTACCCCCCGCCGAGTCGCCGCAAAATGGTGGACCGCCGGGAGGAGATAGTGGCCCAACATCGGCCCTCACCCAGTCCCCAGGCGGCGTCTGGAAGGAGCATGTCTCACTCTCCAGAACGCAGAGTCAGGCCTCGGTCACCACGCTACCGCGAAGCATACACCGAGGGGGCCCACTCTCACCCCTCCACTGACTCACCGGTCACCTCCACTTCCTATATCGTGAGGTATGGTCAGGAGCATATGTGGCGAGAGTACCCAGCCTTGTACCTCTCCTATTTGCCATCTTATAGGGATAAGTACCACCGAGACCCGAGGCACTGGTCACCCTACCGGAGGTCCCGTTCGCCATCCAGGGAGAGATACCACTCTTGGTATCAGAGGTCTCCGAGCCAGTCGGTTTCCAGATCACCTCGCCATCAGAGATCCAGGGAGCCCACACCCCGGTATAGGGCGGTGTCTCCTCTCCGAAGGTTACCTTGACTGCCATCCGTCCGGTTGCCGAGTCTGCCGTGACCCAAACAACGGTCCTGGCCACGACGGTTACACGAGGCGATACAGCGTCCACGCCTGCTGTGGTGCCGATAACAACATCATCAACACCTCAGCCAACAACCATGGCTGCCTTGCTGTCTACGGCGCCGGTATCCACGGCACCAACTGTTACCCTGGTGTTACCATCCCAGAGGTCATCAAAGGAGAGGTCCGTCGACAAGTCCTCACATTCTTCTCAGTTGTACGAGACTGATTCTGACTCTGATGATTCTATGCCCACGTCCCACAAGTCGCCACCCATGGTCTTCGAGGATCCAGGACCTGAGTCGTCACCGGAGGACGTGAAGCACTTCTCCGCCATCCTCCTTCGCATGGCTACAGCGCTTGGTCTGAAGGTCGCGGATCCAGCTCCAACAGTACAGGACCCAGTTTTCCAGTACATTGATACACGTCCGCCTTCCACCACACCGTTGCTGTTTCTGCCGGCCCTCATGGAGGCCTTGAAACATCCTTGGGCCAAGCTGGCGTCCACTCAGCCAATTCCGCATCGGCTCAAGCATTTGAACCACACGCAGAAGGAGGACGCCGAGTTCCTCTTCAACCACCCGGTGCCCAACTCCATCATCGTGGAATCTGCACAGACCAAGGGTGGCAACAGGGCACACACCACCCCGCCGGATCGTGAGGGCCGCAGGCTCGTCACCTTCGGAAGGAGGTTCTACACTGCCTCCTCATTGATTGCAAGGGTGTCCAACACACAGGCTTGTCTGGCGCTTACCTGCGGAATTTACTTGATCGGTTCGGCCCACTTATGACCAACCTTCCCGAAGAGAGCCGCGCAAGTGCCATGCAATTCTTCAGTGAGGCGGTGGCACTTGTGAATCAGCAGATCATCTCTTCGAGGCACACCGTGGAGGTTGCAGCGAGAGTGATGGTCGGCTCCGTCTCCCTTTGACCGTATGCGTGGCTTTGATCGTCGGGCCTGCAGGAGGACAGCAGGAGGAGGATCGAGGACCTCCCCTTTAATGGCCAAGGGCTATTTAATGCCATTACCGATGAGGCCATGGATCATCTTGTCAAGGCACGACTAACTGCCAAGAAGATGCACATACACCAGCCACCTCAGCCTCGTCATGGCTTCAGCTCTCGGCCATCGTGGCGCAGGTCCTTGTCCACCACGTACCAACAATGGTCTCCTTGCTCGGCTACATCCCGACCGTCCACCGTGTCCTCAGCACGAAGGCCTCTTCGGAGACGCCCATCTTCTTCTTCGAAGAAGTCTTTGTCTGGGACAAAATCCCAGTTTTGACCACCTTCGCAGGTCGCCACCACAACCAACTTTCAGCCTGCCAGCAGCCTTCGAAGATCAACCGAGTCTGGCCAGACACCTCGCCGAGTGGCGCCAAGTCACCACGGACTCTTGGGTTCTTTCCATCGTCCATCTTGGCTACGCCATAGAATTTCAAGATATTCCACCGCGAGGCGTCTACTGTTTCACCCCGGCCAGCTCGGTCCTGCTGGAAGAGACCCAGTACCTACTTCAAAAAGGAGCGATTGAGAGACTTCCATCCTCAGCCAGAACCACCGGCTTCTTCTCCCGGTACCTCACAGTACCGAAGTCGGACGGAACCCTGTGGCCTATCCTGGACCTCAGAGGGGTGAACGACTACATCTGCCCCAAGAGGTTCAAGATGGTCACCCTAGCTTCGATCCTAACCTTCCTCCGACGAGGGGACTGGTTCGCCTCCATTAATCTTTGGGATGCCTATTTCCACATCGTCATTCGCCCGCAGCACAGACGATACGTACGGTTCGCGGTTGACGGCACCTGTTACCAATACAGGGTGCTACCATTTGGACTCTCCATTGCTCCCAGGGTCTTCACCAAATGCATGGCCCTAGTGGTATCATACCTGCGGACAAAGGGCGTTTCGATCTACCCATACCTGGACGACTGACTGTTGGTGGCGTCCTGCAGACAAAAACTCTACAGGGACATACACCAGACACTCACCCTTCTGACCCGTTTTGGTCTCTGGGTCAACCCGAAAAAGTCCCATCTCGAACCTGCGAGGGCTCTCGATTTCATCAGGGCAACCCTGGACTCGATATCGGCCAAGACCTACTTGCCGATGGACCGCACACGGACCCTTTGTTGGGCTGCGTCTTCAGTCTTTGACGCCGCGACGGTATCAGCAAGGAGAATCCAGCAACTCCTCGGGTACATGGCCTCAACTACCGCCGTTACCTACCTATCCAGGCTCCGTGCTCGACCTCTTCAGCACTGGTTCGTCTGAGTATTCAACCCGCTTCAGGGTGACCAGAAATGCTTGCTTCGGATACCCCCCGCAGGTCCGTCACTCCCTGCTATGGTGGCAGTTCTACAGCCATCTACTCTCAGGGATGCCTTTTTGGAAACCGTCTCCACAACTCACGATAACGACAGACGCTTCCCTTTTGGTTGGGGAGCCCATTGTGGCGACCTCAAGATCCAGGGCTGGTGGACGCCCTTGAGCTGCTTGCCATCTGGAAAGCTCTGAGGGCATTTCGTCACCTGGTTGCGGGCCGTACATTGTTGATCTTGACGGACAACATGACGACGGTTTGCTGTGTCAACAGGCAAGGAGGGACTCATTCCACCACCCTCCTCAACATAGCCCTCGACCTCTGGAACTGGTGTGTCTCGCTTCAGATCCATCTGGTTGCGGTGCACCTGGCCGGGCAGGAAAACACCACAGCGGCCCCCCTCAGCAGGGACACTTCTTGCCACCACGAGTGGTCACTCTCGAGCAAGGCATTCCGGATGATTTGAGACCGGTGGGGCGAGCTGACAATCGACCTCTTTGCCTCGCAACAGAACGCGAAGTGCCTCAGGTATTGTTCGAGGGCCGGCCACAGTTGCGACTCCATCAGCAACGCTTTCCAGCTTGCATGGAACAAGGGGCTCGTCTATGCGTTCCCTCCGTTTCCCCTCCTGGGGCAAGTGATCTCCAAGATCCTCACAGACCGAGCCAATGTTGGCCTCGTAGCCCCGTACTGGCCGAGGCAGCACTGGTTCGGCCCCTTGTTCGAGGCCACTCGCAGTTGACTCCTCAGGCTCCCGACAACACCAGACCTCCTGTCGCACTACAACAATCTCATCCTCCATCCAGACCTACCGCTCCTGGCCCCCCATGCCTGGCGGATATTGCCCTTGATGATCCCATCATCGGTAACGTCTTGACTGCAGCCAGGAAAGAGTCAACATGCTGGAACTATCATTACAAATGGCACAATTCGTGGCCTTTGCAGAGACACGACAGGAGCCGGTATCGCCTGTCAACCTGTCTACCGTGCTCCATTTCCTTCTACACCTTCGGCAGCAGGGCCTAGCCTTTCCTTCCCTGAAGGTCTACCTTGCCGCTATTGTGGCTTACCAACCTCCACAGTCTCCATCAACAGCTCTCTTCCACGATGATACCATGAAGCGGTTTCTGAAGGGCCTGCAGCACCTTTATCCACTGGTATTGCCACCGCTACCACCGTGGTCACTTTCCTTGGTGCTATCGCAGTTGACGAGACCACCCTTCGAGCCCCTGGCCACCGCTGATGACGGGCTTCTCACCATTAAGACTGCCTTCTTGGTGGCTGTCACCTCAGCCAGGCGGTCGAGTGAGCTGACAGCCTTACGCTCTGATGAACCCTACCTCATCTTCCATAGGGACAAGGTGGTCCTCCAGCCTGACATCTCCTTCTTGACAAAGGTGGTGTCCAACTTCCATCTCGGACAAGAGATGATTTTGCCAACCTTTTATCCGGACCCGACTACACCTTTGGAGTGATCCCTCCACTCCCTGGATGTTCGTCGGGCCTTGGCCTTCTACACGGACAGGACTGCACCTTTTCGACAGACCCCGCACCTTTTTGTGTGCTATGGTAGGCGTCAAAGAGGCCACAAGGTGTTCACCCAACGTTTTTTGAAATGGGTGGCCCAGACTATCCTGCCGGCGTACGAGATGGCTAGGAAGCCCCCGCCAGCCTTGCTCCGGGCTCATTCAACCAGAACCGTGGTGACAGCAGCTCTCCTGCGAGGAGTCGATCTGCAGGAACTGTGCCGTGTAGCGACCTGGTCCCAGCCATCGACCTTCGTGTGCCACTACAGACTTGACTGCCAGTCCCATAGAGATGCCCATTTCGGACGTGCAGTGCTGGCTTCTGTTCTCTAGGACCTGACCCACCACCCTACCGGTAAGCTACAAAGTCTCCTAGTGTGTGAGGCACAGAGACCACGAAGAAGAAGAACAGGTTTCTTACCTGTAACTGTGGTTCTGTGAGTGGTCATCTGTGCCCTCACACACACCCGCCCAGCTGTCCCCTCTTTCTCAGGTCCCTTATTGGTGGACTACAGAACTGAGGAGACCGTTGCTCAGCGGGCTGAGCATGCTCAGTATGGGCATGGGGGAGGGGTTCCCGCCAAGCTACTAAGCTCTAGAATCTTCCGAATGCTACCGCGCACGCGTGAAAGCTCCTAGTGTGTGAGGGCACAGATGAGCACTCGAAGAACCACATTTACAGGTAAACAACCTGTTCTAATTAATAAAACAAATAAACAAAAACTATTGCTGCTCTTACTCCACTTTCTAACAAGAAACTGAGGGCTACTTTTTATTTTATTAAGGTATAAACCAGTTGGATTTTATGTCACATTGCACCTAGAAATGCAATGTATATATGAATGAGACATGTTAGTTTACTACCGTGAGCACTTTAATCTGTGGTTCTTAACCTTTTCATTACCAGAAACCCTCTGTAATGAAAATATCATTTGTTGCTGAGGGCACCAAAGACTTAACTCAAGATTTAAATATTTAAATTTAGCTTTAAATATTCAAGTATCCAAATATTTATTTATTAAACATTTATCTGAAAACTAGGATTCATATCCCCACTCAGACATTGGGTGATCTTGGGCAAGTCATATTCTCTCTGCCTTGAAAGCAGAGGCAAACCACCTCTGAACAAACCCCCCCTCCGCAAAAAAAAAAAACCACCCTGGGATATGTTCAGCTTAATGTTGCCATAAGTCAGAAGTGACCTGAAGGCACACAAGAACAAAATGCTGCTGACAGGGGGAGATTCTTTCTAGCCATCATGTTTCTCCCCTTTGAAAAAGTGACATGCTGAGCCTAAGGCTACCTTCTCATAGGGGTTTTCTTGACAAGATGTATTGCCTTTGCCTTTCTCTGAGGCTGAAAAATGTGACTTGCCTGAGATCAATCAGTGGGTTTCATTGGCCAGTTGGGGAGTCTGATCCTGGTCTCCAGAGTCATAGTTTGAGTGTGTGCATACATGTGCCACCATGTCCATTTTGTCAGGAATGTGGCAGTGGGGTGGGGATGTGGGCGCTGAAACTACTCCCTCATTTGTAAATGAGGGAGCAGTTTGGGTCTGTGCACATGCCTGCTACCATGTCCCTTGGCACCTACACCCTCTGCTGCTGCATCTCTGAACAAGGTAGCAGGTGTGTGCTCACACCCAAACTGCTCCTTCATTTGCAGAAGAGCAGTAGTTTGTTTTTGGGATGATCCCCAGAACAGGCTTGAAAAGAGAGAGAAGAAAGAAAGAAAGAAAGAAAGAAAGATGGGGAAAGACTTGACGAATCTGTGTATAAAACAAGCAAGGGAACTGAGTGATTAAACTGGGCAGGTGGCAGTTCGTCATTCTGGGGCTGGTTCCCCTGACCAATGAATTTTGGGGGGTTGTTTGGCGAGCTCAGTGGTGAGTGGAAAAGATGCACAGCCTCCAGATTTGCAGCATGGCTTGGGCCAAAAAATCACCAAGTGGTCCCCCAATCTGCTAGTGTAGACAACTGATCTTCCCTCCGATACAATTAGATCATACTGAAAGGAGGCAGGTGCAAACAGAGAGGAATTCACCAAACAATTGATCTGCTGGTGGAGTATTGCTGAAGTGCTACAGTGTACTGTAGACAAGGTTGGGGGCAGTATGGAAAGACTGAGGTGGGGATATTGGTTTTCTTTCTCATCCAGCTATCCTAGCAGCCCTGCTCCATTTTGTAGTCAACAGGGACAGTGTGAGGGCCAGTGAAGAGGCATGGCAGGAAGAGCCTCTGCTCACCTCCAGCCCTCAGCCATCACTGGCACACCTTTCTTGGCCACATTGCCTCCTTGTGCCACAGCTTCATGCCAGGGATCTTGCGGGGTGTGTGCACACATAGGTCTGTGTGAGAGAGGCAGGAGCTCTGTTGCTTTTTCCGTACTGCACCATTAAGCTGGCTGGAGAAGGTGGCACAAGTGGAGCAGCAGCAGTGGCATCGCACACCGCAAAGCAACATCCCAGCATGATATGCAGGACTTTGCCAAGAAGGAGAAGGCAGGGAGTAGTTTTGGCATCCTCACCCTCACCAGACCTGGTGCTGTGTCGCTGTTGCTGCTGTTGGTGACCAGCTCTGTGGACCCCCATAGGGCCACAGACCCCAGCAGCCATTGGCATTCCCTTTGTCTCCTCTTGCTCAGCATATGCTGGTGGCAGATAGAATGAAAATTACACATGTTTAGACCACACTTTCAAGTAAGCAGGGCATTTATGTACCTTGAATCAAGTAAGTATGGGAACATTAGAAACACATACCCATGACATGGACAACATGGCACCCTGCATTTCCTTGAACAAACCATGTTCAAGGTATGCTCTTTCAAATTTATTGTTACTGCTTCATAATGTTTCCTGTTGCCAGAAGCAGACTAATACCTTTCAAGCATGGATTTCACACAGTAATCTGTTTTGAAAGCATATTGAAATGCTTGCCTTCTTCAAAGTGAAACACTTCCTACAATATTTGCACAAAGTACTCCTAGTTTTTGACAATAATCATTTGTCAGTGCTAGTGAGACAACTGACCCTAAACTGGAGATGGTAAAGATTCCTCTGAAGTTAAATAATAATAGTAGTAGTAGTAGTAGTAGTAGTAGTAATAATAATAATAATAATAATAATAATAATAATAATAATAATAATAATAATAATTTATTTTTATCTCGCCTCTCCCAATGGATCGAGGCGGCATTACAACAATATATAAATACATTAAAACATACCCCATCCTCCCCACCTACCCACCCTTCTAACCCCCTAAACATATTAACTATTAAAAACAATTAAAACAAGATTAAAAACAAGAGGACAGTTGATGAGAGGTGGTGGAACACTAGTCTGGGAAGGCCTGTTGGAAGAAGACAGTCTTGACTGCCTTTTTAAAGCAGTCAAGACTGGTAATATGCCGAGTCTCTTCCGGCAGGCCATTCCATAGTTTGGGAGTGACAGAAGAGAAGGTCCTCTGGGTAACCGCAGCCAACCTAGTTCTGATTGGCTGCAGTAAATTCCTCCCAGAGGACCTTAGTGTGCGGGGCAGATTATATGGGAGAAGGCGATCCCGCAGGTAGGCTGGCCCCAAGCCATGAAGGGCTTTAAAGGTAAAAACCAACACCTTGTACTGTGCCCGGAAACTAATAGGCAGCCAGTGTAATATCCATTGTAATATCCATTGAATATTGTAATTGTAATATCCATTGTAATTGTAATATCCATTGAAGAACAACAATGTTCCATAATTGAGGGCAGAATATTTGTACTTTCCAACAGAATTAAGGTTTCTTCAGATCTGCCTATCTGGTTTCATCACATTAGATTGTGTGGTAGAAAAAACATGCAATTGTCAGAGTAATTTCTGGTTTTGTGTGGTACATTCTTAACCATTGACTAAATGAGCAGATCAGTCCACAAGATAGAAATCTGAAAGTTCACAATAATCTAGCAAGAGAAATGCTTCTCTGAGTTTTTAAACTGTTAACAATGAACACTGTTGGACATTATTATTGCTGTAAATATGGTTTTATAAAAGTACCAATATGGAAGTTAAGTTTAACTGCTTATTTTCAGTTTCAACCGCTTGGACCTGCCACCATACAAGAGTTATGAACAACTGAAGGAAAAACTGTTGTTTGCAATAGAAGAAACGGAAGGATTTGGACAAGAGTAACAATTGATGGGAATTTGCTCCTGAAGAACGTAAATTCAATTATGGTGTGCGTTCTTCACTGTTTCTGTTAGTTGCACTTCTTACTATAAATGGGACTTGACTCTGGTTTATTTGAACAATTGCTAGTGTGTAAGTAAATGGATGTTACTCTGCCATTTTATTTCCACTAATTCTTGATTTCTTCTGAGTAATTTTCAAAAATTGAAAATGATGAAGCTATACATGAAATCTTCCCCAGTCAGAGGGTAATTGTACTTCTAGAGCTCTGTCTTGGCCTATGTTCATTAACTGGAATGTGTTCTTATTTTTTTTCTAAAACTATTCTTTTTCTTTCCGTTTGAGTAGCAACTTTTTGCTGCTAATGAACTGGAAAGTCCATTGGTAGCTGCAGTGCTGCAGCATCCTATTTCAAGCAGTGCTTGCTTGCAGTCAGCCTCTGGGTGCTGTAAAACAGATCCATTGCTCATTTTACCTGTTCTTTATCATGATAATCTCTGCCTGTTTCTGCCTTTCCAGGATTTGTTCAGATGTCATCCCAATTCAAGTGAGGAGAGCAGGGAAGGGAAGAGGAAGCAGGCATAATGTACACATCTGGAACTTTAAAAAAATACCATGATTATCACATTACTCAGGTTATCCCTATGTTTGAATGCACCTCTTTGAACACAGAGGAATTTTAATTGATTATCAACCAATGAACTGATGTGTACACTTAAGTTTTTGTTTTTGGTACTTTAGTAGTAAATCTGAGAGAGAGTGCTCAGTCTCTTCAGTTGGCTGTGGCTGGAATTCATTTCCCATCCTGTTTGTAGGCTTGTAATATACCAGTGGCCATCGGGCTTAACTGACCACTGTTACTTTTCCTCTCAACAAGAGGATATGGCTTCCTACTTCCTAATTGCTTTGCTACCCAACTAGCACTTCAGTTTTTGTGTAGCTGTAATCCTCTTGCATACTTACCTCTAGGAGTAAACCTCACTGAACACAGTAACACTTATTTCTCTGCCTGGCTTAAGGAGATCTTCAGTAATGAGTTGATTCTTCATACTGCCCAGGTCAGGGAGGGATAACAGATCTGTGCTTGAGCATCTTCATATTTGTAACATGTTCAACTTCTGGTTTTAAAACTCATTTGCGCTTCAGTTTGTTATTATAATTTCATAACAACCCATTGAGGTTTACACCAATACTTAAACTACACTCCCATTTTTTGAATGAAAGCACTTTGTTCTTGTGCCCAGCTTTGCTGCCTTGTTATCCTTTCCCTCCAGGTTGTTATAATTCTGTGGTATGCATGCTGTTCTGAACCTTAACAGAAGAGCTGGTGACATTTGAAACAGCAGTAGTGCATGTTGATAAAATACATACTTCATTGTTCTTCTGTGTAATGGAAGCATAATTTGAATGCTAGCCAAGACAGTCAGAGATTGAACGTACTGGATTTTATCTTGGTAGCAAATATCATCTGCCCATCCAGACTCCGAGGGGCAGGAAGCAAGTAGGAACAGGTGGAGATTTAATTCAGGGCTATTGAAAGTCAGTATAATTAACTATTTGACTAACTTAATGCCTGTAGGCATCCTCTGTAAGTTAATGTAAACAGTCCATGTTTTTTTCAGTGAATGTGTTCAAGAGTGATTGAGCACTCTTTCCTTTTCCTTCCCTTCAGTGTGCATTCAAAGAATACATACAAAAGTATTCCTCTTACACAAATTACCTACTACTTCTTTGGTAGAGGGCATATGTGTGTATTCTGGAGATGAACTTATCTGCACCATCTACCAGAATACCTGATGTATGTTTTAAAAAATAATAGCATATGGAGGAGAAAAAGCCTTAGAAATGTTTTGTTTATTGGCTTTAATAAGACTTAGTTATCTAACATGATACAGAAATGAAATGAAATGAAATTGAGGTAACAAAAATAAGCTATGGAAAATAGTGGATGTTCTTCATAATGTTTTTTGATTCATATAGGGACCTAGGAATATTGTTAATGTATAAATATTCAAAAGGCTTTCTGCCCTATATTTTTAAAATAAAGGATAGTTCTAATTGAAATAGCTGAAGCCCTAGTTCTATAGGGCACAGCTGTTTAATATTTTTATGGCTCAAATGTTTAGTTCAGGAAAAAGTAAATGCTTGTATATATTTTTGAAGTCTGGGGGTCTGGCTTATTTCTTAATTTAAATGGTTTGTTTATTTGTCTTTACTGCTGTATTACAGGGGAAATGGGGGCTGGATATCCCAAGCACAAGAAAGTATTTTAAACATTCAGAATTGAGGATAGAATCAAGTAGAATCATGACCATGAAGTATTGTTAAAATAGATTTATTGTAAGCATTCTGCTAACAATATCTCTAAAATAAGAACAGAAATTTGCTTTTAAAATCCCACTGCATTGTAAATTCCAAATTCTGTTTTTCTTTATGCCATGTTATGTTGCAGTAATAAAAAGAAATTTGAGCAGTTGGAACTCTTTTCTCATTGTGGGAATTTGGGAGACGTGGATGAACAAAGTAGTTTGCTGAGTGGCAAGCTGGAATGAATTTTGGTTTGTAACATGACTTTTCTGCAAAGATTAGGGTAGCTTTAACAGCATGTAGATAGCAGTGAATACCACATTCTGTTGTATGCCTCACAATCTGATCTAATACATTAGTAATTGAAATTTTGCCTTATGAAGTACATATTTTAGCCCACTGATCTTAATGTTCTCAAAGCCTTATCTTTCAGGAGAGCTCAGGATTGGTAGTCTGAAATTTTCCTTTTTGATTCTTAAATGTGTGAATATTCATGATCAGTCATTTTCATTGTGGTAAAGTTCTGGTTTGTGTTCATCTTACATAAACATTCCAACAAGATTTTAAAAGGAAAGCCCCATTGAATGCTTTGGTATTTCCAGCCCTTTCGGTGGGGGTGTGTTGCGTATTTTTCCAGAATCATTGTTGATGTTTATATGCCCTAGTAAACTAGTATATGAACTGGGATCAGAGGCACTGGATTGTAAAATAATGTACTAGAATCCCATTGTTAAATTTTCCTTGAACTGTAATTACAAATACTCAGGTAACTGTAAAAGTCTCTCACTAAGTCAAACTTTTATAAAAGTACTAAAAAGCCAATATTTGTTGTCGTTCCTTGCATGTTGTGAATAGTTTTTCTCTACAAGCTTGAAACAGCAAAGCAGTTGCATATTCATTCTAATCGTCAAACAAGCTAAAGTAGAGGCATCTGTCAATGAACAAAGCCTCTGACAAAGAAGTTCCTATTTGCGAAGTCTTTTTAAGTCCCCAGCCCCCACTTTTTTTCCTTGTTCTCTGTCTAGTTAGAATGATGGCGGTGTAGAAACACAGATTTAGTGTTGGATTGCAGCAGTATGTCTGCAGTAAATCATGCAATAATGTTTGACCTAGGATCCTGCTGTAGCTGTCTACAACAGGCAAAGTAAATGGCTCCAGAATCATTACTGAGCCTATGTGGTCAGCTAAATAGAGAGAAAAGGGATAGAGATAAACAGAGATAAAGCCACCTCACCAGCTCCCCTCAGCATATTATAAAAGCATAGATCTATAAGTTTAACCATCAAAATAAAATCATGAAAAATGTGGAGGCTAGTGAAAGCAAAAAGCATCCCTGGATGTTTGTTGGAAGAAGCCTTCAAGTGGTATCCAGAAGATTCAGTATGTTTTTGTTGTACTTAGCCTGCTTGTTTCATTTCACATATGTGTACTGTTAGTTTTGGCGGGGGGGGGGAATTGTTGAAATTTGTTGAACTGCTCTTGTTTTCTGTGGTACAGGAACTTGTCCTTATTCTTCTTCCTGCCTTATTTCTGCTTCTAGTACCAAATTTTCTATTAAAGAAGTAAAGCCCAAGAACACATTCTTTGGATGGCACAGAGGGGCCATCCACTACAATTGAGGTTGTTCCTTGCATGCCAGCATACATAGCGGGATTTTTAAAAACCAGTGGATTGCTCCTCTGGCCATCCAAGAATGAATATTTTACAATGAGTGCCAACCTCTCATTTCCTTCATCAGCTGTGGCACAGTTATATATATCTCCTGGGAGTTTGCTGGTCTTTTCCCTGCTGTTTTTTCAGTCCATTCAGCAACCAGGCAAAGGCTGTGGAGTCATGTGAGCAGAAAGAAGTAACTGGCCTCTTGTCAAAGGATGACATGTAGAACCTGTAGCCCTGGAGATGTCATTAGCATCTACTTCCCAGCAGCCCCAGATATTATGGATAACTAGATTATGGGTATTGCGGTTGAACAACATGTGGAGAGCTACAGTATTCCCACCCCAATTATTACATTTTTTTTTAATTACTAGAGTTTTTACAGGACTTTTTTTTTAAAAAAAAGCTGTACAGATTATACATCAGGTACCTTTCTTCTGAACCAGTGTTCTACCTGTTGACTCACATTGCCAAATATGTGCTTCATGGGTTTAAGCCATGGGTAAGCAAAGTGTGGCCCTTCAGATGGTACTGGACTGCAACTCCTGTCATCCCTAGCCAGCATAGCCAGTTGTGAGGAATGTTGGGAATTGCAGTTCAGCAGCATCTGGAAGGTACACCTTGCCCATACTTGGTTTAAATCTGTCTTTGCAGCTCCCTATGCAACTTTTAATTCTCTCGCATTTGTTTATTGAATTAATAAACCATTCCATATTGAAAATTTTTGAGAGGGATACTGTAGATTAAAAAGAACAGATTTGTAAAGGCTACAATAAAAAAAGAAATATAGTAATAAAACTTTGAGCAGAATTTGCCTCAGAAAATGCTTTGTTTGAGGAGAGAAGTCTTCAGAATAGATTAAAACTATAAGTGTGTCTATAACACTAATATCAGTTGGAAGAATGTTCTCTCATGTTGTCAGCATAATTTATTTATTTTTGTTTGTTTATTTATATCCCATTCCTGCCAAACACCAACTGGAACTCAATGTGGCAAAAATTAAAATTGATATAGATAAAGATATAAGTAGAAAGCATTTAAAAACAATTTAAAATATATCAATTAAAGCAGAAAAAGAAAAGCAGTAGAGTACACTATTAGGAGCCCTTTCCTTTAAAATGGCCGGTTTTCTCAAACCTGTTAGAATATTTTTTTTAAAAAAAAAAAATTCTTCACTTGCCCATGGAAAGACAACAAGCAGATGGACAATGTGACCTCTTTGGGAAGGGAATTCTAGAGTTTAGGTACAGCCAAGAAGGTGTGCCTGTAGGGGTGGCAGGACAAAGAGCATTTCCGCACTATATTGTTATAGTGCCATTATTCCACTTTCAACATCCTGTGAAATTCTGGGGTTTGTAGTTTACTGAGGCCAAAGAGCTCTCTGGCTGAGAATTCTATACATGCCCTCCCTGAACACTTCAAATTCAGCCCCATGTCATAGTAATCTAAGCAAGATGTAACTAGGACGTCTTGGCCAAATCTGACACTTCCATGAATAGGGACAACTTGCTTATTAGTGTTCACTACATCAGTATATTCCTAACCCCATTGTAAGCCTGGGCATCCAGATTCAGGACTAAACCCAGGAGTAAACTCAAACTGCAAACCCAGGTCTTCAGGTAAACTATTCAGCACAGGCTTAAACTCTTGTTTCTTGATCTATTTTGACTAAATAGGAGCATCTCCATCTTGTCTGGACATTGGACATTGGTTTAAAGTAAAAACATTCCCCCAGATTTAAGTGGAAAGAAATACAATTCCCTGTCATCAACATACTGGTGGCACTATACCCCTAAACTCCTGATAACCTTTTCAAGCAGTTTCATCTATATGCTATGCAGGGAGATGGCACAAAATTTAACTCTGAGGGACTCCACAAGTCAATGGCCAAGGCATTGAACAAGAATGCCCCAGCAGCATCTTCTGGGATTTCCCCTCCAGAAAATAATGGAGCCACTATAAAGCAATTGCCATCCTAGTGATGGGGCCCAGAAGATGTGAGGTAGTATCAGAAGGCACAAAGAGGTCTCTTACAGTCATCTAGGATGCATTCCCCCATTTTTGTTCTTGGTCTAGGTCATCCACTAAGGTGACCAGAGTCATCTCAATTTCATAAATAAGACTGAAGCCAGATTGAACTGAATCTACATTAGCCATCCCATCCAAGAATGTCTGGAACTGGGACTCTAGCACATGTTCCACACATTACCTAAGAATAGAATATTGAACTGGCTGGTAGATAATCCAACACAGTGAGATGCAGGAATAGCTCTTTCAAGAAAGTCTCTTTATTGGTCTCTTTTAAGTTGTTGGAATTCTGTCTTCTTGTAAAGAGGCACTAATCATTCCCTTTGCCCACTGGCATTTTGTATGAGCCAGAAAAGGCATTAATTTAGGATATACCTGTTGCTTATCAACATTCTGAGGATCCTCTCCATATCCGCAGGCTGTACAAAGTGAAAATTGTCATTTACTGGACCAGCAGGGGCCGAAGTTATATCCACTGAATCTTTATCAGCTGTAACATCTTAGTCAAAATGGATCTGAGAAATGTTATCTGCAACGTGCTGTGCAAATTGTTTGGAACAAACTATTGCACAATCACTGCATTTTCATCTCATGGACCTGTATAAAATAGACCATCAGACCACTTGAAATAGCTTTGCCAGACATCAATTTGTAAACACAGAAGGGTTTGTTCTGTATGCTCTCTGAACTGCCACAAAACAGGCCTTCAAAGAAATTTTACCTCGCGTTTGGTCAGACTTGTTCTAAGTTTTCCACCACTGCTGCTTTAGTTGCCATCTCACTGGTTTCATCAGCACCATCCCCCAAGAAATATATGGGTGTTGTTTGGCTCTACTCCACAAGAAAGGATGCTCAGGAATGATTGTGTCACCTCAGCAATAGAAGAGTCCCCAAAGCATCACACTGGAGATTGGATTCATCAGTGTTTAGGAGCTGACCGACTTCATCCCACATCATCCCTTGCAAAGGTTCCAAGTCTTCCTTTGTGTAACCACACCAGGTGATAATTTGTGACAATCGAACTATTGAAAGTTCCTCCATTACAAGTTCTCAATCCTATCTAGCACAGAAAATGAGGTTCAGCATGTGCCCTGTAGCTTGAGTGGGGACAAGTACCACTTGGGACCCAGGTGTGGTTGTCATGTTAAATATGACATCCTGAGCCAGTCCTTGTAAACTGCTCTGGAAGACTGTTAAACTCTGTAGAGAGAGCTGCAGAGGATGGAGACAACAATTCTGACACTACTGTAAGAATCACATTGGATTTAGGCCACGGTTTCATGTCAGATTTTTAATTAACACTGATTTGAAATATTTATGTATTTAAAATATAATTTTAGAGTGCCACGAACTAGAATTATGCCTGATGTGAGACTCTTGGAGAAAGTGTTAAAATAGTTATTTTTTAAATTGCTGTTTAAAATTAAATTTTTAAAATTTGATCTTGTATTGTGTAGTTTTGAGGTTAATACTCTAGTGAGGACAAGGTGAAAGATACCTATATCACTCCCCCATCCAAGCTGCACAAGATCCCCAAGTGGTTTTTTAGCTCCTATTACTGTCACTGCCTAATTCTAGCTAGTAGAGTTAGGGTGACCATATCTAGAAGTTAAGGTTGGAGTCCTAAATGCCTTCCAGAATATCGATGATTTGCAATAAAAGGAATTTCCTGGTTTACTCAGGCTCTGTTCACTTGGCTAATTTATTTTCACAGATGCTTGTTTATCGCATTAATTCCAGGTAACATACACTAATTGTTTAATAACAAACGCCTGGTATAGACCGATTTGTAACTTGGAATACATAATATATCTGCTTAAATACCTTAAAGGCACCACATTCTGTCTTATCTTGGAAGCTAAGCAGGGTGAGCCCTGGAGACTACCAATGAATACCAGGTGCTGTAGGCTATATTTCAGAAGAAGCAATTTGCAAAACTACCTCTCAGTATTCTGTGCCTAAGAAAACCCTATGAAATTCATGGGACTGCCATAAGATGACAAGTGACTTGAACGCATATGCACACGCGGGCACACACACTCTAGATAATTTTCCATTTTAACCAAAGCAGTTCTTTGGTGAGAAAGGTGGTACTGGAAAGCTCTGGTTTTTGCTTTCTTCTGAGATATCTGCAAATAGTACTTTTAAAATTATTATTGCTACTTCCAATCCAGCAATAATTGGACTTTAATGATAGCTGACATTCTTTGCTGGGACTTTTCTGTAACTGACACCATAGATTTAGAGGAGTCTGTCTCTGGTCCATTCACTTGATGGCAGAATGGTGCTTTCATAATGCAACACCGAGAAGCACAAGAATTCTGTGTGCTAAACAGCATGTGGCCACAGGAGGGAGCAAAGGCTAACTAAAAAAAGAGTGGTTCTCAACCTTCCTAATGCCGCAACCTCTTAATACAGTTCCTCATGTTGTGGTGACCCCCAACCATAAAATCATTTTTTTGTTGTTATTTATTTATTTATTTATTTATTTATTTATTATTCCAAATAGACTGGAAACACTGCCCTAAATCACTGCTCTGGATAGACTTCTAATGCCTAAAAACTGGTAACCCTCCCCCTTTTTTTAAGCACAGAAAGCGTCCATCAGTGCCAGAATTAAGGCAGTAGTTCTAGTTCTGAATGTTGGGTTTCCACAGTTCAAAAAGCCAGTCACTCCCAAAGGCAATGCCGAAACAGCCCACATTTTACACGGGGTGCAGGGAGGAAAGGACAAGGAGAGAGGAAAGATGGCGGCGCCATAAGCAGATGCGTTTTGGCTCCTCCAGTGCTTTCCCACCAGCCAGGGAAAGACAGGGAAACGCCCAGCATGCCTCCTCTCCCCTCCTCCCAGCGCAGGGGTCTCAGAAGCACTGCTCCCATTGGCTGTGAGGCCACCTTCTTTTAAAAGGGGGGGGGAAGGATTGAGGAGCGGCGACCCCTGTGAAATGGTCGTTCGACACCCAAAGGGGTCCCGACCCCCAGGTTGAGAACCACTGATTTACAATGAAGGGCTAAGCTGTGTTTACTTAGAAGCACGTTCAGTAGGAGATAGGATTGTACGCCTTTTGTGTGTGTGTGCACATATGGCTGTGGCAATGACTGTTCTCTCTTACCCAACCTTATATTTAACCCATGAGCTTACTTCCCTGGAGCTGTTTGATGGAGGGAAGAATGATTTAGATTTGGAGGATGTTTCTCACCCTTCTCCTCAGTGAGGAACCAGCATTACTGATACAGTTTATTACCAAGCTCGGTTCATGGTGCTGGTATTGTGATCATCACCTTTAAAGTCCCAAATGGTTTCAGACTCAAACTTATTAGTTTTACTGCTTTGATCTTACTGGTTTGTTTCAGGATTTTGACGTGGGGACAATTAAGTTGCCTATTTTATTTCCAAAGATGAGGTTTAACTCTGTGGTTATGAATGAATAACTAGCTTGCCAACTGCCTGAAAGAGAGTCAGTGTGGTGCAGTGGTTTGATTGTTAGACTAAGACTCTGGAGACCCCGGTTCAATTCCTTACTTGGCCATGGAAACCCAGTTTGACCTTGGGCACATCACACACTCTCAGCCCTAGAAAAACCCCTGGTATGTGCACCTTAGCATTGCCATATGTCAGAAAATGAATAGATGGCACAAACTAGTTTGCTGTGATGCAGACTCAAGTTGATTGACTCAAGTCGCTCCAGTGACTCAACTTGGACTCGGTAATAAATGATATGCAGACTTGACTCATGACTGGTATATTTTGAGTGACCCACTTGCTGCTGTCGGTTCAGTAACACAGCATGTTCATCCAGAAACCCGGACCTGCAAGACTCACCCGGAGAGCACAGGGCACGTTTCCCAGAGGGGAGCAACAAATGCGTTAGGCAACGTGCTTGAGGAAGAAAGATCCTTCCTCCTTAAGCTTTTGGAGCTTCAGTCATGGAGACTAACAAGGATTCTATTCCCCACTTCCAAAAAACCCTCCAGCTTCAGAAATGGGAAGGAAAAAGGATCCTCCTTCCCACTGCCAAAGCCGCAGACTCTTTTATGCCCATTGGCACAAACACCTCCAGTTTCAGAAAGGGGGAGTAAGAAGGCTCCTATTCCCTCCTTCCAAAGCTGCAGGTGGCAAGACAGCAAATGTGGAGAGCAGACTTTATTTAAATTGTTAAAACTGATTTTATTCAACTCTATCCAGACATTCTGGAATATAGGTTGGGGTGTAAAGTTGGGTCTCAGACTTGAGACTTGGCTTGAAAGTATCTTGCAAGGACTTGAGCCTGGATTTGAGACTTGACTTGAAACGGGCCATTTCCGCACTAGCCTGTTATAGTGCTATTATTCCACTTTCAGCATCCTATGGAATCCTGGGGTTTGCAAACCTCAGGATTCCATAGGATGCTGAAAGTGGAATAATAGCGCTATAACAGGCTAGTGCGGAAATGGCCTTGGAGTAAAAGACTTAAATACATTACTGCTAGCTTGCCAGCTGTCTGAAAATGCGTCAAACATCCTAAGAGACACCACCTATTTTTTTTCTCCGAAAAAAGGCTGTTTAACACTACAAAACCCAGTTACTTCAGTTCTCCTCATTCTTTAAAATTCCAGTTTTCCTCTAAGGATAGAGTTGTGTTGTTGTTCTTCTCGCCCCAGCGCCTCTTTACAACAGTGGTGAGAGAGGTTGAGGGAGAGAAGCTTGCTTGGTGCCCTTCCCCCTCCTCGGCTACGAGCCTGAGCCATGACGCTGTACCGAAGCTACGATAAAAACAACCCCTAACCTTCCCGCCCTTTCTTACCCAGAACCTTTCCGGGACAGAAGGCTGCCTGGTGGGGAATTAGGAGACGCTCCCTTAGCTTTGAGAGCCCGCCTCCTGCCGCTTGCGATTGGCTACCTTTGCTCGAGCGCTGCAGGCCGGGAGTGGCGCGCAGGCGCGGATGGTCGCTAGAACAGGGCTGTGGTATTTGGGGCTACTCCGGGAGCGGCAGAAGGTGGCGTTGGTCTGTTTTCCTGCGACATGGTGAGTTGGAAGACGGGAGGAGGGGGTTCAAGCGAGGCCGGGTTCCCCATTTTCCCAATTCTGAGAAGGGGCGGGGCGGGAGGATGTGGAGACCCGGGAGGAGCCTTCCTGGGTAGGGTGGGGTGACTAAGGCCGTTTCCTCACTGGAGTGTTGTAGCGCTATCGTTCCGCTTTCAGCTGGCCCCTCCCTAAACTGCAAATCCTAAGGCCATTTCCGCACTAGCCTGTTATAGCGCGATGATTCCACTTTCAACCTCCTCTGGAATCCTGGGGTTTGCAGTTTCGGGAGGGGCCGGCCGGCCCCTCCCGAAACTGCAAACCCCAGGATTCCAGAGGAGGTTGAAAGTGGAATCATCGCGCTATAACAGGCTAGTGCAGAAATGGCCATCGCACGTAGTTTATCACCTGGGTGTTGGCTGCAGCTGTGATGGTGCCTTTTCCTCCTTTCTCCCAGGAGCTCAGCTATGCACTGTGGTAGACTCAGCTGTCAGAGGACTTTGCTGCAATGGCTTCCTTGGCTGAGCAGGTGTCCACTAGTGCTTCCCATATCCATGCCCACCCAGCATATTAGAATCATAGAGCTGGAAGACGCCACGCCATCGAGTCCAACCTCCTGCCATGCAGGAACACACACTCAAAGCACCCCAGCAAGTACCTCCTGATGTTTAGGTGAAATCTCTTTTCCTGTCGTTTGAATCCATTGCTCCTTGTCCTAGCCTCTGGAGCAGCAGAAAAAAAGCTTGCGCCATCCTCCATATGACATCCCTTCAAATGCTTAAACATGGCTATCATGTTGGCTCTTGACCTTCTTTTCGTTAGACTAAATATACCTAGGCTCCTAAGCTGCTCCTCATAGGTCATGGTTTCCAGGCCCTTCACCATTTTGGTCGCCCTCCTCTAGACACGTTCCAGCTTGTCAATATCCTTCTTGAACTGTTGTGTTCAGAACTGGACACAGTATTCCAGGTGGGGTCCAACCAAAACAGAATAGAGTGGTTTTGTTACTTCCACTATACAGTCAGCCCTCCCCATTTGCGGGTTTGACGTTCACAGATTTGGTTATTTGTGAGTTTCTCCAACCTCTGCCCTCCCACCTCAGGTGCTTCTTTTTGGGGGGAACTTCTCTCTTGGTGGCTCCAATCAGGCCACATAGCCCTTTAAAAATCCACCTCTGGTCCTCCTCTTCCTCTGCCTGTCTCTGCCTGGCCAGATAAGGACAGCTCTCTGCCCAGATTCTCAGCACCACAAACCTTGTATCCATGCCACACACACACACACCCCCAAGGAAGGAGATGGGCAAGAGAGACGAAGTACAGGACCAACATGCCAACCATCTCCTTTCCCTGACCTGGTTTAGATCCTGGATGCCCAATTTCCCCACCTGTGCCTCAGCCCCCTTCCCACAGACACACAAATTTTGTTATTTGCAAATTTTTCACTTTTGCAAGGGTCCTGTGTAAATGTGGAGGTACTCCTATTGATGCAGCTTGAAATCGCATTGGCTTTTTTTCGCTGCCGCAGCACACTCTTAACTCATGTTCAGCTTGTGGTCCACTAAAACTCCTAGATTCCTTTCACATGTACTGTTTTCACGCCAAGTGTCACTCATTCTATATCTGTGCATTTAATTCTTTCTTCCTAAGTGTAGTACCCTACATTTCTCCCTGTTAAAATTCATTTTGCTAGTTTTGGCCCAGCTCTCTAATCTGTCAAGGTCATTTTGAATTCTCATCCTGTCCTCTGGGGTATCAGCTATCTCCCTAATTTGGTGTCATCTGCAAATTTGATGAGCATGCCCTCTGTGCCCTCTATTCCATCATCCAAGTCATTAATAGAGATGTTGAATAGCACTGGGCCCAGGACAGAACCCACTTTCCAGAATGAAGAGGAGCCATTGGTGAGCACCCTTTCTGTTTGACTGGTCAGCCAATTACAAATCCACCTAACAGTAGCATTGTCTAACCCGTATTTTACTACCTTGTTTGCAGGAATATCATAAGAGACCTTGTCACAGGCCTTACTGAAATCAAGACGTTGTAGTGACATCCACAGCATTCCTTTCATCCACCAAGCTTGTAACTCTATCAAAAACAAAACAAAAAAAGATTAATCTGGCATGACTTGTTTTTGAGAAACTCGTGTTGACATTTAGTGATCAGCTGCTCCTATTGTTGAGCTACTACATTTGATCTTCACTTGTGTTTTCTGAACTTTATATAGTATGCTATAAAATACACAGCTATAGGATCATTGCATGCCTTATTACAATCTTTTTATTTCTCTTCTAAAAAGACCACCTGAGGCATATAGGCCTAGAAGGTGGCATATAGGGTGCTACCTGTGGGTTATTGCCTAGGCCCCAAATACAATAACCTTTTGTTATGGGGAATTGCTCTAGTTTTGCAGTCTGTCTTCTCACTCCCTAGCCAGCCAACCACTGACCTACTCAGGGATACTGAAACAGCCAGTGCAATGAGAAAAGGAGAGAAAGAATTGGACAGCCAATAGAACCACCCAGTCAGTGAGGGGTACCAAAACAGCTAAGGAGAAGCAGGCATTGAAAACAAGAAGAGGGAGCTTGAGTCAAACAGCCAAGGAAAATGGAATTTCCAGACCTCAGTGGACTTGTTTCCCTCAGAACTTTCAGGGAAAGCCTCAGAGTTGTTGGCTTGTGCTATTCTTCATTCTGTCGTGGAATCTCTAAAGTAACCAAAACACTTTTCTTCTTATTCTCTTTCTCAGTCTAATCTGATAGAAAACCAGAAGTGTCCTTTCTAGTCTGCTGCTTGTTGCCATACAGGCTTGAGAGAAGAAAAGTCTTTGCTCTTCCCCTTCCCTCTCTTGCAATTGGTGTGGCTTGGGTGGTTTACATCTATTTTGCTTTTATTTTCCTCTGAGATTCAGAGGTAATATTTTCTCCTCAGAAGTCTTGATCCCATTCCTTGGGCAGGCTCATTCACACTGAATTAGAATCCTGTGGTTCCATTTTAACTGCCATGGTTCCATTCTGTGGATTTCTGGGATTTGCAGTCTAGAGAGGGATATATATAATTCTCAGAGCACTCTAAAACCTCTCCACAATATAAACCCCAGGATTCTGTTAAATGCAGCCAGGGCAGTTAAAGAAGAATCACAGTGCTATATTTTTGCAATGTCAATAAGTCACTGGAGATGGTTGCACACTTTTCTTTTCTTTTTGTTCTTTAGGTGGCAGAGACTGAATCAAAGTTGCTAAAGCCATAAGTAATGTGGTGATTATTACTGTGTTAACATATGCTAACCATGTAAAGTTGTCATCTTGCATGCTGTTTTGCTATGGGTAAATAGCCTCATTGAACTCAGTAGGCCTTAAACACCTGAATAACTGAAGTGTGGCAAGAAACCACTTTGTAAACTCCACTGCATCTTTCAGTTTGAGCTTACTTGCATGTAAGTGTACATGGGTGTGGGATATTACAAGATAGCCTAGAATAAGGGTGGATGATAGGAGTGACAAACGAAGTTACTAGTTCTGAGGACTCCTTTGAAAGTGTGTGAAGTGGGAAAATTATGATTTCCAACAGTACCTTACCATTTCCCCTTCTTTTTCTAGACCTTTTGCAGACAGAGGTATCTATTCTTTTCTTTTTTTTGAAAAAAATGTTTTTCTAATTAAGAATATAGGTGAGAGGTCCTTCAAAGAAATACCTTTTGAAGAAAGATCTATTCATCCAGATTTCTCCCTCTTTCAGAGATAGGTCTATTATTATGGCTACCCATTGTACCATCTGTTTCTCTTCCCTGCCTTCCTTCTCACATAGCATGTGTACTATATGGTGTTAAATATGTCATCAGAATGAGATAGTACATTATAGAAATGGTAGAACAGACTGCCAGTGAGGGATGCCATTTTTTTCCTCCTACATTTCATACACACACACACACACACACACACTTCTTATGTGTTGCTTTGGTGTTGTTATAAATTCATTCTTTTTAAAGGTTACCCTAGGTAATTTGCTACTTTACCGGTATGTTGTGATGATAAAATGGGGAGGAGGAGACCCATATGTACAACCTTGACCACTTAGAAGACAGAGAGAGATAATAAATAAATTGATAAAAAATAAGCAAGCGCTTATATCACTCTTTCCCATTGCTATATAAGGGAAGGCAAAGAAGAGTTTGCTTCCTTCTCCATAGCCCACAGTGGCGTCAGAGGAGAACCAAGCCTTCAGTCCTATGCCGTGTTGCCACTTTGGGGAAAATCCACCACCCAGCTCCAATCCTTCACTGCAGATTTCATGGGACTGAGGGATCAAAACCTGTTCTGCATACTTCTCAGACAATGAAATTCCACTTTTTCCTTCAGCCCCCTGCCCCCATTTTTAGTGATCTGCCTGAGAAGAACCAAACTCAGCCTATTTCCTTTGCAGCTACCCTGCCCCAGCATTCAATACGCATTCTGCTGTCTTGTTTTCACATATTGGGGGAAGCTGATGCTATGACATCTGGTCTGGGAGAAAATTATAAAAGCTTTTAGCAGTGGATCATAAAGGCCAGCATGGTATAGTGGTCTGAGTGTTAGAGTTCTGGAGACCATGGTTCAGAAGGTATGGAAGCCCACTGGCTATTCTTGGGCAAGTCCCACTTTCTCAGCTTAAGAGGAGGGCAATGGCAAATCTCCCTGAATAAATCTGGTCAAGAGAACCCTAGCTAGGATGGTGTCACATTGAGCCACAATGGACTTGAATGTGTGCAACAACAATCATAAACGCATAATAAATTCCAAAAATCCCTACCAGTGCAATATTGTAATTAGGCTATCCAAAAGGACAGAGAAATGTTGCAAGCTTTTGAAATTTTTGTTTTTCTTCCTAGGGCAATGTGCAAGATAGTTTGAGAGAGAAAAAACACGTCTTATTTTTGGTAGGGTTTAGGTAAAGCACATAGTAAAGCACATAATGTTATCAGAAGCAAAATCAGTGCTAGGTATGTCAATTTTTTGCAGTATTATGTCTTTTGAAAAAGTAAGAAACATCAATAAATTGATTGCTTGTTCTGATGCTAGTGGAGAAAGAAGACAAACTGGAACTCTAAAACCATAATCACCATTAAGGAGGAGAACCATCGAAAAAGTGGAAAAAACATGAATAACTCCCCCCGCACTCCCCCTCCTATTTCCTTTTGGGGCTCCTCCCTCCCATTCCCTTGCCTTTTGCCCCATTGCCTTCCTTCTCTATGCCCAGGCAAAAGACAAAGGAAAGGGAGAGGCACATGTGCACCCTACCCCATTCTTATGCCTTTTGCCAGGCATGCCTCCCTTTCTTCTCCACACCTGGGCAAAAGGCAAGGGAATGGGGGTGAGGCATGCTGACATCCTCCCCCCATTCTCTTCCTTTTGCCCAGGCGCAGAAAGGATGGCAGGCGCATCATGGGAATGGGAGGAGAAGGCATGTGTGCCTCCCCCTGTTCCCTTGCCTTTTGCCCAGGTGGGGAGAAGGAAGGCACATGCAGCTGGGCAAAAGTCAAGGGAATAGGAAGAAGGGAATGGGCATGGAAGCGCATGCACACCTCACGAATAATCACATTCATGAAGCTCAAACCTGTGAATATGGAGGAAGGACTATTTGCGTTGTACTTCCAAAGCTGCGTTCTGCAATTATTTTCCTGAATATGGGGCAGTGTATCATATTCCCATATAGGAAATGATCCTCTCCATAGAAAGAATTATTTCTGATACCTTGTTGTAACATGTTCAGAGCCTGTTATAGGAGTTTTTGGATGACAACTTCCAGAATTCCTCTGCTGATCATGGCCAAAGGGAAGTTCCGGGAGTTGTAGTCCAAAAAAAGTGACCCTTCCAGTCGCTGAACATTAGAGGGGGAGATATTTGAGCAAGGGCTTCACCATTGTCACTGCACTGCTTTGTATGAGGTTTTGTGTGGCAAGAAAAGCTTCCAGAGAGGATTGAAGGTAAAGAAATTCTGCCTTTGAAGAGTTTTTTTTTTCCAGATAATGAAAGGAAAATTCGGACCCTATGAAAAGCTTCAGGAGATTTCAGTAACATAGTGTTGGAGATGGCTGTGCTTTTCTGCTCAGAATTTTAGGAGTATCTTTCTGAATCCTCTTCAATTTCAAGATGTCTTATTACTGTGCATTATCTGGAAACAAACTGCATCTTTCAAAAGATGTTGGTACATTTTGTTTTTCTTACAGGCTGAGGTGGAAGAAACCTTGAAGCGAATTCAGAGTCAAAAAGGAGTCCAAGGCATCATTATTGTCAATTCAGAAGGTATTGTGCTGTTAAGATTTTGAGATAGGTTTTAAATAATAGTAACACCCCCCCAAAAAATAACCATGACAACAATAACAACAATAAAAACCTGCCTTGTGGAGGAAGTCTGTGTCTGTATACCACTTTTCTTTCTTGGAAGATGTATAAAATTATTGCTTAGCTCTTGAGGAATTGTACTTGAGCGATAAAAATATGCTTTAATTATTTAGGCTTTAATCCTTTCAATTCTTAAGTTTCAAAAGCTTCACTAGCTACTGATCTGTTTCTAGGCACAGTTCATAGTTACCTTATTATGACCTACAATGTCATATATGACTTAGGACCAGACTATCTGAAATAATAACATCTCCCTATATGAGCATCCCCAAGTTTTAAGATGTTTGAGGGAGAGCTTTCTCTTGATTCCACCACCATTACAGGTACTGTCAGGAACAGATTCACTCTTACACGGATCAACAAAGGGAGAGACACGAAAAATCCTATGCGATGACCGACCAGGGGCTAGCAGGCGCAGGCAGAGGTTGCAGGAGCCCTTGAGGTTTAGATGTGGGCGACTTAGAAACGTTGCAAGTGGCACACTGCTTAATGTAAGTTTGCACGGAGGGGTTTAATCCAGGCCACCAAAAAAGGCGGCGAATCGCATGCAATGTCTTCAAAAACCCAAAATGTCCAGCGGGTTTGGAATCATGATAACGATGAAGTACCTGCTCGCGGGCAGCAGGGGGAACGTAGACCTTGGTGCCATAAAGGGGAGATTGTCAACCCATTCTATTTTATCCTTGTTTGCCGGTAGCCAGGAGTCTGCATGCGCTGCATGAATGATAGCATCGCGGAGAGCGGAGTCACAAAGAGAGGAGGCAGAAAGCCTTGTCTTTGCTAATGCACGAGTAGTCACTTGAGAAGCCAGAGAGGAGGCAGGAAACAAGGTATTGGAGTGGGAGGACGTAGCAGGGGATTCCGCAAAACAGGGAAGTCGAGAGAGAGGGTCCGCCAGTTGGTTAGTTCGGCCAGGTTTGAAAACAATTTTAAATCGGAATCTCTGGAAAAATTCAGCCCATCTCGCCTGCTTAGGGGAGAGTTTCTTAGCAGACTGTAAGGCTTGCAAATTCCTATGATCAGTCCAAACTTCAAAGGGGAGTCGAGCCCCTTCAAGCAAATGACGCCAAGAGGACAGCGCAAAATGGATAGCCTTGGCTTCTTTCTCCCAAATAGGCCAATTAGCTTGTTGAGGGGAAAATTTCTTTGAAATGAAAGCACAAGGCCTGAGTGCTCCTGTGGTGTCATGTTGTAAAAGAACGGCTGCCATGGCAAAGTCCGAAGCATCCGTTTGCACAATGAATTGCTTCGTACTGTCGGGAAAAAGGAGTAAGGGCTCAGACGTAAATTTAGATTTCAAATGGTCAAACGCCGATTGACACTCAGGCGACCAACAAAGTCTATGCGCCTTGCCCGCAGTGGATCCTTTAGGTTTCCGTAGAAGGTTGGTGAGTGGAAGCGTTATGGCAGCAAAATCCTCAATAAAGTTCCGGTAGAAGTTCGCAAAACCAAGAAATTGCTGCAGTTGCTTCACAGTTTTAGGGACGGGCCATTGCAAAATGGAGTTAATCTTCGAAGGGTCCATTTTAAGTGAACAATCTTGAATCCTATATCCCAAGTAATCAAAAGTTTGGGTGTCAAATTGGCATTTAGATAGATTAACCACGAGGTTGTTATCTATAAGCCTTCGTAACACTTCACGAACCAATGACACATGAGATTCCATGGAATCTGCGTAAATTAAAATGTCATCCAGATAAATCAGAACCCCCTGATACAACAAGTCATGGAAAATGGTGTTCAAAAACATTTGGAACACAGATGGCCCCGATTGTAAGCCAAAGGGAAGAACCGTCCATTTAAAGTTACCTAGAGGAGTTGCAAAGGTGGTGAGCCACTCAGAGTCCGGGTCCATTCTAATCCTATGAAAAGCCTCTTTAAGATCAAGTTTGGTGAAATATTTTCCTTGAACAAGATGGTCCAAAACAGTCCGTATCAGAGGTATGGGATAACAATTGGAGGAAATAACCTGGTTAATAGCAGAGTAGTTAACTATCAAGTCTCGGATCCGCGCTGGGATCTTTTCTCTTTCGGAAGAAGACAGGACTCGCCGTGGGGGCTGTAGAGGGCTTGATAAAGCCGCGAGCCAAGTTTTTATTTAGGAACTTCTTGAGAGCAAGGAGTTCTTTTTGGCTCATGGGATAAATTTTCGGTTTAGGCAGGGTGGCCCCGTCAACTAATTCCAGTTTACAGTCAAAGTCCGTGTGGGGAGGCAATTTGTCAGCCTCCCTTTCGTGGAAAGCCTTTTGGAAGTCTCGGTAGTGTGAAGGAATTTGTTGCAATTCTTCATGGGGAATAGAAAAGTTTTCATCTGAAGAGGACATAGTGCCAGCAGTCCAGTTTATCTGGGGGTTATATTCACGAAGCCAATCGATTCCCAAGACCAATTTGAACTGCATCGCCTTGGGAACTAGAAATCGCATGCTGTAATTGTTTTTGTCCATTTGAAATGAGATGGGCTTAGTGATTTTACTAATTACTCCCCCAGTCATTGAGGTCCCATCCATTTGCGTTAATTTGATGGGGCATTCCAAGGGCTCATAAAGAGTTTTCAATTGTTTGGCCAATTTGGGGTGTAACAAACTTCTGGAGCAGCCAGAGTCAATTAATGCCCTATGTACATGCAAAGTCCCATCGCTGCCACTAATCGCAACCGTGGCGTAGAAATGGGGAATTTTAGGAGTACTTACAGATGTTCCCGCCGCTTGCCAGTCATCGCAGTCAGGTTTAGAATCTCCATCTATGTCAGATGAGGACGAAGAGGTGGTTTCATCATCGGGATCGGAGTCTCCTGTCGCCGCTGCAGGGTCCTTAGAAGTGCGTCTAAGTGGTTGTTTGGCGGCCGCTGTCTGATGTGTGAATTCTATATTCTTTGGGTCTGCTCGTGCTCCCTTAGTCCCAGTCGGAGCTTGGTTTCCGCGGCAGGTGTTGGCGAGGTGGCCCGGTTTTCCACAGTTAAAGCACATGCCCAAACGGAGACGTTTGTTCCGTTCCTCAGCATTGAGGACGGTGGGACCGCGAGGTTGTCGTTTTGGCACGTCTTGTCTTTGTCGGTTCAGCTGAACAGTCTGGGTTATGCCTTCCATTTCAGTAGCTAGTCTGACCCAACCTAGCAGGGTCTGTGGATTGGCCTGCATTAAGCACCCGTGTAGAATATCAGGATTTAGTCCATCTTTGTATAACTCAATTAGAATTTCATCACTCCACGGGACTTTGGTGGCCAGGTTTCTAAATTCACGGGAATACGTCCCCACATCGTTCCTGCCTTGTTTCATTCGTTTCAGTTGATATTTGGTGTTTTCCAATAAATGGGGGTCTTCAAGCGTTCCCGCAGATGGTTCATGAAGAGCTGCAGATTTTCAGTTTCGGGGGCGCGGGAGTCATATAGGTTCGCTACCCAGTCTGCTGCCAGTCCTTTCATCCTCTGGCTTAGGTATCGAATTCGGGCCGCATCATCCCGAAATAGATGGCCGTGATCAATCATGAAATTGTTTGCCATAGTCAAAAAAAGGAGAGTTTCTCCCCCTTCCCGTTGAAGGTCGCTTTCAGGTCTCCCACATTTCTGAGTAACAGTGGCGCTGGCGTGTGCCCTGTTGGTTGCTGGGGCGGACCAGGGGTGCCTGCCGCCGAGACAGCCGCTCGTGGTTCTCCTCCTGGTGATCTCCCTGTCTGCGAGGGACGGATGCGCATCTCGCGTAGCATGGTCTTGAGTTCGAGTATCTCCTCATCTTTTCTTTCCAGTTCGGTTTCCATTTGCTTTATCTCCTCCAAAAGGGATAGGTCTTTTGCTGATGTATCCCATCTAGCAGCCCTTCTGCGTTGTCTCAACGACGTATGTGGCTTTTCTCCCCAGACCCAGGTTTGGCCGCTTGTGGGGGTTTCCATAGCCTCGGTCAGGCGCAATTTTGTCTTGGTATCCAGGGGCACTTCAGTTTCTGTAGCTCCATCAGATTCTGCAGATCCTTGCTCTTCTTCAGTAATCGACTGGTCCATCAATTGGTGCATTTTTTGAAAGGATTCTCGAGCTTTCTGTCAGGAACAGATTCACTCTTACACGGATCAACAAACTTAATAGAAGATTTATTGTAACATAGTAAGGGATGCTGTCTTCAGACGTTAAAGCTCGAGAATGGAACGTTTTCCCCCCACCTTACACTTTAACAGACAGTTTCTCCTAAGATAGTTGTAAAAGAACGAACGTCATCATGCCAAACGGTTCCTTTGAAATTCCAGCCAGAAGGAATGGTTGGCGCCTGGGAATAGCTAACAGCCTACTATCACTATTTCCTCAGTCTACTGCTATCCTAAAACAATAAAACATGGAGGACTCCCGACAGGTACATTTGGTGAGGACACAGGAGAAGGCCTTCTTAGTGGCTATGGATTTCCCCAGAGGTTAGGCTGACCCTGTCTCTGTCATCTTTCAGCCACCAGGAAAAGACCTTTTTGTATAGACAGGCCTTTGGCTGTTAACTGGCCATAACAGAAGGTTCTTTTAATAGGGTGTGCTGTATTTCTGTCTTCACTATTACAGTTTTAAGTATTTTTTAAAAACTCATGTTAAGTTAGTGTTTTTAAATTGATTGCTTGTTCTGTTGTTTTTTTTTACTTTGGTGTGATACAGTGTTTCAGTTAATCTTTTTGTTTTGTCCTATACAGTAAATTGCTTCAGCTGTCTTTTTTGGAGAAAGATAAGATATAAATTTAATAAATAAATAAAAATCAGAAAGCCTGACTTTTGAGTAAAAAATATATAGGATTCTGCTTCACCTCAGATAATCACTGTAGCAACAGTCATGCTGTAGGCAATTGATTTAACATCTTATTCAATGAATTTCAATAACATTGCCTACTGTAATGCCTCTGAAGTATGCAGCCTCACTATTTACTTCTCCCCAAAGCATTCTGCTCAGCCCATGGAGTCCCATTCAGATCTAAAAATCACAGAATTAAAGTCACCGTTATATTGTATAATCTCAGTCCCTGATCAAAGTGGCAGTTAAATTCCCTTCCTCCATATTTCAGGGCAAGCAGGCCCCCCATGGAGCTAGCAGCTGCTTCAGGTGTGAGCAATTTAAACTGGGAAAACATCATAAAAAGGGAGACTTCAACACACCTTTCTTCAGCACTTTGGCTTCTGTTACTGTTGCTGTTTTATTATATTCTGCCTGGATTAAAGGCAGTTTACAAAGTGTAAAAATCAGTACAGATTAAAAGAATATAAAAACATAATGTAAAATCATAGAAATTATTTAGAATATATAGAGTTAAAACCATTTAGAATTCATTAAGAGACAGAATATAAAAAAGTTATTGAAACAGCATGCCATTAGATGCCCATCATGAAAGTTTGGTGGAATAGGAGTTTTCATTTCCTGGTGGAATGAGAGCAAGGTGGGAACCATCTTAGCCTTCTTAGACAGAGAGTTCCATGGTCTTGGGGGCAGCCACTGAGACCGCTCTCTCCTTTCTGTCTACTAACCATGCTTAGGAAGGTAGTGGGACAGAGAGAGGATCTCTCTGGAAGATCTTAGAGCTTGTAACTCAGGAAGATTCAGTCCTTCAGATATCCTGGACCTGAGATGAATTCCAAGTTTCCAGTTCCTGCCTTAAAGTTAAATCCGGCATATACTTGGAAAAGGTCCAGTTGTGTTACCAACTGCGTTGTAACAATTTCTGTCAGTGGAGCTAGGAGGGTGTCTATGATTCTTCTTCCCCATTCTACCCTTTCTCCCACACACCTTCAAAATTGGTCCCAGAGTGCTGAAGAACTATCTGAAGCAGATTTTAAGGTGTTACAGAGAACAGAAGGAAGAAAGTCCCAATGCTCTAGGGGAAATCTGCTAGTATGGTGTTGAATTTTAGATGTAATGTATAGTTTGGCCTTCATTTTTTTGGGGGGAAAAGGATAAATACTTGAAAATGAAAGGTGAGCTTGTATGCTTACTGTACTCTGATTCTTCTATTACAATATGAGTTTCATATCCATGAGATTTTTAAGTTTCTAGATTTTTAGGAGCTGTTTATAAGTTAGAACCTTTGATAGCACTTTTATAAATGTTCTGTATTATCTGAGCTAGGCCACTAGTATTTCCATTTTACAGGTGGGCAGCTGAGACAGAGACAAATATGTCAATGACGACCCATTTCAGCCAAGTAGAGCACATTGAAAATGCAAACCATGCCATCACAAGAGCACCATTGTTTGCCTATTACAGAATGACATTTTATATGCAGCCAATTATACGCATATTTGTTTCAGCATTTGCAGTTCTCGTTATAGTTCTGTGGTTATAGCATGGCTGTTAGTGCTAAAAAGATTCAGATGGAGAAAAATGCATAAGGATTCAGATGGAGAAAAATGCAGTAATCCTAGTAATCAGAAAAATGCAGTAATCAAAGGCTATTGGAATGTAAAAGCAGGGAATAGAACATAACCAAATATTGATAGTTTGGCCTAGGTTCAATAAATGAAGCAAGAGAGTGACTTAATTTTGTGTGGTGAACAGGGTGTTCATTGGAAACACATGCTTCAGTCAACCAAACAGATGACTGTGCATATAGACATCACCAGATGATCAACAGACTGTTTATTGGAATCAGGAGATGAAGGAGCTCCATTCACTCTGCAAAAATAAGACCAGGAGCAGACTGTGTCATAGACCATGAACTGCTAATATAAAAAAATTAAAGTACAGTTAAAGAAGTACATTAAATCAATCAGAGTGTCAAATTCCAATCTAGACAACATGGCTGCAATTAAAAAAGCATGTAAAAATAGATTTGCACTACTGAGCCTAGTTGACTGGGAATCAATCAATGCTATATGATCACATGGGAAACACATTGTGTTATCAGGACAGAATAAAAGGACAATTGAAGCGATACACTGAATTGCTCTATAAAAGAGATGAAAAGATGGCAGTTTCCTTCAAGAAAGAACCTTTTGATGATGAACCTGCAATTTTAAAAAGTGAACTGCATACCAAGTACTTTAGAAAAATAAATCACCAGGAACAGAGAGTATCAGTACAGCTGTTTCAAATCACAGAGGTAAAATCTGTTCCAATTTTTAAAAGAAATCTGCCAACAAATATGTCAAACAAAACAATTGCCCACAGACTGGAAATGTACAATGCACTTTTCAGAATGGGGATGGTGAGAATTGTGCAAAGTGTGTGATGCACCCAAAGTCACCCAGTGGGTTTCCATGGATAAGTGGATAAATGATCCCTAGTCTTCAGGGTTGTAGTCCAGTGCTCAAACCACTACACAAATGCAGTCAAGAGTCATACTTTCTGTACATTAATTCAACTCTCACACTTCAATGCCTATGATATGGATTGGCTTAAATGCTTACACTTACAGGTGCTTACAGTACTCATACAATACTCTCAACTGATATGATTGGCAGTGTTCCCCAAACGTTGAATTTTAGAAGAAAGGAGAGGCAAATAGTTATACTTCTGCATAGTGTTAGAGCTACATTCTTCGCTAAGCTTTTATACAACACTGTTAGTATAAAGCCAGTTGCATTATAGCCTTATCTGGTTCGTCTTTACTCACACAATTCAATGCAACTTCTCTCCAACCAAGCCAACCCAAGACATTTTGCTGCCTGAGGGGAAAGAGAAAATGATGTTTCCACATAATCAAAGCAGCTGAATCTTACTTCAGTAATGGAGAGAAGATAGTAGGCAGCAGGATAGTTCAAGGACACAAGACATGCTGTATGACACTCACATTCCTCCAACACTTGGTTCTTGTTCCCCCAGCCCACATTTGCCGCATGAAGCAACTGCCTCGCTCCCCTCATGGCAGTATGCATAAGACTGCTACCTTTTTTTAAAAAAAAAAAAAAACTCCTACATAAGTTTCATGCTTGAAAGAGAATATAATAAATAATTAAAATGAATTTATAATTTAAATATTTTATTAGAATGGATCAAATCAACATGAGTTGTCTTCTCTTTCTTATTTAAAACAGCAGTCTTATTTAAAATTGTTGGTATAGATGAATATAAGTAGAATGTGTGTATGCGTATGTGCATGTGCATGCACTTTGGGAAAAAGTCTATAACCAAGGGTTTAAAAAGGATGGACATGCTTTGTAATCAGAAACTGTTTATTTGCTCTAATATTCTAGAAATAATTAAAATGGGCTTTTTACATGCAAGCTAGTGTTTTGTGTAAAGAATGAACAGAAACACAGGTTTACAAACACAGATCTCCAATATTATAGTTAAAATACTTACTGTCAAAATCCTCATTCCATGCATTTTTATTCAGAGCTAAGTGGCCAAAATACTTTAAAGGTACCAGATCCTGTGTGATCTTGGAATCTAAGCAGGGTCAGCTCTGGTTAGTACTTGGATGGAAGACTGCCAATGAATACCAGGTGCTGAAGGCTATATTTCAGAAGAAGGGACTGGCAAAACTACCTTTAAGTGTTCTTTGCCTAAGAAAACCCTATGAAATCCATGAGGTCACCATAAGTTGAAAGAAGACTTGAAGACACATACACAAGTCTTACCGAGTTCAGTGCAAATTACATCTCAATAACTATACTTAAGATTTTTCCTTTCATACTGATGTCCTATGCCTTGATGTCTTGTATAAATTTTCTCAAATCATGTTATTTTGTAAATATTTACAATGGGTTTGCAAAGTGACCGAAAGGAGTTTTTCATTTCCTTTGGATGTTGGATTAATCAGTAAAGGAGAACTTATCCAACCAGCCTGCTGAGTTACCACTTCCATTAGTTTGTTTGTAGAGAGATTTAATATCAAATGTGTTTGATAAGTACTGACATTCCAGACTTAATTTCCCTTTATAAAATCTTGTCTCAGCCTAGCTTATCCACAGAATCTTTTTATGCTTTGCAGGTATTCCCATCAAAAGCACCATGGATAATTCTACCACAATGCAGTACGCAGGCTTAATGCACAACTTAATAATGAAGGCAAGGGGCACTGTGCGAGATATTGATCCGCAAAATGACCTCACATTCTTGCGGATCCGCTCCAAAAAGAATGAAATCATGGTTGCACCAGGTAAAGGAATAAGGAAGTCCTCATGAATGGGCTTGTGATCTATTGCTAAGTGAGTGTAAGTGGATTCGCCTTCAGATGCAAAAATTGTACATGGTAACACAATATGCTATGTATAGTTGTATCTGTCCTTCATTGTACAGAGTGGTATAGGTGTATGTGGGGGGGTATTAGCCATGCCAGCTGCAGCAAAAGCAAGGAATAGTCTTGTGACATCGAGTTTTATATGGCATATGTTTTTACAGACTGCATGGGCTGCCTTAGTTGGCAAATTGTTGTATGTTTCATGGGGTGGAAAGGGGATATAAGAGAATAGAAATGTAAAAGATACAACTATTAATAATTATCTTAACAGTGATAGTTTACCTTATCTTAACATCCACTGAGGAGGTGATAAGGACATCCTAGCACAGATAAAAGGGATTCCCACAGGCACAGTGATGAAAAGTCTTTGTCCAGTTCAAGTACAATAGATAACCTCTAAATGAACTGTTTTGGGTGGGAGATTGTAATCAGGAGGGCCAGAGGGAACACAAATGCAACCCTTACAGACAATAAAAATTGCCTAATGTAGTCTTTAATGAACACTGGGTGATAATGCAGACATCCTTGCACAGATGAGGTGGTAAGTAAGTTTTTAAAAAAAACACTTCATTCCTATTCAAGCCACAGAGAGAAATTTCAGCCTCTTGATGAATATCCAGATACAAGCCAGGCCTAGGCATGTTTTGTTTCAGAGATGCAGCAGTATATCACATCCCAAGGCCATTTTTTTGAGACCTGTTGTATGGAAATGTCTAAAACAGCCATTCCTGCCATTTCCTGTCCAGATATGTTGAACTATAACTCTTGTCATACTGAGCTGCCCAGCATTGTATTGCCTCCCCTTACAGGGCACCAGGATGGAGAAGGGTCTTCTAGACGTGTCAAGAATGAGACCTTTAAAATTGTTCTTGGCTTCAGTCTTGTGTCTAAACACTGCACCTTTTTTCTAGTTCCTTCTATTTATGATCTGATCAAACTCTGTCTGACCTTTCTTTATATAATGCCACTCCTTGTTTTGAAAGTGTTTCATTAAGGCTTTGGTCATCTAGCTTCAGGGATGTCCCCCCCCCAAATATGTTTTACTAAGATGTAAAACAGAAATGAAGAATTCTGTCTCTGTAATGGAGTTTTGTTGGTGCTTAAAGCTAGTGGCATATGTGACCTTGCTCAGTTAGATTTGGCATGTTCTACATTAGCTAGGATTTTGAGATGTATTGTGTGAGCAGAAAAGTACTTCTGCTTGTGCAAGGCACCTCTACTGAATTTTCCCAGTTTTCCTTGTAGCTGCCTCTACCCCCATTCCATCACACATTGTTCTAAAGTGGTGGTTCTCAACTTTTGGCTTTTGATATGTTCTAGGCTTCAGCTCCCAGAATCCTTCACTACTGGCCATCCTGCCTGGGCGTTCTGGGAGCTGAAGTCCAAAAATCCAGAGAACCTTTTTTCTAGATGGTGCCTCAGTCTTTGGGTAGCTTTTAGAGACCGTAGTAGTGGTGGGAGGGAACAAGTAAATTCCTGTAGTTTGCGTCTCTCTCAGAGTCCTGCAAGTTTTATCATAATGAAACTCTCATATCTGCAACAGTTGGAATAGACAGCAAGATTGTCAAAGAGTTGTAATGTGGTCACAAAAAGCTAAGATTAAGGAAGTACTTTATAATATACCATGTATAGTGAGATTAGATAATTTGTTACATCACAAGGAATATGTTATGCAGAAAAAGTAGCATGACATATTTGCTTAGATAAAGTATTGTGCAGTAGTTCAGGTCAGTGATATTTAGGAGAGGTCCATAATTTCGTGAAGAAGTATATTAATTGCATGCAGAAGATGCCAGGTTCATGAGCAAATACAGCCCTGAGACCCTGGAGATCTGCTCTCAATTGAAGTACAATTTTTGAGCTAGATGGCCAGATAATCTGATGAACCTGATACAAGGTAATTTCTGATGTTCTTACTTCACAACGTTTCTGTATTAGTCTGTGGAAGACCTTGGAAAAGTTACTTTTTTTGGACCACAGCACCTAGAATCCCCAACCAGCATGGCTCTAGTTTGCTGCAAGATTCAAACCACTTTGAACTTCTTTCTCTCCCTGCCCTCAGTACACACAAACATGCATACCTGCATCCATGTTTGCATATTATTTTACTGTCTGGTCACATAAATATTCACTCAGAAAGCTGCATATACCTACAGCTGCGATCTTCTGAACTTTGCTACTAGTTCACTGTTGATGTTTTATGAAATGGCCTAGTAGCCAGTTAAAGGCTCTTTAAAAATTCACAATGGGGTCCAGAATTCCCTAGTACCATGACATACACCTTTTTATTTTGAAAGGCTATCATTTTAAATGATGGACAGCAGGAGCAGGACTTGCTATGAAATGCAGAAGAGCTGTCATTCACCATTTTTATGTAGCCGCACCCGTTTTTGCTCATGGTTAGCTGAAATACCCTTGGGCATGTATTCATAGAAACATAGTGTTAGAAGAGATCACAATGGCCATTGAGCCCAACCTCCTGGTTGGCTTTGAGGTGATTTCATTCTATAAAAGATCACGTTACTTCTTTTGCACGTACTTGTTTGCCCCACTCCCTGATATTCATGTGTTCAATATGAACATTTATCTACAGCAGGGTTGGGACTGTATGGCCCATGGGCCACTTACAGCCTTCTGTGGCTTTTTATGTGCCCTCAGAGCACCTTCATATTCCCTAATGGTGAAGAAAAGAAGAATACAATTTAGAGGGTTCCAAAAGCATTAGTTTGGAATTGAAGAAGGTTTGGGGGAGAGGCAAGTCCAGTCCTCTGGGGCAGAAAAGTCAAAATCAGAAGTGAGCATCTTGTTACTTCTGAAATTAACTTCCGCTCCTCACCCCTGTTTCCATCTTAGTGTGGCCCATGGCAGGTGCTGGCAGTGAAAATTATTCCTTCAGCCCCACAAAAGTTACCCACACTCTGCTTACAGTAAGGAAGCCTTTATATATACAGCTGCAGCATAGACCTTTGCCTAGTGTTGGGGTCTGGTAGCAGATCTTCCAGGATGCAACCAAGATATCTTTCCCAGCATCTATTTTTATCTGAGAGCCTTCACTGGTAGTGCTAGGACAAGAACCTGGTACCTTCTGAATGTAAAGAAGGGGTGGGGAATGTATGTCTGCCCAGGTGTTTTTAGGCTACAGATCCCATAATTCCTCACCATTGGCTCTATGGCTGTTAGTAGGGCCATATGCTCTTCAGCCTGATGGTAAAGCACATGATCTTCCATTGAGCTGTGGTCTAAAACAGAAGTAGGAATCATGCAGCCCATCAGATACTGCTGGACAGCAAGTACCAGCAGCCCTAACCAGTGGTGAGGAATGCTGGGAGTTGCAGTCCAATACTATGTGGTTTGACATCCTATATATGTTTCCCTACTGTGTGCTTGTCTCCTGTTTGGGTTCTGTGCCCCACCCACCCCATTTACTGAACAGCCTCTGAAGCTCCCTGCATGGTTGTTTTCAGGGGAACAGGCAGGATCACAGAAGCATCCCCCATAACCAGATGCAAAATGATGACATAAGCATTGTGATCTGTCAGGGTTCTCCAGAAACCTCCATGCTGCTATAATTACTTTGTGTCTGCTATGGGAACATAGCTAGATGCTTCTGCAATCCTGCTTGCTGCACACAGAGGAGGAAATGGCTGTTCTGAGTAGGGGGCTTCAGAAGCAGTATGTGTGTGGGGGTAAACTTGCTATGCTATGCTGAACCATAATTATTTTGTTTTCTTGCAGATAAGGACTACTTCCTGATTGTCATTCAGAATCCAACAGAGTGAAAGTTCCCAAACTGATCTACAGTTCTGTACACATAAATGTCCATTTTTAAGTTAATACCTGCCCAAGCTGGCAGTAATTAAGTGCTTGTGTCACATTCATAAGGTGTAAAAAAAAATCTTTAAAAATGTTAAACCTATGTTTAATCAGTCTCTTCAAATGATGGCATTCCATGAAGAAGATGAAGTGAAATAAGGATGGCTTAAGTATCAAAGACTGAAAGTTTTGTTTATAATATAAAATAACTTCACATAATCATCGTTTTAAATATTTCTAATAACTGTAAATGATTTTTCTTTTTGTTTCCTTTTTTATTTTGTCACTTATTTAAATTTGAAAGAGGCTGTTTCTTTTGAAATATATTAAAATCAAAGTATCCCTCCAGTTGTATTCCTTTATTTATATTTAAGAAGAAGAAGTCACTGCTGCTGCCTTTGGTTTTAACATTTGAAAGTACTAATGCATTGCCTAGCAAAAAGTATGTGAAAAGCAACATACTCAAAATACAGGTGTGGCAGTATCAAAGTGCATTGCTGTTTTCTCAAGGCTGTTTGTTTTACAAAAATGATTAGTTATGGTTGCTTACCACCATTCCAGTTGGCTTGTAAGTCTTTTCTGTTCTCCATTATCATCAGAACTATGGAAAGAAATCCTTTCTATGCATGTAGAGAGAGCGTGAGACTCATGTGGCCTTCCAGATGTTGGTAAGGGTGCCAGCAGCCCTTACTAGCATGGTCAAAACACTGGGAGCTTCACTCCAACAGTATTGAGAGGGCTGTATGATTTCCATCTCTGGTCAAGATCAAAATCCTGTTATCCCAACTAGCCATTGAATCAATAGAACTTACATAATTATTGACTTACCAAATCCCCATGGTCCAGTAGGTCTACTCTTGAAACAAGCCTTTGGAGTTAGGCCCCATTCTTCTTTTAAAAATTCTTTTAAAAATTCAGAAAGCACTTCTGTATGCAACATAATGGTGCATTATAACATAAGAACACAATTTGTTGGACTTCACATTTTGGAATATGTTACTATTCCTTCCCGGTTTGTCCCTACTTCATGACATGTTTAGAAAGTCTGACTAACTGCCATTGTGCATTTTAATGCTGAAATTAGTAAACCCTTTAAGAATTAAAGTACAGTACATATTACACTTTGGTGCATTCTTAATATACCCAGGCAACATATCTAAATTGTATCAGGTTGTCCTTTCATCCTGTGAAACAATATTGCAGGCTCTGAGTTTTTAATATCATTAAGGAGACAAAACAGCAAGACCCTCTCAATAGATGCATGACATGTATTTTTAGTTTAAAATAATTACATACATATTCTGATTGATTTGATATTAGTTTAAATGTCCAGTTGGGAATCTTTCACAATGTAATGTTTCTTCTGACTGTAAAATGGTTCAGGATTTTATTGGGAATCCCACATTATTAGGAATAAGATATGACCAGAGATGTCTCTGAGAGTTACTTTAATGCAAGGTGACTCATCCTTTTGTCCTACTAGGCCAAGAAGAGTAGCACCAGTCCTGATGTTTAAAACAGTCCTGGAACTAAGCCTAAAAGGAGGTGGAGAGAGATGAATCCATGTTTTATGCTCAGTCTCTATATAAGTGAGAATTAAAGCCTATTTCACAGATACACTGTAAGTCTCCAGTGACAAGAAATAAATACTGGACAAGCACTAGAACTCTGATGGCAACCTGGCCACCATTTTGCAACAGATCCTCTACAATGTCCCAAATTGTTCCAGAGTCTGGGGCCATCACATACACATACTGAGAGAAACTTCTGTGATTTCAGGGGCATGAAGGGGAAACCCCAGAAATTTTCACAGGAAAAAAAAAGTGCTTTGAGTTCTAAAGCTGACCCAGCCTAGAACTATTAATTTTGAAATAGGTGGGGTAGAGAGAAAAACTAAGCTCAGGTTAAACCAATGGTTAGCACTATTGAAGCCTTTAAGGAAGGGTTAGCAGGAATGTGGTTTTGGAGAACTCTGAAGTTGGAAAAAGTGGGAGGCTATTTCCATAAGGGAGAGCCTTATGATGTGGTTTGAGCATTGGATTATGACCCCTGGAAACCAGGGTTTGATTCCCACTCACCTTGACTGCATCACACACACACACTCAGCCCCAGAAATCCTGTGACAGATTTGCCTTAAGCTTGCCATAAATTGGAATGACTTGAAAGCACACGACGACGACAACTTCCACAAGGGGCCTGCAAATTTTGAGGAAAGTTGTTGATAAGAATAGAGATTGATTTCTCAGCCAGAAAGCTCAGCTGGGCTTGGTCTAACTCACAGGTTTTTGGGGAGGATAAAAAAGAGAAGCTGTGTCCACCTCCCTTTGCTTGTTGCTGTCAACACAATTTATAACCCTCAAGCCTACCTGCAAGAAATTAAAGCTCTTTCCTGGTCCTACTCCTCATCACATACGGCCATTTCCGCACTACACTCTTATAGCGCGATTATTCCACTTTCAACATCCTATGGAATCCTGAGGTTTGCAGTTTCGGGAGGGGCCAGGCAGCTGCAAACCCCAGGATTCCATAGGATGTTGAGAGTGGAATAATCGCGCTATATGAGTGTAGTGCGCAAATGCAAATAGACTTTTATTAACTATTAGGCAGTGAAGAAGACCACTCTGTACATGCTCAGTGGCACTTTTTCTTCAAGTGTTCTTTCTGGATGTACCTTGTTAAAAAACTAGCACGATGGGCATCCATATGATAGTTATGTATCCCAATGGTAGCAGTAAAAGAGGACAAAGCTTTTAGGGTCTTTTGAAGGTGGTCTGAGGCGTCCTCTTTCAGATTTGGTACCATTTCTTCGTCTGCCAAAGCCTGAAGCAAGCGCTGTTTTAAAAAACAAGACATTGGGAGGTCAAGCTCCTGGCAATAAAGCGCTTGTTATTCTAAAACAAAAGAGTTGGAGGCCTCTCTCTCTCTCTCCCGATCACACACACAAAGACACTGATTCCTGTCTGCTGAGAGCAGGGGCTGAGCCAGTGACTGAGTATATCTGCACTCTGCACATGTTCTGCGGCATCCTCGGCGCCTGCATTGTTTGTGGCCACGACACTGAACCGCCTCCTCCTCCCGCCCGGCCTGCGGTGCTGGTGCTGGTGCCGCTGGCGCGCCCGGGGCCAAGAGGCCGCACTGCAGAAGGGGCGGGACCGCGCGCCTCGCCCTTTAAGGAGGGAGGCTGGCGATGAAGTCACTGCTGCTGCTGCTGCTGCTTCCCCAGCGCCGGGAGTCGGCGGAGACCGCGTAGCCAGGCGGAGGCAGCCGGGGACGACGACGACGACGACGGGGAGGAGGGCGAGGAGAGGCCGAGGAAGCCAGGGCTCGAAGCGCTCGCGGGCACCTGCTGCTTGCCATCGCCGCCAGGCCGCCGGCGAGACAGCGCCTTGGCCGGCCCGTCGGCGCCGGAGAGCCCCCCGATCCCGGTCCGCCGGAGCGCTTCCAGTCCCCGCTTGACGCCGCCGCGGCGCTCTCGCCACCGCCAGTCCCCGGGCCCGAGATGCCTTCGGACCGGCCTTTCAAGCAGCGGCGGAGCTTCTGTGAGTCCCTTCGAGCGCGGGGCTGCCCGCACCCGGGCCCTGGGGAAAAGCGGGGGCGGGGGCGGCCGAGGGCTTGGGGGCGGAAGGGGGGTCCTTCGCCTCTGCCCCCGGGGACGCCAAGGAGACAGGACGGAGCCCCTCCGATCTGTAGCGGGTTGGGAGCTAGGAAGGGCGCCCATTCGTGCCCCTGCCAAAGGCGCCCCTTGTCTGCTGAGATTAAGAGGATGGGCGTCCTTGGCCATTTCCGCACGAGCCTGTTGTAGCGCGATGATTCCACTTTCAACCTCCTCTGGCATCCTGGGGTTTGCAGTTTCGGGAGGGGCCGGCCGGCCCCTCCCGAAACTGCAAACCCCAGGATGCCAGAGGAGGTTGAAAGTGGAATCATCCGCTACAACAGGCTCGTGCGGAAATGGCCCTTGTTTTCCCTTCTGCTTCCTCGGGGAGGCTTCTTTTCCCACCCCACCCTTCGGCGAGGTTTATCGTTATGCCGCTGGAGGGGATGCCCAGCTCTGGAAGGAACAGAGGAGGGGGGGCGTGCTCTTGTTTCAAGCCCCCCCCCACCTACCCAAACGGTGCGCTCCGCTCCCTGTAATTCACATCAGAAAGAAGGCAGGGCGATACCGGAGTGGCACCAGCACCCCGAGGAGCAAGTGGGAAAAAATACCCTGCAGGTGCTTCTCTGTTTGTTTCACCCTGAACTTCGTCCTAACCCGTGATTGCGTGTGTGTGATTGTGTGTTTCCCAGTCTTACCAGCTTCTGTGTTGCAATACAGGTGTGCTCCGTCCCCCCTTTAGGATGAACATTGGATGGGACCTATCCTGGTGCCTTATTGCTACATAGAGGTTGGTCTAGGGAGGCCAATGGTCAGGAGGATGGCGATGGTTCTCTTCGCGTGGGTGGCGTTCCCACCCTCTCCCGTGGCAAAGAGTAGGGGCGCCCCATAAGTGGGGCAAGGGAGGGAGAAGGGCGCACTCCTGCAACCAGGGAGAGCGCGTCCTTTGCCAGGGTGCCTTTCCTACCTCCTGCACTGACTTGAAACTCCACAAAGGATATTGACAAGGTGCAGCAAGTCCAGAGGAGGGCGACCAAAATGGTGAGAGGCCTGGAAGCCATGCCCTATGAGGACAGACTTAGAGAGCTGGGTATGTTTAGTCTGCAGAAGAGGAGGTTAAGAGGGGACATGATAGCCATGTTTAAATATTTGAAGGGATGCCACGTAGGGGAAGGAGAGGGATTGTTTTCTGCTGCTCCAGAGACCAGGACAAGGAGCAATGGATTCAGGCTGCAGGAAAGGAGATTCCACCTGAACCTCAGGAAGAACTTCCTGACAGTCAGGGCTGTCGGGCAGTGGAATCTGCTGCCTCGGAGTGTAGTGGAGTCTCCTTCCTTGGAGGTTTTTAAGCAGAGGTTGATGGCCATCTGTCGGGAGTGCTTTGAGGGTGTTCCTGCATGGCAGGGGGTTGGACTGGATGGCCCCTGGGGTCTCTTCCAACTCTACATTTCTATGATTCTATGATCCAAATTGCTGCAAGTTCCATCCCTTGGAAGAAAAAAAAATTACTACCCCCGATCGCAGTTCCCCAGCTCAGAAGGGGCGCGTAGCCGCGAGCCCGGTTGCCTTTGTTTGGCTCCAGCGTTCAGGTTTCCTGCTGGGGAGCCAGGCTGGCAGGCAGGGCAAGGAGGCAGGAAGGAAGCCAGAGGTAATTAGCAGCCGCTGCAGCAGCAGCAGCAACAGCAGCCGCCGCCGCCGCCCCGTCCCCGGGCGGTGATGTCATGCCTGCAAGTGGACGGGGAGGAAAACAAGGGCTCATGCGCTCCAGCCGCTGCACCGGGGAGCTTGGAGAGCCGGGCTGGAAAGCTGCCGCCAGAGCCAAAGCAACCCCCTGGCCTTAGAAGGCGCCGGCTGCTTGGCGGGGACGGGCGCTTGGCAGAGGAGCCCCGATGGCACAGGGACGCTTCACCATCTGCGCCACCCCCGGGAAACCTTCCCTGTCTCCGATTGGAGCCGAGCGAGGGGGGGTGGCCTCGCCTCTTCCTAGAGGGAAAGCTCCTCCTCTGAACTTGGCCTTGGTGCTTTTGCAGGCCACTCTGATACTGGGATTAATAAACCGAGGGGAATCTCTGTGCCTCTTCGGACAGTGACTCGGTAGTGCTTTCCAGATTACTGCTCCTTCATTTTGCATCGTTTTTTAAAAAAATGATTTTAAGAAATAATGCAGAAAGCCAGAGGTGGGGAACAGATCTCTGATTTAGTAACCCCCGCAGGCTAGAATGGGGCCGCTCACAAGGAGTAATGAAGTGTATCATAGAAACATAGAAGAGTTGGAAGAGACCCCAGGGGCCATCCAGTCCAATCCCCTGCCATGCAGGAACATCCTCAAAGCACTCCCGACAGATGACCTCTACTTAAAAACCTCCAAGGAAGGAGACTCCACTACACTCCGAGGCAGCAGATTCCACTGCCGGACAGCCCTGACTGTCAGGAAGTTCTTCCTGAGGTTCAGGTGGAATCTCCTTTCCTGCAGCTTGAATCCATTGCTCCTTGTCCTGGTCTCTGGAGCAGCAGAAAACAAGTCCCCTCCTTCCTCTACGTGGCATCCCTTCAAATATTTAAACATGACTATCATGTCCCCTCTTTACTTTACTTTAAAATAGTGTACTTTAAAATAGACTAACTCTTCTGTGTGGACATCGCCATTGTTATCACTGGCATTGAAAGTGCTCCTGAGGGTGAAGAAAAGTGTAAATAATCTTGGGTTTCACACACATTCATTGCCCTACAAACTAGTTTCAGGAACTGAAATGATATTTCAGTATGTTTCTTCAAACTATTCTCATGTTTGTTACATTTGTCTGCACACTAACTGCCATTCGTCACTATTTATAAACTAAATGTAGATTGGTATGTATTTTATATTAATACTTTTCCAGCTGTTTGTCCATTTTTAAATATTTATTTATTTTTAGATGTTTAAATATAATGCTGGAAAGTTTCTCCATTACGTCATCCAATCTGCTTAAATGGTCTTCTCTAAAGAAGAAAAAAATCTAGTCCTTATGAATGCTAGAGAAGAGCTTAAACACAGATGATTACACAGACTTCTAAGAGATCAAGCAGGACTAGTAATTTTAAGAACTCGAATGCCGTGCATTTCTTATTTCTCCTTCTTGTTCCTATCCCCAAGTTCTGCTGCTTTCTGTTCTACTTCCAGCACTTTTTCTTAATATTCCAATTTGACCAACAGGTGGTGGGAAAGCAGAATAAATTACGCCCACACACACACACACACACACACTCAGATACACTAAATGGTGTGAATGGACTCATGCTTCATGTTCAAAAAGTGTTTTAGAGTATAGAAGTTATGAAGAAAACAGCTTGATGGGAAGTTCTGTTGCAAGTTTCAAAAAAAGCACTCCTATTCATCTATCTATGGTAGCAGTTTTGACTCCTGGCAGCCTTCTGAATGAGACTACCAAGAGCCCTAGTCATCAACAGCCATGCTCAAACTCAGGACTCTGGCTTCCTTTAGTAAATCAAACCATCTCTAATGTGGTCTTCCTCTTTTCCACTGCCTTCTTCTTCACTGAGTTGAATGCTAGGGGCTTTCAAAAGGCAACTTGAAGAACAGTTGAGTGTTTTTGAAGTGTTCAACTGTTGTTGCTTGTGTATGGGATGCTTCAGAAGAATATTTACCAGCCAGGGTTGCATTTCATCACAGAAAAACGTCACTATCTGGTCAATAGTTCTGTTCTGTGTTGAATGTCCTATTTCGCTATGTGCAGTTGGGTCTATGCTCTAATATTTTATTCCTGTTTATATTATTCCATTTTAACATCAATATTCTCTTTCTGTTTATATTGTTCCATTTTAATATCATTATAATGCCTGCAGAGGAATCATCAGGGCTTACATAAGCCACTAAATAGACATTCGCCTATCAAATTACCAAGTATTGTCTACCTTACTTCTACTCTCTCTGTTGCTAACCTGCTGTTAAAATCAGGCATGCCATCTAAGTATATTTAGGATTACACTGATAAGTTACTGAGGTACTTTTCATTTCTGCTTCTTTACACCTTTGTTAAAAACAATATTGTCATATAGAAGAGCTGTATTTTGCCAGATGCAAGTTTAGGAGGATTTTTAGCATGTGAGAGCATTCTCCGTCTGTTTTCATATATAGATTAGTGTTTTTGTAGCATCATAATATTATTATATATTTATAATAGTCTCTAAGGACAGATAACCTTTTTACTAGCACATGCTGTATCCTGTCTTTGGTTCTGTACTTGGGAATAAAATCAGAAATAAATCAAATACTGCAATGGAATGCTTGTACAGCTTAGTGATGATGAGGATTGTGGGCATCATAATTATTCCCCTTTTGACATGCAAAATGCAGTGCTCTAGACTATTGAATAACACCACAAAGGCTTATGGTCTACATTAAAATAAAAAGAAAAAGGAAGCACCCAGCTGGATCAGACCAAACTTTCTTAATGTCCAGCATCTTGTTTTGAGCAGTGGCTAGTTATTTATTTATTATTGAGAGTATTAATCACTTTTTGGTCTACCAGGGCTCTCAAAAATGACAAACAGCAATGTATGTTAAAAACAGTCCCTTAAAAGCTGGTAGAAAACAAATTTAACATTCATTTTTTAAAAATAAAGACCAAACAGAATATGTTTTTGACCACTTACCAAAAATTCAGCAAGGATACAGCCAGCTTGGCTTTCCTTGGGAAGAAGATTAATCACTGGGATGCTACTGTGGAGAAAGCCCTATATTTGTTACTCATTAACCTAAGTCTCTCAAGATGATGGAACATGCTACATTGACTTTGCTAAGGAGCTCGAATTCCACATGTGCTCATATAAGAGAAGGAGTCTTTCAGATATCCTGTACCTAAGCCATAGCTTGATGACTTTTGGAAAGCTACAAGCAGAGTTTTCCCTGAAAATGATTGCCAGATGGTCTTTGAACATGGAACTTTTATTTAAGTATTGTGACTAGCAACCATTGCATATCCACCATGAACATTTCTAATCCTTCTTAAGAGCCATCGAGGAATGCCTTCAAGAAGATTGCTTCATCTTGTGGCAGAGAATTATGTGCTAATTAAAACAAAGTACTTCCTTTTCTTTATCTTACATCTTTGCTACCCATTCATGTTACTGGGTGAATTATAATATTGTATGTGAATAAGAAAAAGAATTCTCTTTCCATATACTCTAAAACATATAACCCTCTATCACAACCATCTCAGATCTTTATTTGTGGTACATAAGAGCTGTTAGAGAATCTGTTTTCCCCAAATTACAAGTAGTTTCCTGATTCATTGCCCTGAGGACAGTTCTCACCCATTAATAATAACCAGACAAGTGGCTATATGCAAGCCTGTTTTTATAATTTTTCAGACTTACATCATTTGTGTTGCAGAGATTGCTATCCTTCCTAATTTTGTAGATGCAGAATTAAAAGGCTAGAAAGGAATAATTAAGGGCATGCAATGAATTAAAAGTCAGTTGTTGGATTGGCTTCCTAATCATGTCATTTAATGTAATCAGAAACCAAATAGAGACAAAGTACTCACAAATGCAACCAAGTCTAGTGTTCTCTTACCTAAGGGTTTGTAATCTGAAGGCTGAAGTCAATGTGATATGGCATATCTGTGACCAGATCCCCTGACATATTTTGTTGCTGTGCTTTATTTTAAAGCAGTATGTGGTACTACTTCAGTTTTAAGTGGAGCTGTCATTCTTGGAAGGACTTAAAAACACTATTCCTGATCTATATCCACACATATGCAAATGAGTTGTTATTGCCCTGAGGAAAAACAGTGTCATTTTCCATCTAAATTTTTCTCCATTGAGGCTAATAAGCACACTGAGGTTCAATCTAGATAGCAAAACACACTGTGGAGGATTTCAATACTGCAGTACTTTAGCTCCCATCATAATATATGGAGAGAAATTGTCAGACCTAGGCTTTGAGAAATTGTAAGAGATGGAATTCTATACAGCTAAAGCTAAGTTCACAGCTATCAAAGTTTTTGTAATGGACAGTATTAAGTTTACACTGGGTGTGTCTTTGCAAAGGTATGTTGTCTTTCAAGTTTATTTTTAAAGGTTGGGAGATTCTGCCACAGAGCTCCTATGGTCCATCTGCTTTCACCCCAGAAGGTCTTGTCAGTACCTAGTGAAGGTTTCTTCCTTCTTTTGTCAATACTGTCTTGTTGAATTGGCATTGCTAAATGTCTGGGGTGTCATTGTGCAAAATACAGGAGTGTTCTGGACCAGCCCTAACAGTGAGGCATCTCGTTCCTGCAGCAGATTCCAGATTTCATGAAAAGGAAACAAATTGTTGGTTATTTACTTTACTATTGTTTCATATTTACTCCTAGAGATGAAGAGAGGTGCTTTAGAGATCCTCTGCCTCCTTTGCCAAAATAACTTGGCTGGTGTGGAGTACCATGCTATCCCAGGAGGCAAAATGTCTTAGGACAGCCCTGGGTATTCTTCACTGGAGTCAGACACCATCCTGTGGGCAATATCATAAAAATAGTCATCTCTTCATGCTTGAAACCAGTTCCATAAAAGTTGTATGTATGCTGTAACATTGCAAGATAGTTAAGAGATTTCAAACAGAAGCCCACAGGACACATATTGGCATCAAGTAGGTTTCTTTTATTTGTCCCAATAAATATTCTGTCCAGGAACTCAGAACACCCAGTGCCAAGAGCATACTCGAGCTCTGGCTTGGAAACATCCCCACACTAAATATACCAGCTGACTTACTGTCCAGAAAAGATGGGATTGCAGTGCTGAGCTGCTCTCATGCTGGGTTCTGTCAGTCTGACAGCTGCTCCCCAGACCAAAGCAACCTTTTAGTGATGGACCTGATGTTCTTGTAACAAGAACTGAAGAAAGTCTGAATTACTCTCCAAGATGTTTTCCAATAGACAGTTTCTAAGTAAGCTTGTGGAATAGCTTTAAGGACTGTAGTTGCAAGAGATTTCAGTGTTTTGTGTCACTGTTACCTTGGCTGTTGTGTGCTTGTCTTATGCATTAAGTATTGTGTAAACATGCTTGAGGACACAAGCCTTCTCTGAATCCCTGTAGTGTAAGGGCTTGGCCTCACTTAAAATCTTAACGTAGCTATAAACTCAAGACGCTCTGAGTAGATGTCTGAAACTCTAGAAAGGTGACTAATTCTGAAAATACCATCTTTCCTTGTGTCTACCCTGGTCCTATTTTTTAACAAATGTATGACAGACAGAATTCTACAGGTGTAGCACAGTGCAATGGCTGTGGAAAGCATCATCTGCCTAATTTCCACCTGTTTTAAAGGTACAGAAAAATAGGGGCAAGGGGACTGTTCTAGGAACAACCAGAAAGAGATGAATCCTGTGAGACCCACTTCACAGCATTATTGTAGGAATAAACATGAGAGCTTATAAAGAACACTGTACTCCTTTCCCACTATAGAAATGGCATGGTTATGCAATTATGTGTTGCCTTGATGCTGTGTGTTTCCTAACTCTGTAGCTCACTTGACTGTCTTGATGTGCCAGTCCTGAATACAATTTGAATGGCTTGTTGTTTACACCTACTCATCCACCCTTTGCCTCATGAACTGAATCAAGAATGAGTGCCAAACACAAAAGAATGCATGTATTTTGTGACCCTTAGGTGTGTGGCTCCTTCACTGCTTGCATGTCTACTGCACCACCTCTCTAAAGCTGCTGACGTCTTCCAGAAAAACAGTGCACAAGGGTGGTGGAAGTTCAGTCTCGTCCCCCCCCACCGCCACCAGTTCCTCCTATGCGCTTGTCAGGGACAGCTGCTTCAGAGTCCACAAGGTGGGGCAAGTAGGAGGAAGGTGGTGTGCTCGGCCCAGTTCCAGACGTCCTCCCCTACCATCCCCAGCCGTCCAGTTTGAAAGCAAACAGGATTAAAATAGCCTCCAAAGAGCAGGGGGCTGGGATGGCGAGGTCAGGCAAGGCAGCTGCAACGATTGCGTGTTCCTTTCAGCTTATTTTCCATATGCCCTTTTTGCTCCCTCAGCTGACTGGTTTGCTAAATACTTTCTGGGAAGGAGAGGGAGCTAGCTGGCCAGCCATTTGTGATACTAACTTCCCTTTAGAGAAAGTAAAGTAGGACATGGTTTCTTTGCTGCTGCTTCTTCCTCCTCCTCCTCTGAAATGGGATTAAATTCAGAGTGGGGAAAGCTAACTTGGGTTCAAGGGCTCTCCTGGCTTCTGCATAAAGTTTACAGTCGCGTGGGATCAGCCTGAAAGGGGAGCAGCAGCAGCGTCAGCAGTCATGAGAATCAGTGTTTACAAAACACTCGTCAATCTCGTCATGAAGCACACTTTAGAGCTTGTTGACAGTGAGGGCAAAGTTCCTAGAGAGAATCTCTAGAAATTTAGCAAGATGTCCTTGATGCCTATGCTGGTGCTTTCATAATCTCTTTACTTTTTAAACTGCTGGTGTTCTCACAGTTGAGATGCATTTTTCCACATTCCTGTTCTTCTGGGAAAAGCATTTATAGCAGGATTTGGATGCAGTCCATATTTGCTGAGGGGGTTAGGTTTTCTTTGCTTCCCCTTTAAATCTTGATTCTGTTTGTTTGTCCTTGGCTCCTAGAATGAGAGGCAACAAGGATGTCATCATTTCCATCCCCTAGTAATGACATACAGCAGCCTTTGTCACATAGTGCATGATAGCATTGCCCACGGAGATGGATAGGAACAAAGCTGAGGCCAAACATTTCTTTGACAGCAACTGAAGAATGTACTTAGGGTTAAATCCAAAAGAGAGGAGGAAATTATGGCAGATATGAGGAGCATAAAGCATACTTCAAGTTCTATAATGTACAGAATTAAACCAGACTGTAGTGTTTATCCCACTTCTTCTAGAAAGTCTCCAATTTCAGTAATAAGGTAATTATATATTCTTCAGAGAACATTTTTTAAAAATGCCTTTGCTTATCTGTGCCATTTTAAAATTGTCATCCCCAACATTAAAGAAGAGCTAAAAGAGGTTTAACATTCTGTGTCAAAGCACCATCGTAAAATACTGTTTCAGCTCGTTCCCATAACGGCTTCTCTGAAGCTTGAATGTGTATTTTTCTTTCTCTTGAGATCCCTTCTCCCATCTTCAACTATCAGTTTGTGATTTGGCCCATAACTACTGGCATGCAATCTGTTTGCAGTATGACTTCTGCATGCACAGCTGTGTCCATGACTCTAGGCCAAATATTTTTATGTGGGAAAGCATACAGCAATATTTGTGGAGCCCTGAATCACTTTTAAAAACAAGTCCTAGCTGATTTGCTGAATAATGATATTTTTGAAACCATAATGGCACCTATTTCCAAGATATTTGGCCTGAAACTTTTCCATTGCTGTTGATCCTAATATGTAATAAAAGTTCCAGATTTTGTCTCCAAAACAATACTTCAAGAGCCAAGGGTCCAAGTAGTTCAGCATAATTTTCTAACAAAGGCCTGCTGGATGCTTTTCAGAAGCACAAAAGGAGAAGAGGAATCAAGATTGCAGCCCTTTCATGTCATTCTCAGAGCTTGGAAAAGTTACTTTTGGGGCGACAATTCCCAGACTCTCTTAGCCATAGCCAACATTGGAGTTGTAGTCAAAGGGCTAAGGGATTTTGGGAACTGTAGTATAAAAAAGTAACCTTTCTATAGTCTGACCTCTGTTATGCCTCTCCTCTTTTTAATCATCTGCTTTCTAAAAGCTTCAAATGCTCTCATAGTCTCTCACAGAGAGGGTGGTCCACTTGCTTGATCATTTCATTTCTCTCTTCCTGAACTTCTTTTTATATTTAATATTCCAAATGTGGCCACCTTGCAGAGTCTTATAAGGGTGTTATGATATTAGCTATTTTTAGTTTCTTTCCTAATTAATCCTGACACCATTCTCTCCTGCTAATGCACACTAACTGACATAGTCATTTAGTCAAATTGTTCTCTTTGTTTCAATCAAGAACTCTCCTGTTTGGTCACCACCACTTCACTGTCTTTATTGTTTTCCAATTGCTATCAGTATAACTGAGTTATTTTGCATTTCTCATTTACCATTTTATCATCCATTTGCTCTGTGTGGAAAGCACCTTTTGGCGCTCTTCATTGCCTATTTGGATTTGCATAGTCTTGAATTGCTTGGTATCATCTGCAAATTGTTTACTCTTAAACTTCTGCTTCCTGTTATTTAATCAGTTACTAATCCATAGATTAGAATCACCTGGAATCTCATTTCATAACTGCTAAATTTACTTAAGAACCTTTGATGCTGAACTTGGGGAGTTTTGTTTTAAGCCATTCAACTGTGTAGTTGAATTAATGGCCTTAGGTATCCACAGTGTTTATATCTCTTTGCTGACATAAAGTGAACTGTACAGGTGGCTATATGGAGAGGCGATTACGACAGGCCTGGCCCAAGATATTTACTGCCTGAAGTAAAGAGCATCCCCTTCACATTGCATGTACAAAAGCTGACTGGGTTGATGGCTAAATCTTTCTTCAACACTGATGTTAGCACAGTGTCCTCCAACACACCTGAAAGCAGCAGTTTCTCTCTTCCACTGCCTCTTTCCAGTATCTGCTACCTGCTGTGATGCCTAATGGGTGGGCCAGCTCTCTCTGAGACACTGGTTAAGAGAGAAACAGTTGCAGGGATGTGACTTAGAAACACCTGATGCAATTGCCTCACTATGCCTAATGGTAGGGCCAGGTCTAGATCATGCCTGTGGCCCTGCTCTAGAGCTCCTTGTGTATCAGGTTGTTTTAATGTGTCTTCAAGTCATTTCTGGCGAACCTATCATGGGGTTTTCCTGGCAAGATTTGTTCAGAGGTGGTTTGCCTTTGCCTTCCCCTTTGGGTGAGAGAGTGTGACTTACCCAAGGTCATCCAGTGGGGGTGTATCAGGTCCGTACACATAATCCAAACCTTCAGGTTTTAGGTAGGCTATGCATTTATGGCTCTGTATGCTTAGGCTGCTGTATACATAGGGTGTTCAAAATGTGAAGATTGGGGGCTGGGCACTGGGTAAATCCTTTTCTCCCTCCATATGCTCACCCAGTGGTGGAGCTTGGAGTGTGTGGAGGGGGCAACAAGAGGGGGTGGGGCTATGGAGTAAGGGGTGTGGCCACTGTGCTCAGGGGTGTAGCTGCAGTGCATGGGGGCATGGCCAGGGTGCATGGGGGCGTGGCCAGAGCACATGGGGGCATGGCTACAGGTCGGGAGGCCCAAAAAACATTTCCGCCCAGGGCAAATTGCCTCCCTGCCCCCACATCCCCACGCGATTGTGCTCATCTGTGTACATGAATAAATGTACTTGCTGCGCAAAGTGTTTCCTGTAAAACTCTTGTTTTGTACACAGCTTCTCTCCCTTTTCTTGACCTCTTCATCTCAAAGCTGCAAAACCTGCTGTCAGGTTTTGGAGAAATCAGCAAGAAAAACGGTTTCTAAGATGTTCCAGCCCCACTGCTTTGTTATCATGGGTTATTCACAGGTCATAGTGTTCTCCGCAGAGCTGTGAACATCAGATATAATAACCTCCTGCTATTTTCATGATCACTTGTCCTGTGACGAAATAAAGTCCTGAATTTGCCAGTGATTATTAACACTTCAGCTGGCATTCTCCTCCTGAACATGTGAGCAGCTTGAAAGCTGAATTTGATATATGATCAGGAAACCAACCCATTTAAATTATATTTGGCCAGGGGCCCTTCCTGGAAAGCATACAAGTTTTCTATAGCTTACAATTACTCAATATGCTATATCTTATTGCCTTGTTGTGTAGTTTGTCCTGTGACATACAATGACTTAGGCCATTTCTGCCCTACACTGTTATAGTGCTATTATTCCACTTTCAACATCCTGTGGAATTCTGGGGTTTGTAGTTGACAAAGAGCCATTTGAGAATTCTAAATACCCCTCCCTAAACTGCAAGTCCCAGGATTCCATAGGATGTTAAAAGTGGAATAATAGCACTATAATAGTGTAGTGTGGAAATGGCCTTATTTACAGTGCAGCATCCTTGTGAAGAGAATTTGAAAACCCCCCTAAAAATCAGACAATGGAAGTTTGCCTGCTTGCTGCCTTAAGCTTCTCTGTTGAGTCTTCTAGAACCAGCTGTAAGTACTTGTTTCTTCTGCAGAGGACTAAGGATCTGAATTTGCAGTCGCAGCAGGAACCAATTCTCACTCACAGCTGGACAGTGTTATCTCATGGGCTGAGGGAATATAAGCTGGGCTCCAGGAAGGGCAATGTTGCCATTAAAGGAGTGATACCAAATGGGTTTGCCCCTTGGGGAACCACTTCCAAGGGAGAATAAGGGAAAGAGCCTGGCCCCATTCTTGTTCCCCTTCCCATTCTGTCTGTCAGAAGGCAGGAGGATTTCCTGCATTTTAATACTTTCTTGCTGGAATAAGGTTTCATATTTTTGCAAAAAGAAGATATTGACTGCTGCTGAAAAGAAGCATGTGTTTCCATGGAGTGGGAGGATGACCAGACTCTTGAAGCAGCCATACAAGTGGTACTGGCAGGGGTGGAGAACCAATTAAGTTGGTCTCCAGGAGGCTAATGGATCCAAAAGGTTTCCTGATGTTTTTTAGGGACTTAGCTGTTGCTGCAGCAAGCAATTCTTGCTGTGGCTCCTGGAATGGGGAAATGGCCAGGGTGATGGACAAAATCATTGCTGAGCATCCTCTCTCATGGAGAAGAACAGAACTGTCTCCCAGGTTGTCTAGGGAGCTGGTGGTGAGGAAACAGGCGAGACAGCAACTAGAGCAATTTTGGTAGAAAAGTTGGACTGAATCTGACAAAGCACTTTGAAGGCTTATCCTATGGTAGTATGGACAGCAAAATCATTTTTCTCTGTCACCACTGCATCTACAAAATGATATCTAGCGAAGCTGTTCTTGGGGGTCTTTCTAGCCCAGAAGAGAAGAATCTAACTCCTTTTGAAAAATTTGCCAAGCCCAGATAAAATTGCTGGAGTTTACTCTGACTTGGATGCTGTTGTCCTGGGTGTAACCTTTGCTCCCACTTATCCAGTGTTAATGAATACTTTTCAGCTCATACAGTCAAAGAATGTGGACAGGATCCTTGAAAAAGTGAAAGCCACAACAGGTGTGCTGGATCCTTGCCCTTCCTGTTTTATTAAAAAGACTTGAGTGGGACTGGCTGAACAGGCAAAGGGAGTTATCAGTGACTCTCTCCAGCAAGGCAGAGTAGTGACTTGCCTAAAGAGGCAGTTATGAGGCCTGCCTAAATCTCTCTATATTGGATGATCACTGCCCAGTGTTCTATTTCTGGGCAGGGTACTAGCGCATGAGGTGGCCTCCCAGCTTCAGAAGTTCATGAAAGAGACAGATTATCTAGATCCACAATTAAAATTAGTGCATTAACTACACCCATTCCTAGGGATTTCTGACTTGGCCATGGTGACACATGCCTTAGTTACATCCTGTTATTCTAATGTGCTGTATATGAGGTTGCCTTTGAAGAGTATTTGGAATCTTCAGCTGTCCCAAAGACCTGCAACAGATTGCTAACAAGAGCAGGTTACAGTTTGTTTACCTTGTTAAAGCAGCACCACTGGCTCATGGTCGCCCATAGCACTCTATACAGCCTGGGTCCAGCCTGTCTGAAGAACTGTATCTTTCCATGGGACCCTATCAGAGCTTTAAGGTCTTTGGAGGAGGTACTGCTGCTGGCCCTGCTGCCTTCACAGACATGTTTTAAGTGGGAATGTGGGAGAGGCCTTTTCCATGGCTCTTCCCAGATGCTGGACCACCCTTCCTAGGGAGGCTGGGTTGACTCATTTCTTGCTGTCCTTTTGCCCGCAGGTGAAGACTTTTCTCTTCTAGCAGGCTTTTGGGAACAGACTGAAGAAATGGTTAACATTTTGTGACCTTTTAATGTTTTTGAGGATTCTCACATGTTGTTTAATTAAGCCATCCTTCTGTTTTAAAGAAATCGCTGGTTAGTGTTCTTTGAAACCACACAAATTATAAGGCTCATAAAGACCTCTAAATCAAGGGTAAGATTATATTTCTGGGAACAGTGATTATTTTCTTAGTGGAAGTTGTGTTCCTCCCACCCCGCATTTTGTTCTTGGCAGAAAATCCAAAGTATTTTCAATGTTTTTTTTTTTCACATGTAGGTGTTCAGAGGGAGAGCTCCCTAGAAGGTCCTGGAGCCAGAAAAATCACCCCTAGTGACTGACCACTTTAATTTTGTAAGACAGCAAGCAAGTTTACCATACTCATTATTTCGCAGTAACTGAGAGTTCAGAACCCCTTCAACTGTAGTACTGTATTCTGATAGACTCAGGATTAACAATTTTTGTTGACACTAACAATTTGGATTGTTTTCAGTCAGGTGCTTAGTTATATTTAACATGTTTAGGTTATTTTGATGTCCAAAATTTTTGTCCTTAGAAGGTACTTGAACCTCATGTGTTGATTCCACAAGTTTTAAGGTCTACCTCTTTGTAAAACTAACTGAATTAATTTGAAGCTTTGACAATAAAGAAACCACTTGCAAGTTCTGAGCTGTAAAATGTTCATGCCTTGTTGATTGCAAGTTGAGGCAACCTTCTGCCTTGTTTTCTGGGAACTGTTTGTTCTTGCTTGAGAGTAACTAAATGATAACAGGTATTGAGCAAAGTTAATATGTTATTGACATTGCAGTTAATAATGAAATCCCAGTGCAAACACAGTTCTAATCTTACTGCTTCCTGTCACTTTTTTCAAGGCAAGAAATTATCATTTAGAGTCACTGACAGTATATACAAATGTGTTATTTTGTTTGGGGATACTTTTTGTCTGTTTGAATTTATCTTATAATACTTACCAAGCAAAAGCCAGGGTAGTGAAGTGGTTTGAGCATTGGACCACAACTCCAGCAAACAGAGTTCAAATCCTTGTTTGAGCATGGAAGCCCATGCTCAGCCTCAGAAGAAGGCAAAAGCAAACTTTCTGTGAATAAATCTTGCCAAGAAAAAAAACTATGATGTGGGTGTTAGGGTCACCATAAGCTGAAGACGACTTGAAGGCACACAACAACAACATTTTCATTTATCAAATATCTGCCCAGTCTAGTACCTTACAGGATACAGTTTCCAGCAGCAGCCAACCAAAGGCTGTACTAGTGATAAGCTCCCATTGCCTCTCACAAAATATTGTTAGAAATATTTTAGTTCTAATAGGAAGAAGTAAAATTAGAAGCAGGTGTAAATTTTGTACCTCAGTAGGAACCAATTTAGAAAATTAAAATAGGTTAGGTTTTGTATCCCAGTAGATGTAGTTTGCAGCTTTTATTCTTTTGAATTCTTGTTCCCAGTTTGGAGGTTCTTGCAGTACAAAGCAGTTCATATAAAAATTTGAGAGGGAAACATTCTTGATTGTTGTCATTATTACAATGTGCTGGTATTTCCATGTGGCTGAGTAATACACCCAAAGCATGCCATCTGTGTCATTTGTCTCCTGTGGTTCTTTCATGGAATGGTATTTTAGCCTCGCAACATTCCAATGGGGTAGATTAGATGATGATTACATGACCTTAACTCCTGCCTCAGTTAAAGCCCAGGTGCAAAATTTCACCCATATGCTCTGGCAAGAACTGTTCTGTCTCTGAAGTCTCACCTAGGGTAGCCTGTTGCCTTATGTTACAAAGAACAGCCTTCTGTTTGAAGTGCTGTCGGAGGGCAGTCCTTTGTTAGAAGAGATCCTCTACTTAAGGGGTGGGAAACTTCAGGTCCTGGATTGAATTAGGTAGAATCTGGACCTCCCAGGTGCTCAGTCTGTCCGTGTAGGGTTCCACAGGTAGCTATGCCCTCTTCTCCACAATACCATTGTCACAATTGTTTGGTGGCTTTATGCAGAGTCTTTTTTCCCCCAGTCTGAAAAGTTAAAATGCCTCTCCTAAGGCTTCATTACTAGGAGTAAGAACATTTAAGCATACTGCTGTTTTTCACATACACCGTTTTTGCTTTGGGGCTACCTACCACTGGGATGTGACACCTGAGAACTTCTCTGAAGTTCAGTTCAATCCTCAGCTTGAAAGAGGTTCCCACTCATATTCTGTTTGAAATAATCTCTAATCAGTTGTGAAAATAACCTTATGAAGAAAAAGGTGGAGCCTAGAAGTTGTCTGTTAGCATTTAATCACCTAGACAACAGATACAAGTGGCATACCTGATCATAATCTTACCCACTGAGATGTATTTTAGTTGTATGTTGTTGTGTGCTTTCAAGTGACTTCTAACATACGGTGACCCTATTATGGAGTTTTATTGGCAAGACTTATTCAGGTGAGTTTGCCATTGCCTTTCTCTGAAGTTGAGAGAGTGTGACTCACTCAAGGTCAGGTTCAGGACAGCTGACAAGGAAAGTATTTGTAATCCACCAATAGGTGGCATAGAGACTGTGCAGGCTTCCTCCATTATCTGACAGGTTAGGTACCAGAGTGCTGTCAGAAAACGGATTGGTTGAAAAGCAGTCATGCCCATGCACTGTAATGTAAGGGAGCATGAAAAGGAGGCTCACTTGGGACCGATTGTCCATGTTCTGCTTGAAGAGCCTCTCAGCCAACTTAGCACCTTCCCCCTCCTTTTCATCTCACTTTTACATACAGCGTGTGCATGCAAGTGGTTCCAAGTGAGCCTTTGTAGGCAAAAAGAACTGATGAACCCCCATCAATTTAATAGAACTTGTCTTTAATTTGGAAGGGTCAAAAGAGCCTCAAATAATGAGGTGTCAAAAGGTGGGGGCTTCCTGTATTAATTTTGTATGATTCTAATGCTACAGTGATGTTGAGATTACACGCTGGCTGGCTCCTTACAGATACACTGGATGGGTCTCTCGTTTTTAAAAATGACGATAGCTGCAGTATCATTTGCCATGTTGTGTGTGAAAAGGGCTAGTTAAATAAGCACCATACTCTAGACTGCAGTGAGGAGGAGAGAAAGCAACTTTAAATTGTTGGAAATTCATCCTGAGCATTGGTTAGAAAGGTGCAGCTCTCATAGATAAGTGTTGGTGTAATGTTGCTGTGTGCCTTCAAGTTGTTTCTGACTTATGGCAACCCTAAAGCAAACTTAACATGGTGTTGTTGTTTTTTACATGATTTTTCTGAGGGGGTTTGTCTTTGTCTTCCTTTGAGGCTGAGAGTGTGTGACTTGCCCAAGCTCATCTAGTGGGTATCCATACCTGAGTGAGGATCTGAACCCTGCTTTCAGGAGTCATAGTTCAATACTCAAACCACTGTACCACGCTGGCTCTCTGTTGATATAGTACTTCTAAGACCTGTTCTGCACTGGACTGCTATAGTGCTATTACTCCACTTGCAACATCCTATGGGAATCCTGGGGTTTGCAGTTTTAGGAGGGGACGACCGGCCCCTCCCGAAACTGCAAACCCCAGGATTCCATAGGATGTTGCAAGTGGAATAATAGTACTATAGCAGTCTAGTGCGGAAATGACCTAAGTTAGGTGCTAGAAGTATACCTAGCTTGGATCTTGGTTGACAGTTGAAGTCACCTGGTATTTAGGTAACTATTTCCCCACTTATTTTTAAGGAGCACTCCCCCAGTCCATTTGTTTTTGTGTACAGGGAACAGACAGAATGTGTATCTTTTCCTTTACCTCAGAAAGTGGATTATCTTGGACTAACCCAGTATCTTGAGAGAATGAAACATTACTTGGATTTTGAGGTGGGGCTAAAATTATCTTTTCCTACTCCATTCCCAGTTTACTGAAAACATCCTTGGCATCAAGGAACATTAGCAAGTGAAAACTTTAATAAACATGATATAAGTATTTTAACATCACCCTGAAATGGTATGGAATTCATACTTGAACAGAGCTGAAAAAGCTATTTTTAACTCCTAAAACTAAGCAGTTGTGATGTTTTGCTAAACAGGTCCAGAGGCTCCTGGTTGATGATACATCTGGAGGCTATTTTATACAATATACACAGGGAAATGGGGTTTACCATATTGAGTGAACACTCAAAACAACTATTTACATCTCCCTGAAGAGAGCAGCTGTATGACCCACGAGTTTTCAAATGCATGCCATGTTCACACATTTTAGATGTAAGCTTGCTTGAAACGTCTCAGACGTATACCTAAAAAACTGGATGTGGTTAATGTAGCCTTGGTTGTCCTTCTGTTTACAGGAAGCTGTTTTTAATTGAGTTCTGGCTTTTGTCTTGAAGATTTTACTGGTGTGCTGGCATAGGAACAAATAGCAATTGTGACACTGAGCTTAACAGTGTGAATAATGTGCAGTTTAGCTGTATGTAGGTCAGTAATAAATTTCTTTCCCATCATTCTGACATATCCCACCCAACCTTTTTCCTTGCAGTGGTCTTGCAATATAGCTCCAATAACTCCACAGGAGGATGGATGTGGGACTATGAGAGTTAAAGTCCTACAATGTTTGGAAGAAAGTGGGCTGGAGCAGGCTGCTGGAGCAGCTCTGTGCTTTGTAATTTATGTGGCTAATTGGGACTTGACATACTGATGCTTCTTGTCTTTTGGTGTCAGGTGATTTCACAAATCCGCACGTTCACATTCATGACTTAGAAAACTGATGCCATCTGTAATCAGGGAGCTATAGTACTGAACACTGAGAATGGATTGAAGTCTAGGGAAATAGGAAAATGCAGTCAGAAGAAGCTATAAACAAAAGAAGGTGATGGTATCCAGCTCTGTGCAGATATCCCTTTTAGAAAGAAAAAGAGTTACATGATCCCCAAGACGCACAAAGTAATACTGAACGGTTACTACCAGTGCTGCAGTAAATACTTGCACAGAACAGAAGAACTGGTTCATCTTGCTTTCCATGGTGTCAAATGTTTTTAAAGTAGCTAGGTGTCATTCCAGGACATTAAAAAGGGAACCTCCCAACTCCTGCTGCAATCAGGCTGGGTAGAGTATGAAAATGATAGTGTCAGCCTACCTCATGGAGTTGTTGTTTACAATTATTGAGCGGGGCTGGCACATTTCTTCTATCTAAAGTGATCTGAGCATCTGGAGAAAGTGCTGCTGTATGAATACTAAGCATGTACATTAATATAATTGGTAGATACAAAGCAATTTAGTATGATTTCTGTAATCATGCTTGCAAACATTTGGATTTATCTAGTTGATTTTTTTTTCTTTTTAGTAGCAAAATTAGCTCAGCTTTACCAGAAAACACCTTCCTTAGGACCTGCAGAGGTCTGGAAGGTAAGTATTTCAGAGCCCTAAATCTTCTGTTTTTTCATTTTCACAGCGGATCGTTGTAAAGAGGTGCAGCAGATCCGAGAACAACATCCAAACAAAATTCCTGTGAGTACAGAGTTTTGTGTGCACTTTTAAATGAAATTTTGTCGATTCTAGAACAGTTGTGGCTTGTGTGCCATGCTTTTTGAACCTAAAGACCAGCCTACTAAAGTTATTCACCTTTCTTCTTACATTGACAGCTTGTCCATATACCTCACTACTCTTAGGGATTACATACCACTTCAAAAGTTGTTGTATTACTCTGCAGTGGAACTGGTCAGATAAACAGCTGGGAATCACAAATCATTGTTAAAGACTACTATAAAGTCATTCAGATCTAGCAGTAGATCCAGATTTATGATCTGCCTCCTGCCCTTGCCCTGCAGTAATTTTAAGTGAATTTGTACAGGTGCAGTCTCCCTTATCTGAAATGCTTAGGACCAGGAGTGTTCCATATTTTTGATTTTTTCCAGATTTTGGACACAGTACCTTTTTTAAAAGAATAGCCTTGCTTTTTGTTTGTTCTCTACTTGTGTTATGTGTGAGACATGAGGCCGGAAAGAGACTGAGGATCTGTAAAATGGTGGGAATCCAAGTGTAGCTCTTGGCACAGATCCATGCCTCCTGCTATTTCACAGATCCTTGGTCTCTCTCTTTCTGCCACCAGCCACCCGTTTCCACCTTTGAAGTGATGGCAGTGGCATTCTCAGATCTGAGAGACAAATGAGCAGGAGCACCACAGCTGCTACGTCAAAGGCAGAAGCTGACATCTGGTAGCAAAAAGTTTCAGTTTTTAGAGGTTTTCAGAATTTGGATTCCCAGATAAGGAAAGTTCAACATGTGTTGTTCTAAAGTTTTACCGTTGTTTTCTCTTCATTTCAACAATGGTGTTTTCTGCTTTGGAGAGCTCTATAAATATTCTCAGTAAGAGTAACAGCAGGACTGGTTTAATCATCGTTTGAGACATAGTAAGCACATTGAATTAAACATACAAGAAAGGGGACATAGTCATTGAGAAACAAAGGTGAAGTCTGGCCAGATCATAATCAAAACTAATCTTTACCTCGCCATTCCTCATGTCAAAAAAGAACAAAGATGAAGATGTTTGTTTTGGATCAAGTAATTTAACATAGTAGGTTTTTTTTAACTAGAGTTCCCAATGGCCTTATTAACTGGGGGACTCTGGGAGTTGTAGTCCAAAAAAGTAACTTTCCCAAGCTCCATCTTAATGTAACATAGGTTTTCTAATTGTCCTGCCTTTCTGATTGCTGCCAAGGGGTATAATTCCTATCCAAAACGGAGCAATAAAAAGGAAGTTGCCTCTTATTATGGAAACTGTGCAAAAATGTCTCATCTCATCCTTTTAAACTTTTTCTCCATATTTTTCTTTTCAAAATATTCCTTTGGGCCCTCTAGTGTATTACTGCAAACTCTTTCAGTTCTTCCAGAACTAAATGGTGCCTGATTTTCTGATTTATCAGAGAGCAAGCTGAAGAATGTCAGCAGGGAAGCACTAATTGTGCATGGCAGAGATTTTCTTGGAAATGATCTCTCAAATATCCATATTTAATAGTGATCATAGCCCCCTCCTTTTTGTCTGTAACTGATAAAATCATCTAAATGAAGCTGCCCTCTGGATATTGTAATATAATCCCATGTATCAGTTGCAATTCATAGAAGCAATTAAATAACATTAGCATTACTATGAAGACGTCTGTTGTTTGCATGAAGTCTCATTGGTCCCACATTTGATGCAGCAGTTTACATTACACTGGTTTTTACTCCAGCAGATATGACGGATGTGTCTGTCTGTTGTCAGTGTTGTGCTAAGTAAAATGTTATAGGCATATATATAGAGAGAGGCACTCTAGGGTTCCAAGCAGTGGTGGGCTATGAATACCAGCACCTTGAATTCAGACCAGATGTATATTGGCAATCAGTGCAGCTCCTTTAAAACCAACGTTAAATGGTTTCTATATGATGTTGCAGTCACCAGTCTGGCAGCTGCCTTTTGTACTAACTGCAGTTTCTGAGTTGTCTTCAAGGGCAGCCTCATGTAGAGTGCACTGCAGTAGTTTAAATCATCCAAAGCTAATTTGTGTATTCCCTTTGAATCTCTCAGTCTACCAGATTACAGATCCCTCTCTTCCTGTTTTGTTCATTTTACTGCAACAAAAAAACCCCAAAGGAATGCAATAATTCCCCTCTTTCCTGCAAACAACAATATATGAGGCAGAACAATGGTTGCTGATTTTTATTGCCTGTGTACCACCAGCTTTCCTTAAATGTTCAGAATAATTAGGGCTGTTAAAAACTTAAGAAAAACTTTAGCCATTTCTGCACTACGCTGTTATAGTGCTATTATCCCACTTTCAGTATCCTGTGGAATCCTGGGTATGCAGTTTAGGCATTTAGAATTCTCAGCCAGGGAGCTCATTGGTTAGTTTTAGACAGCGTTGTGGAAGGGTTTATTAACATGAGCAACTCTGATTGAGAATTCTTGTTGATTGATTTGTTGATCTTCTAATTGGCTTTCAAAAACTGACATAGGGTGCAAAAGAGAAAGTAGAGTTCTCTAAGAATGGATGGTTGGTACTTTTATTGAAATCTGAATTGGATGTTTTTACATTGCCATGACACCCGCTCTCTTTCTTTTCCTTTTAAACTTGCAACTCTTTCCTTTAAATGAGCATTTGGGACATAACCTTGGCTGCCCTATAATCTGTTCACAGCTCTAGCAGTGTTAGACTCTTTCCGTTCTGGCTACCAGAAATATACCAGTTATTAAATTATCAGTGTATTGTTCCATTTAATTATGCCTAAACTGCATGCTTGAATATAATGATGTTGATTCTAGATTGCTTTGTAGTTTCCAAATACCGTGAAATTGATTTCCTTATAAATAGATAGCAATTGTTACTGGGTAACAAACACTCAAGGTTCTTCAGGGCCATTTTGGGTATTCGAGAGAAATTGTGGAAGAGAAGATAAATTCTCCCTGAAATGCATGGATTAACTGAAGTCAACCACAGTGGAAAACAGGATGTTCAACAAGATAGGTCTTTGATCAGAATCATGAGGCATATTTTTGCTTCTTATACTTTTAAGAGCTTAGAAAAGTTTATTTTTGGATGGTAGTTGTCAGCATGCTTTCTAAGCTTAGGTACTATATGAAAGACATGGTATGAATTTCTTTACTGTTGCTTAAATCCAGCCATGATTAGGTTGCACAGTTTTCTTTGCCACCTCTGCCTTTCCTGTCTTTTCACCTTCTCCCCTTCCTCACTAACACTCTGGCCTGCTCTGGCCTTTGTCTTTATGTGATGAACTTGTGGACTGGATTTTTCTTGTATATAATCTGGGCTGTCAGCTGTTTGATGTGAAATGGATCAGGAACAGCTTCTGCTGCTCAGAGTGAGCTAAGCTCTTGGTTTCATGACAACTTTACTAAGAGGATGAAAAAAAATCTTACATGATCTTGACTGGTTCTCTCTGAATCGGCTTTGTCATAAGAAAAATATAGTTGGAATTCTAGGAGTTGTAGTCCAAAAAAGTACGGTAACTTCCAAACCCAGGAAATTCTGCAGCTATTTTACTTCACAGGAGCTAATTCATCCTCCTCCAGCTCCATGCCTTCAGCTCATAGACAGCATAGCTAATGGTCACGAATTCTGTGAATTGTAGTTCCAAGCATCTGGTTGTACTAGGGTGGAGAGGGCTGAGCTCAAGGGTTCCAGTTCATAACTGGTGTATGTATACTCTGTGCTTAAAAGGAAAAGAACCACCCAGTTCTGCACCAAGAAGAGCAACCGAATTCTGCTACCTGTGCAAATAAAGCAAACCTCTAACATAGGAAACACAGGAGAGTCTCCAAACAAGCAAAACACCAACTAGGAAATAGCAGGAGAGGGGAAAACATCTTTGTTTCATATGTAGATTTTGTTATACTTAGTTTACTAACTTACTTCACTAAGAAAACTATTGTTTTCCTGCAGCTGCCCTTGCTATACTGTATGAGATTTCATACAGTATTTCATTGCCTATCTGCTTGAGTTGGTCTGTGTTCTTCGTGTTAAGTTCTAGTGCTTAGTTACAGCGTTTGGTATTATTTTGCTTTGTATCATTAAGAGTTTATTAGTGTTTGTATTATTCTGTATTGTAATACATGGTTGAGTGCCAGTCATATTTAATTGCCTTTATGCTTTGGTTATTTTGTGTTCTGTATATTTTTCCACAATATTATTTTGTATCATACTCACTTTTTTGTTTGGATTTTTCCCCTATACTGCTGTTTCCTAGTTAGCATTTTGCACAATAAGCAAACTTGCACTCTAGTTCCTTATTCTTCTATAATTCCACTTATTCTTTTCATTAAGAAGCTTCAGTTAATCAATACTTTTAAAACTCCTACAGCATTGTTAACAAGTGGAATTTCTATTTAGCCATTGTCTTACCTAATGAGAATTCCAAAGGCATTGTCAGTGTGTCTGCTCTGACCAATAGGCTCCCAAACAATATCTAATATTGGCCTAAACACAATTGTTACTCCCAGCTGGAGTAGATCCATTAAACTAGTGTGAACTTAAGTAAATTCTAGTCTAGTCTGGACTAACAATTGCATGTAAGACACTGTTCCATTATAGCTATGCCTATCTTCTACTTGGTCTCAAGTTTGTCATGCAGGAGGTGGAGCAAGCTTGTTTTCTGCTGCTTGAGAGACTAGAACACAGTGGATTCAAATTACAGGAAAAGAGATTCCACCTAAACATTAGGAAGAACTTCTTTACTGTAAAACTGTTGAACAATGGAATGGGCTGCCTCAGAGCATGGTGTACTCTATCTTTGAAGGTCTTTAAACAGCTGGACATCTTTCAGGAGTGATTTGGTTGTGTATTTCTGAATTAGATGGCTGTTGTGATCCCTTCCATCTCAGTGATTCTATTTAATGCTTTAATGGCTGATTGGCTACATGAACAGTACTGCATAGTTGGTGATATGGCTGGATATCAAGAGAGTGCTGCTTTTGGTACTGCAATCCTAGCAGCAGTACGTAGTTTCAGTATTTTCCTGACAGTAGCAATCAGAGCAATAGTCTATTTCATTTCCTCTGATAGGCCATGCTTTAACACTAAGCTTTAACACTACACACTAGTTATTGTGGTGTTTCTTTCAGCAGTTATTGTCAGCAATTACCTATTACCCAGAATAGTTGTCTGGAATTGTTATTGATGCCTTGCAGGAATGTTCTTCTTCTTGTTTTTGTTGTGTGCACCTTTAAGTTACTTCTGACTTATAGTAACCCTATCATAGGTGACCCTATCAAAGGCCCCTCCTTAAACTGCAAACCCCAGCATTCCATAGGATGCTGAAAGTGGAATAATAGCACTATAACAGTCCAGTGCGGATATATGGCCCTAGAGACCCTGTCCAGTACTCAAACCAGTATACCACGCTAGTTGTTCTACTACAGGAATGCACGTCTCAGAACAAACATACAAAAATAATAGAAAATGAAGGAAGGGGATTAGATAAATTTTTAAAAAATTATTAAAAAGAATTATGTTGTTATTTTGAGTGCATTCTTTAACATATTTAAAAGCAAAAGAGAGCCATTTGAAAACCAGTATTCATTTCACTAGAGTGTTTTGCAGATTTCTACCTTGGGGGAATCCTTTTCACATCTGTTAGTTTGCCAAGGTTTCTGTGCATATCACAAAAGAAGACGTCTGGAAACCCAAGTCCTATGAACAGAGTTGCTGGAGTTTAGTCTGCAGAAGAGGCTAAGAGATGATAGCAAACTTGAAATATCCAAAGGCTTGTCATGCAGAAGGTGGAAGAGATTTGATCTGTGTTGTTCAAAAAGACAAGACTATAACCAGTGGGTGGAAGCTGCCAAAGGATTGAGGCACAGATGTCCACCAAATATTAGGGAAAACTTTGTAACAAGAAAAGCTGTTTGACAAAGGAACAAAAAATCCCAGGAGACAGTTGGTTCTCTCTCTTTCTGAAAGTATGTGAACAGAGGCCTCATAGCCATCTGTAATTGCATCCTATGTTGAACAGGACATTGGGCTTGATGAGCTCAAAGACCCCTCCAATGTCCTGAATCTATCATTTTATGATGTTTCTAGATCACAGTCCTATTTCATTGTACCCTCCAGCTGTCCCAGTTAGGCAGGGACAGTACTGATTTATCCAGTTATTCCACTTTTCCAGCTTCTTTTAAAATGTTCCAATTTTTTTCTCCTCCTCCTACTTTCCTCCTTTGTTCCCAGCTTACTTCCATTGCTGCAAGTTGAGTGCAAATTTGCACTCAGGGAAGGAATGATGCCCTTCCCTATAGACACAGGCAAAATCAAACCATTGCAGCTTCTAAATAGGTGTGTTTTTCCTTCAATAACAGATTTTGCCATTTTGACCACATTCTGATGTTGCTTGGCTATATGTGTCCCAGTTTTCATCTGTGAAATGTTAGAAGATCTGTGTCATGAATTTTCCCTTTGACCTAAACTGGGAATACACTTTAGAATGCATCCAGGATTTCTTTATGGCTTCACATTTCAAACAGAAGATTAGTGATGATGGTCAAAACTGTCTTTCAGGACATGTTTCTGCTACCATGATTTCTCTCATTAAGTTACATCACCTGTTAGAATACTTTTGTACCTAAAGAAATAATTTGCTGAAACCTATTCCTCAGTTTAGGTCTTTGAAATAGATTTTTGAAAGTCAAGTAATTGTCATTGTAACATCCAAGCTGCAGACCGCTGTTGCTGCAACAATCAGATCTTCCATTCAGCTTACTCCCACTCTTGACAGGAATGCTCGTTAATTAAAGGGCTATCTCATATGAACATAGCGAAGGAGAAGGCTGAATAGGAGGGATCCAGAGAGGAAGCTGTTGAAGCCAGCTGAGGTTATCTTCTTGTCCTCATTCTTGTGTTATAGTAGAAGAAAATGTGGATTTCTTTGACCTGTAAGATTGGCTCTAATTTGCTAACAGTTGCGTTTCTCAAAAGACACTCAGGAGTCTCTTGAGCAACATTTATGCATGGATGTGTGTCTGCTTTTTCTTTTACCTTCTCTTGTGAAATTTATTACAGCTGGCAAAATAGCAATCGTGACTTCTGCCCAGTTCATGATGCCCTCACTAATTAGATCACTGTGTGCATGGTGTTTAAATGAGCATCATAGGCAGCTGCCAAGCAATATCATTGGTGTGAGTAGTGACAGTGGCATAAATCAGTGCCCTCAATCTCCCTACCTTGTTTTTGGCCTTCTTTCTGTATTTTTATTTTCTTGGCCCATTGTTATTGTCATTCAGTTTGTGTGTTCAACACCTTCACCACAAAGAATGTTGGGGTGCAAGGAAGCAGTATTGAGGTCAGGGCTTAAACTAGGTCTGGACTCATGCCAGGGTATGTCCTGTTTGGCAAGGAATTCTGTCTTCATGAGCACTTCTTGGAATAGTAAACACTGAAGATACCTTGGCACCATTTTTGCAGACTATATTTTCTCCCCTTTCAAGTTGCTAGACAAGCCTAAACTTTAACCTAGAATTGGACAAGAATATAAATTGTGCCAAGTGTTACCATCTCTAACTGAGAATATGTGTGTGTGTGACTTTATACAAATGCATAGATAGGTATTTATATCTAAATATAATAGTCACATAAATGTTTCACAATTAGAGATGATAATGCCTGATAGATTACTTTCATGATATCAGATTTGGTCCTAATACAGTCCTTTCAGTGAGTTCTTAGCCTGCCATGTAACAACTGATTTAGACTGGTACATTAGTAATTGATTATTCTTAACAATTAATTTCTTTAACAGTTAAATATTACATGTTTACATAAACACCAGAATTGTTGAGCTTTGATCCAGACTTAGATTAATAAAGCTTTAATTGTGTTCAAATCAATAGCACAAATTAGTCTGACTAGCCCAAAACATGGCTACTTAATCTGAATGCAACTCTAGATGTTTAAAAGAACAACAGGAAGAAGAGAATCATCAGAGGAATGTTGTTTTTGTTGCAAATCTAAAGATTTGTAAATTCGTAAGCAGTGTGAAGGCACTGAACAGAATTTTTTCTCCACATATCCATAGTACCTATCAGGCTCTTATTGGGAAATTGTTTGCCATTGAGTTCACCTTTGACAAAAGAAAGGAGTGCAGGAACTGCATGCGATACTTTCGTAACATAAGGAATTTGCTGCTGTGGGAGATGATGGTGGTCTGTCACTTCATGGATTTTTTAAAGTAATGTGGTTTGTGCATCAAACCCATTCAAGATGGGCAATCCAAAATTGGCTCACAGTTCACTTGGGCCATCAGGAGTATCACAGCATTCATTGCTGTACTTCTCTTCCCTTGCCCCCATTTTAAAAGAACACAGTGTTAAGTGAAGTTTGTTTATTCCATGGTGGCATCTTTTTACAAAATTTGGAGCAGTAAATGTTGCACACTTTGAGGACAAGGCTAGGGGCAAAGGTCTGGCAAAACAAAAATGCCCCTCCCATTTCAACAGCCGCTTATGCTTAGCCCAATTATTAAGTACTTTAACAAGCGTTAGTACTTTAAAGATGGGAGATTACCACATTATGCAGTAAGACCTATGAAAAGAAAAAGACCAGCAAAGGAATATGCTTACTACCTTTCTTACATAAAAGGATGTGTTTACTGCACTTTTAAATTGTTCCCTACATGCTTACATATTATTTATTTATATATAAAGCCTGATTCCTAGTTAAAGTAGACTCATTAAATCAACTGTTGAATGGTGAAGCAACAATTGTGCAATTCCTGTTGATTCAGTCAATTATCTTAGGCCGTTTCTGCACTAGACTGTTATAGTGCTATTATTCCACCTTCAACATCCTATGGAATCCTGGGAGGGGCCTCAAAGGCCTCTCCCTAAACTACAAACCCCAGGATTCCATAGGATGTTGAAAGCGGAATAATAGCACTATAACAGTCTAGTGCAGAAATGACCTTAGTTAAGACTGGGATTCAGGCCATATATTTGGATTTGAAATATGGAAGCATACAGGAAACAAAGGTGATCCTTGTATATTTAAACAGTCCCCCCCCCATCTTTAAAGAAACAGTAACAAAACTCTGGCCTGAATCAAATGGCAGTCCCAGCTAGAGCAGAAACACTGAATGAATTACTGAATAAGTCAATAGTTACAAAAATTCCATTGAGGGAAAGGGCCTGCCCTAGTTGGGATTAAAATTAATTCAACTTTTATGACATGTGAGGAGGAGGTGAGCATGTCTTGACAGTCCCACCTTCATTCTGAAATGGCAAGGTCCTTTCTGTATCTGTTTCGCATACTAATCCTCTTCACACGTTCACATGGAAGCCTCCCACACAGCTAGAAGGAGTGATACTTGTTACTGTACGTTGAATGCATAGTCTGAAAAAGGAAGCCCTGTTTGGGAGCAGCTGCTTATGTATGAAGTCTTCATGTGACTGGGGCTCCCAGTTGTGTGGCCCTAGGATGATTATGTGGAGAATCTGTAGGGGGTTCTCTTCGGGTGTCCGTGCTTGGGATGGGATTATCTTGGCCATGTGACATTCAAAATGGGGCAGTTGCAAATCCCTTTTTCTATATACAAAAGCCTTCTGTATGAATAATACATTGGAAGAAGGTTACATTTATTGGACATTCCAGCTGTTTCCTAGATTCCTTAGACTGGAAAGAAAGGAAAGGGAGAGAGAGAGAAAGAGAGAATTTTCCTCTTCTGTGGCAAGTCTCCAGCACAGAAACACTTCTAGATGGTCAGACTTTTGACACCATGACTTTCAGTACCTGAACCAAGAAAGCTGCTTTACACTGAATCTAAACTTTGTACCATTTGGCCTGGTAGCGTTGACCTCAACTGGTTACGGCACCCCAGCATATCACTCAGGAGTCTTTCCAACCTGAAGATGGTAGGGATTGAATTTAGGACTCTCTGCGTGCAAAGCATGCAATGTGTCACTTCACTATGGCCTCTCCCTCTATGACTGTGGAATGGCAAGATAATTTTGCAGTATATTCTAAGCCACTTTTGTTGGAGGCTCCCTTTGTTAAGACTGCCAGCCTGTTGTTTGTATGAGTTGAATTCAGTGAATGTTGTCCACCTGCCTCAATGCTTTGTCTATTCCCCGTTTTTTGCTTAGTAACAGGCATACAATAGTATACCCCTGTTGAAAAATTCATAAACTGGGAGAACAGATGTAGAAGCACAGAGTTTCTCAGATTGCCTGCCAGTTGTCCATCCTTCTGTCTCATAATTTCTTTTGAGACAAAGAGAAAAATAATGTCACTCAAGCATTTGGTCTGGGGCATAATCCAACAAAATTGATTGGCAGAAGGGTTGAGGCAGACAGACAGAAGAAAGTATTTTTGCATACAGCTCATGATCAGCATGGTTTTATTGTGACAGGAGGTTGCAGTGGTTGTAGTTACAGATGGTTGTTGTTGTTTTTAACCCAATCAGAGTCACAGAAAGAAGTCTATGAATGACTAGCAGCTTTAGTTTACAATGCCTAGAATCCTCTAGCTAGAAATAGCTAGTGGCCATTCTGGCTGGGAAATTTTAAGAGTAGTAGTACAAGCTAGACACTTTCCCAAACTCTGTGTGCAACTTACATGTGGGAATGGGGCTTGGATCTTCTTCATAGTGGTGAACAGTTGAAAGGTGAAGAAACAGGCAGCACACCGAATATTATCTGGCTTGGGATGTAACAATATATTTTGCTATGCCTCTTAGTGGTGTATATGCAGTGTTTTTACATGTGCGTGCAGTGTTAAATAGACCTAAATATCCTGAAGGCACCAGATTCTGTCTGAACTAGGAAGCTAAGAAAGGTCAGCTGTGGTTAGTGCTTGCATGGGAGCCCATAAGGTAAGCCAAGCCAAGTGCTGTAGGTTGTATTTCAGATGCGAACCACCTCTTGAGTTATCCTTGCCTAAGAAAATCCTGTGAAATTCATGGGATTGTTATAAGTTGACAGGCAGATTGAAGACACATACATACATACACATGCAGTGTACATGGAAAACTTGGTGGATGAGTCTGTTGCTTTGACAGGCATTTTTAAGCAACAGCTGTGTGTCCAAATGGTTGTGCAGTCTTAGCTTTTGGACACTTAGAGTGTCAGCTTTTGGACACTGAGAGAAATGGGCACATGCCATTTAATTAACGAATCATGAGTACAGATTCAGGGAAGAAACTACATTGACTAATACTAAATGTCTTTGTGTGTAAATGTATTTGCAATTCTGTATTTAATCACTGGTGGTGGTGGTTTGCCTCAGTCCAAATGTCAGGATGTTATATAGTAGAGAAGCTTCTATTCATGAACCTTTGGAATGGGAAAATGGATACCCAGTAAGATATGAGCAGCAGAGAAACATTGGGGATCATTGATGGTGGGAGTTGGGGGTCAAATTTGCTAGCATCTCAGCTTTTTTTTTTAATAACACAAGGACAGGAAATTTGTGACCCTGCAAGTACTGCAATTCCTAGCGCTCCTTGCTAGCAGAGCTAGTAGTGAATGACTCTGGAAGTTGTAGTCCAATCAGATTAAATGGCTCACATGGCCAACATTCCTGTTTCTGCAGGAATAGCTTTCCTGTGCGGTGGTGGTCATACTGTACAGCTGCACCATCCCTCTGTGTCAGTAGGGTGCAACAGTCAGACCATTTTATTACTCCATTTTTAGTGACTGAAAAGATTGCCCCATCCATTTTGTGTAATACACAACAGCAAAGGATGATGTGATAGTTCTGAATTCTCAGAGGTGTTAAGCTTGTGCATAATCATATATAATACAAGAGGTGAATCATCCAAGGAAAAATGCTTGCTGCAGTTTGAATATGTATGAGTGACCCAGGCCAGCTTTGCAGCAGAGCTTGGAAAAGTTACATTTTGAGCTACAGTTCCCCAAATGCTCCAGGCAGATGTTGGCTGGAGGATTCTAGGAGTTGTATCTCCAAAAATAACTTTGCTGTTACTTTTGCATTATGTAAGTACAGTGGCTGGAAGACTGTGGTTGTAAACTAGAAAAAAAACTCTTTCAGTTTCTGCTTGGAGTTCAGGTGGTATGGAGCCAGCCATTTTTTTTGTTCACAGAAGCTGACCACAAAGAGCACTAGTTGGCTGAATGCCCATGTTGTCATAAGGTCTCCTCCTTTGTCCACCCCTTGTGGAGCAATTATTTTTAAACTGGGAAAAGTTGAAGGGCGTTTTGTTTTTGTTTTACCAATAAGGAATGGAAACAAGCCTTCAAATGACTCAGTGTTACTGCTGTTATTTCAAAAAGTTACAAGGCAGCATTGGGAATGCGGAGGAAGAAGGAAGGAAGGGCAAGACAAAATTTTCCATTACCATTTGGTTCCTTGATTACTATGGTTTTCAAATGAGTGTTTGCAAAATCAATTCTGGATGTCAAGGTGCATCTGTAGAAAGCCTTAATGCTATTTGGTTCATGCTTTTTATTCCTATGATGTAATATAGGAAAAATCCATTTGGGATGGGGCATTAAGGGAACTGCCTAATGCAGAGCTTTCCAAATGGTGTGTCACAACATGTTAGTGTGTCACTTGAAGGGTTTAGGTGTGTCATCTCCTTGGACTGAGCATGAGGCCCTACACGAGCCTTGGAAATGTTATATGTTATAAATAAATCATATATTTTTAAAAATATAAATGAAAGGTTTTCATGAGATGTCGTGCCCCCATACATTTCGTTATCACAATTTATGTATGTATGCAGATCTCTTAGATCTCTCTGCACCTTACTTTCTTCCAGTGCTGGGGTGCAGGGATCGTGCAAGCAGCCTCTTGCTCTAATGTCCAGGGTCCTTTGGCTCTATACGAGCTGGCTGCTCGCGTGAGAGTCCCGCCTCTTCCTTCCGCAGTGCAGCCTGCGAGTTTCCCAGGCTGCGCTGGGACAGGAAGCACAACCAGTGCGGCTCTGGAGGCTCTGCACACCAGATGAGTGCGCATGGGACCCAGGAGCAATGCGCAATAGCGCACCATTTTTGGCTTCTAGCCAAAAATGAAAAAGGTGCACGATTGGCGCCTGCCAGCTCCTGGAGCATCACACGATTGTGAGTGCATTGTGCAGATCGCTCCTCACTATTGCGCGACACTCCAGGTGCCTTTTGCATGGAAAATGCTGTGCAAAAAGGGCCTTATAAGGGGTTAATTTAACCTCCAATTTGCTAGTAAAACTGAATTACTGTGTCGCATGTCTAAAAAGTGTGTTAACAACATGAATAGTTTGGAAAGCTCTGGCCTAATGGTTTGTGTCTTGGTGTGTATGAATCCACTGGCAGAAGTTTTAAATTGCTAGTGCTTATGTGTTGACCAAGCAGAAGACTGTTTTTATTGAGTTGGACAAGAAAAGAACCTGACTGTGCCTATTTCTCATTCAACAGGTCATTATTGAAAGATACAAGGGGGAGAAGCAGCTTCCTGTGTTGGACAAGACCAAATTCTTAGTACCTGACCACGTCAACATGAGTGAATTGGTAAAAATAATCAGGTAAATGAAAATGTCTCAGAACAGTTGCCTATGATCTGCTCTGGCACTACGGTCAAGCACCATGGGCCTCCTTTGTGTTGAGTATGAGTTATGCCCAGAATCAAGTACTGTGTGATGTAGAAGCACCCTTTTCTTCTTTGGTAGGGCCCTTGCTTTTTAATCAAAGGGTGTTTTGCTCAGTGTCAGTGCACTGAGATAGACAGCAGGTTCAGGTAGTGTAATTGACAGGGCAACTGCCTTAGACACCAGTCACAGTTGTTGTGCTGTTGCTGATGTGGCCGGCTCCCTGCAGAAATTGAGAAAGTGTCCCACAAGTCTCCAGGCTGTCAAGGCTATCCACCCAAGCCTATATGGTATAAATAGACAAAACTCTGAGACAGGTCTGACTCTGTCAGAGGGGCAGTACTGCAAGTAGTGGTTCTTTGTAATGTAATGTAAAGCATTACATACCTTGATGATAAGAGCAACAATGGTTGTAGTATCCCTCAGTTCTGTTTAGGAGAAAAGTAGGCAATAAGTAAAATGATTGGGATAATTGGTGATGAAGGGTAGTAGTAGTGGTGGTAGGTGATGGTGCTTAAAGAGTGTGATATAGGAGGATTTGGCCTCTTTCAGGAAGATGGATAGTCAAGGGGATTAGTCAGCCCCACAGTCACCATGCTGCTGCAAAAGTCTGAGCTAATAAGCCATGTGGTATAATGGTTTGAGCATTGGATTGTGACCCTGGAGACCAGGGTTCATTTCCCCATGCAGCCATGGAAACCCACACGATGACCTTGGGTGTGCCACACACTCTCAGCTGCAGAAGATCCCATGACAGGTTTGCTTTAGGGTCATAAATTGCAAAGGACTTGAAGGCAAACAACAAGAATTAATTAACATGGGGGCAGAGTCTGAAATAATACATCAAGAAACACATCATAAAGTTCTGCACAGTTGGAACTATGGCACTCACCTCATCTCCCCATGACATTGTCATTGTGCACCCAACTATCAAACCTTAGCTGGATGTTTCTCTCCCACTCAGCCCACACTCTCCACCAGGCAATAAATGGTGGTGTTGAAGTGGGGCTGCAGTAACTACAAGGTGGGTTTTTTGAGGGGAGAGTTTGCTCATACACTCTGCAGAGGATACCAACCTCCCTGACCACCCAAAAAAGTGAGTTATCCAGAGGTACCTTGGACTTACCTCTCTATAATTCACTAACAGGATGCCAGCCAAAGTTACCTGTCTCCTGCTTTGCACTGAGGAGGTGTACTTGCACCAGCTGTTACTTACACCAGTGTTTCAGATTGTAAGCTCTGTGGGGTTAGGTTAGATTCTTTTTTTAGATTGCCACTGTAATTGTGTATGGTGCCCAAATGCAGCATGAGCCATTATCACCAACTTAATTGTCTGAACTGAATCAGTATCAAACTACACTTTTGAATGAGCATAAGAGATTTCATTTACCATAAGGGATATTGCTTTCTCAAAAAGAACCTCATAGTACCATTTCTTCTGTGGTAATACTTAAATCTGCTTTTAAAAAGCGTGGGGATGGAGGATCCGTCTTCTGTGAATAAGAACGACAGTGGTGAGAGATACAGGCAAAACTTTCAAGGACAGACAACATATTGGCATGGTTGGACTGTAGCTCCCACTATCCCTTACCACTGGTAATGCTAACTGAGTCTAATGGGAGTTGTAGTTCAGCACATCCCATTCTCACATAATCACAATCCCTGGATTTACTAATTTAAGGATACTGAGTGGTGCTGCAGTGTGAAGGCAAAGAATAAGGTACCCCCAGAACCAAGCAAGCCAGCACTCTGGGTGCTGAACAGCTGTGCCAACCAGTCCTTCCCTCAGCCACTACTTTTATCAATCTCCCCATCTCAGAAGTGGGCAAAGCGCCACCCATGGGCCAAATACAACCCTGGCAGGGCCTCCTAAAAGATTTTGCCCCAAAATGCTGCTTAGGAGTTGGGAGCATTTTTGCCACCTTTTGGAACCCTCCCTGGGCCGTTTTAGACCCAGAAAAGGCCTGTGTTGAAAGAAGGCTCTCTCCTTGGCCTAAAATGGCCTGAGAGGGGGCTAAAAGCTTTGTGACAATGCCCCTCATAGTTCCTAGAGGCCACTGGTGGATATATGTGGGCAAAAAATTGATTTTTTTCGTAGTGGGGAAACACCCACCAGGACCTCATAGTGGGAAGCCCCCAGGCTTCCCACAGTTGCCCACCACTGCTCTGTCTGATTGGAATAAATTGTGCAGGTATAGTCGTTGCTGTTGTGTGCCTTCAAGTTGTTTTCAGCTTATAGTGACCCTAAGGCAAATCTGTAATGGAGTTTTCTTGGCAAAATTTGTTCAGAGGGGATTTGCCCTCACCTTCCTCTGAAGCTAAGGGAGTGTGACTTGTCCAGTGTCACCCAGTAGGTTTCCATGGCTGAGCAGGGATTTGAACCCTAGTCGACAGAGTTGTAGTCTTAACACACAAACCACTACACAATGCTGGGTCTTAGATATGCTAAACCTCTATTTAAGTTCTGCTGGAATAATTGCCTTCTGCACTTCTGTCAGGCGCCGGCTGCAGCTGAATCCAACCCAGGCCTTCTTCCTGTTGGTGAACCAGCACAGCATGGTGAGTGTTTCCACCCCCATCTCTGAGATCTACGAGCAAGAGAAGGATGAAGATGGCTTCCTGTACATGGTCTATGCCTCGCAAGAAACCTTTGGCTACTGATACACATCAACATCATCGTCATCATCAGAGAACTGGCTCCAAACTGTTGCATCTACATCCCTGCCTCTCCAACACTCCTCACCTTAGCAAACCAGTGGAAAGAGAGGCGTGTGACCCAGGAGCGGCACAAAAGCATTTTGTGTCCCTTCCAACCTTACAGTGCAACAGACCAAGATAGTCTGGGGTGTGTGTATGTATATGTATGTATGCATTTGTGTGTGTGTGTGTGTGGAACCCAGCAGTCTGTACTTTCTCCTTACCCTTTGCCACCTGTATCTCCCCTCTACATTCCCTCCTACACGCTCTGTGTCTCTCTTTTGTGCTCTCATTATGTCTTTCTTTCTTTTTCTTTTCTTAGTCCAATGCCAAATAGATGAAGCTTTTAGCAGGCTGAGACGAAAAGAAACAACGTCCTCACCTGCTGGGACGAGGGGATGGGCTTGTCCGTTGAACTTTTGTAAAAAGGCAGAACGTTTGAAAACAAAGATAAACTGAAAAGTAAATTAAAACCACTATCATTGCTCCTTGCATTTTTAATTGATTTTAATTACTTGCATATCAATTCTTGGTGCTACAGAGTAGATGTAGGCATCTTCTACAGGACTGTGTATACTGTATATCTTTTAGATTTATTTTATTATTTTTTAAGCACGATGGATATAATTTGCTTGTATTATGTAGATTAAACCATCGAACCAACCCCAAGCTTCTTTGCACTTTAAAAATGTAGTAGAGATGAGAGTGGAAGTAGCTTAATTTTCACTGATCTGTCGTACCCTGTGCTGCTTCTCTGTCATATTTATTTTGGTTTTCTTTCTTTTCTTTTTTTTTAAAGTCAACCTGTTTTCTCTTCTCTCATATGCATGGATTTCTCTTATTTTTGCGGTTCCTAGTCCCATTGTGGCAAACAGAGCATTCACTGAAGGAATGTATTGGTTTATATTGCTACTTTTTTTTTCTTTTTTTAAAAAATTATAATACCAAAAAAGTGTGGCTGAAAGGAAAAACAAGTACACCATCAAATCTATAAAAATATCTATATAAATAAAGATAAATGAAAATGGCATCCTCATGTAAGAGTGGTAAATCTCATTCCCTTTCTCTCTGACATCCAACTGGCATTTTTTGAAGATATGATTTCCTGTGTGCCAGGTTTTGCTGCCACTGTATTTATTTATAAGTCTCTGCAGAGGGGATAGGATTCTTTCACTGACACTGACTATATACAGAGGTAATCAGGAGTCGGTGCTTCAGGTGGGCTATTCTATCCACTGCCATCTGTGTTTCAGGTGGGCTGTTCTATCCACTGTGGGATAGTGGTGTTTTTCTGCTGAAAACATTTATACTGTAGTTTGTTTTTTAAGCCAGGCTTACAATATCATAAATTTTTGAACTCATATTTAATATCATTGTCACAACCAAGAGTGCTCCCCCAACTAGCTGCAAATGCAGGCAATACCACCCGCACAAAGATTAATGAAGCATGGGAGTAGGGCAGTGAGTGCAGCTGTCTATCAGAAAGAGTGATACACTTTTTAACAAGCAGCCACAGGGACTCCTGTAGGGTCGTGTTGCAATTTGTCACAAAGCATTTTGCTGCTGGGGGAGAGTCTTTCCTCACTCCCAGCACCTCAGAAATCATTATGTTGGTAGCACTGCCTGGCCTCTGAGGTGGCTGTTGGGTGTTTCCAAGGGAGACATAGCTATGACAACAGAGGTCTGGCATTGTAGCCACATCTTCTACTGGAGGATCTTGGTTAAAGTTTAATTTTTTTTTTTTTTTTTCAGGAAAGGGGGAACAGCTTTATGACTGACATCTGGCCACAGTACATGTGAAAAAGATCTAGGAGTCTTAGTAGACCATGAGTTGAACATGAGTCAGCAGTGTGATGCTACAGCTAAAAAAGACAATGCAATTGTGGGCTGTATCAGTAGGAGTGTGGTGGCTAGGTCAAGGGAAGTGATGATATCACTCTATTCTGCTTTGGTCAGATCCCACCTGGAATACTGTGTCCAGTTCTGAGCACCAAATTGAAGACATTCACAAGCCGGAATGTGTCCAGAGAAGGATGACCGAAATGGTAGAAGGCCTTGAAATCATGCCCTATGAGGAGCAGCTTAGGGAGCTGGGTATGTTTGAGCTTGGAAAAGAGAAGGCTAAAAGGGAACATGACAGCTATATTTAAATATTTGAAGGGATGTCATATGGAGGATGGAGCAAACCTGTTTTCTGCTGTGTCAGAGACTAGGACATGGAGCAATGGCTTCAAACCTCAGGAAAAGAGATTTCATCTAATCATTAGGAAGGACTTCCTGATGGTAAGAGCAGTTCAACAGTGGAATGTGCTGCCTTGCAGTGTGGTGGAGTCTCCTTTGGAGGTTTTTAAACAGGGGCTGGATGGCCATCTGTCAGGAATGCTTTGATGATGTATTCCTGAATGGCAGGGGGTTGGACTCAATGACCTCTGTGGCCTCTTCTAACTCTATGATTCTGCTCATTTGGTAGTTTGCACAGACAAGCATAGAAAAGGGAATGGTAGCTCCATTATTGATGTAATGCTTGGCCAGTCAGCATTGTGGGAGCCACCATGCTGTAGTGGCTTGATTATTGGACTAGGACTCTGGTGACAAATGTTCAAATCCCCGCTCAGCCATGGAAACCCACCGGGTGACCTTGGGCAAGTCACACTCTCTCAGTCTTAAAGGAAGTCAATGGCAAAATCACCTCTGAACAAATCTTGCCAAGAAGACACTGTGATAGGTTTGCCTTAGGGTCACCATACGTTGGACACAACTTGAAGACACAGAACAACAATAATCAATGCTGTGCACAGCTGGCATCTGCTGAAAACCAGAAGAATGAGTTTCTCCTTAGTACAAGCTCTGGGCACTATGAAGTGTTTCATGTTCCCAAAATGCAGTTGGTGTGCTTCAGTAGGAAACTCATTATTCAAAGTGTATGTATGGATTCATGCTCTCATGTGTTGATCGTAGAATCATAGAGTTGGAAGGGGCCCTATGGGCTATCAGATCCAACCCCCTGCTCCATGCAGGATCTCCAGCTACAGCATCCCCAGCAGGTAGCTGTCCAACCTTTTTTTTGGAGGCATCCAAAGAAGGAGGCCCACCACCTCTCTAGGCATTTGGTTCTGTTGCCAAACCTCTCTCACTGTCAAGAAGTTCCTTCTAATGTTCAACTGAAATTTACCCTCCTGTAACTTAAAGCAATTAGACCTAGTTCTACTCTCTGAAGCAGCAGAGAACAAGCTTGCACCCTCCTCTTTGTGGCAGCCCTTGAGGTATTTAAAGAGTGACATCATGTCACCCTCTCACTCTTCTCTTCACCAAGCTGAACATGTCCACCTCCTCGATCCTCTCCTCGTATATTTTGTTCTCTTTATTGCCTATCACCTCCCTTGCCCTTCTCTGAACTTATTCCTGCAGAACAGGCCTGTTGTTTTTTTCTGAGCTTGTTTTCTCAGAAGTAAATTCCAGATTTACTTTGTCAGTGTGCTTATTATATATTCAGGAATCACTGAATTAATCTCAAATTACAAGGTACATACCTCTCGCCAGCCCACTCCTCTGTAGGACACGTTCTGAGCTGGATCTTCTTACTACTCAAGAGTAAGAGGTGCTAGCAGTAAGGCTGTGTTATGGCATGGATATCCCTTGCAACACCTTGTCATGTTGCATTCAGTGATTATAATATAAACTATGCTACTTGCTTGTTGCAGTGACTCACAAATGTAGATGCTCCAGGTGATGGGCTTTTAACTGTAAGGAGTCCTGACTGTCAGCCGTATTGGGAACTGAGGACAAAGTTTGAGACTCATTGATTTACAGAACCACATATTCCAACCATAGCAGCACACTATAAAAGGAGAAGGTTTAGAGGAGAAGGAGCATATGCGTGTGTACACATGTTGCCTGCTCATTCTAAACAATGGATTGCGATGACAAGAAACACTACTTTTCTTTGTAAGCCAGAGTGGCTTTTTGTACCCATGGGGCTGGTCACTACAACTCCCAGAATCTACCACTCATTATAGCCCCTGGGTTAAGTGTTCCAAGTTCTGATCTAGGGTAAGATAACAATCCAGAACCATTTGTGCATTACCTCCTTCCCCACTGCAAGAAAGAAGCAAGAAGGGCTGTGAATTTTTTATTCTACTATAGGGGCCAGAATCCTGTTGAGAGCTTAGGTCTTCATAAGTGAATTTACATATGTGGGACTTGGAACTTTGCAGTTGCATAAGGTCTATATCCAGCACAGAGCTGTCATGCTTCTATGCTGCAGAGCCAGATAAGTGGCTGATGCACAACAGTCCTGATGTGCAGTCTCATTGGTCTTGTTATGCATTGGGCAGTGAAGCACATGGGGCACCAAGTCACATCAGGTGCCCTTGCTGGTGTCTCATTACATATCTTCACAGTTCAGTAAAGGGGTTTCTTAGAGCCTCTGCTATTCATAAAATTTCATAATGTAACAGGTCATAAAGAATTTTGGTACAGATGCTGTTGAGCATCCAGTTGGACATCAAAGTAAGTGGGCGGTTTTGTTCAGGAAGAAAAGTATACTCCTACTTATCCATGGCCTGGCTTACTTGTTACTTTCTTTCCAGAAGAGAGAGGAGGGGCAAGTGCAATCATGGTTGGATTGTTCTTCCCAGAAATGGCCAGCAGAGATGGCTCTTATATGACCTTCTGGTCATATAGTGTTGCACTGTAGCTCCCATTGGTGCTCAGCCAACCCTGGCATATCTTTTCTTGCTTCAGCTGTACCTTTTGAAGCTAGCTTTTCAGGTCACCTTTAAGGCCAGAAGCTTCTAACCTGCTACTCTCAAACTATTTTGGACTTTTAACTCCCAGTTGGTACAACCAAGGATATGTTAGTCCAAAACATCTGCAGGGCACCAGGGTAGGGAAGGTTGCCTGGAAAAAAATAACTAGCATTGCCATCTCCTCCTCTTCATTCTCAGGGGCATCTCAAAGAGCCCTACTGCCTAGCCATGTCAAACTACTGTTGAAGCCAGGCTCCCTCCTGGTTCATCCTTTCACTCCTTTTTATCCCTTGAGCAGAGTTTTTTTTATGAATCCCAGCTGTGCCACAGAACCAGCCAAATTGCAAAGCTGACTGGAAGAAAAGCAAGAGTGCACATCCCTGTGTATATGTGTGGAACTAATCTCTCCCACCCCCACCGCAAACACGGACTGTGAGTCTGATTCAAAATATAGTGAATGCAACCTTGTTTTTTTTTTTTAATTATTTACATATTGCCTATGAGAAACAAGCATATGACATCTGCCTGCCTGCCTGCCTCCTCCACTCCCTTGTCTCTTGAGCATCCTTTTCTTCCTAGAAGGAATTGTAATCGAAACACATGGCCAATGGATTAGCGGAGAGAAAAGAATAGCTTTATTGTATTAGATAGAGCTGATTCTTCAGCAGCTGTGGGAGCAGAAATCCACACAAATGTTTAATTTGATCTTTTAGCAGAGACTTTATTACCAATTCTTACAACAAAGACTTTTTTTAAAAAGCCCAGTCCAATCACTTAGAGGGAATTTTTTTTGAAGCCTGAAAAGCATTTGATAGTGCAAAACTTAATTTCTTTTAATATGGCTCACCATAGTTGCTCTTCTACTTAGGAGCAATTTTAGAAGCAATCAATTGTACAGACAGGCTGTCCTTTTTACCAGCTGCTCTGATGCAGTGGGGGAAAAGATGCAATGTCTTCTCAGCATTTGAACACATACTTTTCTCCTTTCACAATCCCAAGAAAGGGACATAACACAAAACGCAAGCAAGTATTTGCACTTTCAGATTCTGTTTTGCTCCTTAACCAAGGGGGTCAGCACTGCTGCTGAGACTGAACGATGGTGTTTGCTATTCTGTGCAGGTGTTCGCAAGAACACACAAGATGGCAAAGGAGAAAAGCTGACCTTGAATTCTCTTAACAGAAGAGAAATGCAGCAACAGATCTGCATTTCCTAAGGCAGGCACTCCTCCTGTGAGGAAAGAAAGCTGCCAGAAGCAATCAATTCATGCAAGAAATGTAATATTTGACACACATTCTCATGGGCTTCACATGCAATTTCAGTATCTTTGAAGCTTACCTTCAAGATCACAGTAGCTACAGCTATTCAGAATTGGGAGACACTAGTAATTTCAAATTACATTATCACATACAGTCCTGCATTTAATTCAGGTCAACAACAGAACAGTTGCACAGCTTGCATAAATTAGACTCAAGTGTTCAATGGATTCAATGCTAAACATTGAAACTGAATAGCAAAGTGAAAATATAATCCGGGGGCCTACATTAATTGTGCAAAGTTGCATATTCATTGTTCATTTGAATATTTATTCTGATTTTGTTTATCATGGGAAGGGCCAAGGAGCTACACAGAGCCCTGACTCTTCTAGAAATCCCACCAGCCCTTTAGACCTTTCTAGGCAATGCTTGCATATTTTAATGCCTATATATGAAACCATAAGGACTAGAAGCTTGTTTTAAGCATAGCAATGCCAAAATCCATCCCCCTTTAATATTAAAGCTAAACTCTAACAAATTTAGTGTCCTTCCCTTCCTTAAGCCATCTTATAGAACACACTACAGTTTGCCACAGAGAAGGCAAATTGCTGAAGGCAACATTGCAACCAGCTTTAAGCAATGAGATGATTACCATTAAAAGTGCTGGGAACAAATGAGGCAATTCCAGCACTACAGGAGTCATTTGGAAATGGGTCTCCAAACACATCAGTTCCCCTCTTCTGTGCACTCATGCCTCCATTTCTGCAAGAATAGCTCAACTCCCCCTTGAGCTTTCTTTACTGAGTGGCAGACAGAAACCACCTTCCTATAGCTGTTTTTGGCACCAATTTGTTCATGCCTTGTAGCTTTAATTTGCTAGCTTGACAACCTACTGTGCAGATCCTGCCATTTGTAGGAAAATAATCTCATATACAAGTGAACTATTTCCTCTTAAAACTCATTTCAGTAAATTACTATTCAAATCCCCAACCCCTGAAGAATTTTCAGATAGGAAAAAAAATCACACATGCAAGACAATGATACCAGCAGTGTCCTTACTGACCTGAGTGTACACGTCCAAAGTCCTCTAGGGTTCTGAATTAGTTTGTTTTTAGGAACCCAAGTTAAGCTGTTGCTTCTGCCCTGGTATTCAAATGATGGGAGAAACTCAGTGTTATTCAAAGCACATCAGAGCTTCCTCCACGAGAAGATGCATATTGATACATGTCTTGCAACAGAGTGTTAGCTATTATTCAAGTTTATATCCAGCAGGCCCACCAAAAAAAATGAGCATCTCAGCCTAGAACGTGCCTTAAAAAACACTGCTTTATACATAGAGCTTCCATATTGAGCATTCTTATTGATTTGACTAATCACAAATTAGGAAGAACATTTGTTAACAACTCCCTTTTCTCACTTTTTGGGGAAGAGGAAGCCCTTGCTTTCTTCATTTGCCCAGCCCAGGAAGTGACCGATTGTATCCTCCATTCCAAAATGGCTACTACAGCTAAGAGAAAAGGGAGTGGGAGAAAGGACAGTGACCATCCCTGTTATCCTACACACAGATGCCCTTCAGTCACATGGAAAATAAAATGGCTGATGCCATGGCAACCACTCAGTGCCAGGATGTTGCTTGCCGCTCCGGGGTTTCTGCATGCCAGCCCAGATTAGGATTTAAGAGGATGAAAATGGGGGTAGGGAAAATGCTACAATGAGGACACAGCTGAGCTAAGGCAGAGAAAAGATTATGTTACATTAATTACATTTAGCTAAAAGGTTTTATAGCACTTCTCATATCCCTAGACTCTTCTTACCAACTAACCACTACATGTCCATGCAAGCCACCTGTTCCATTTTAGCTTTCAGCTATTTCTATGCCTGTAAATGTATACACACAGATATTAACATAACTGTGCCTAACCACTCATCTCTCTCTCTCTCTCTCTCTCACCCCCATCCTTCACACCTAAGCATGAACAGAGTCATACATACAAAGCAAAGAACAACTGAAGAAAAATGGTCCTGTGTTGTGCACAGCAGACCAAAAACGAACACTTACCAATTCACAAAGAGAACAAAAAGCACTGAGAATTCCACAAATGAATGAGTGGCCTGATGGAAAGGGAAATGAATTGTATTTTCTACACCAAAGTAATCTGGCTGTCCACACACAAGTTGTTCTAGGTTGCAACCAAGAGCTCAGAATTAAGATGCAGTGGACATTTGCAAACAAAAAGCAGCTCATATTTCTATAAATAAGGCACACGTCTCAAATGAAGTTAATCCATTATGCTCTTTTAGACTGTAATGACCAGAACCAATACTTTACAATAATGGCTACATCTTAACAAGTGTCTACCTTTACTACTGGGCAAAACAAGGTCAGTCTACACAGCTCTCTTCTCTGTTGATCTTTGCTTCCTTGCCCTCTTCTCAGTAATACCTAGAAATAGTTGTGAATTTGTTATTCCTGCCCTACGTTCAGTGGCTGCCATTTGTGGGAAAAACTCTCCAGCATAGCAGTGCTATGTTGCATCACATATTTTTAACACTTTTTTTCCCTTATTTGTATATATAGCCAGCTATGGACATAGTGAGCAATTGTGGTATAGTGATTTGAGCAATGGACTCTGACCCTGGAGACCAGCATTCAATTTCCTGCTTGGTCATGGAAACCCACTGGGTGACCTTGGTTGCATCACGTACTCTCAGCCTCAGAAAACCCTATGATATGGTGATCTTATGTCAGAAACAACTCAGAGTACTACTACCACTACAACAACTGACATAATGCTTTACAAGAACAGGGCATACAATAACCATTATGTACCCATCATGTATGCAGTCCAGTATTCTCACAATTATAGAGAATCCACCAATCTCCATTTGTTCAATGTATCTGAGGAAGTAGACTTCCATTCACTCCCTGCATCCAAAATCCATTCACTCTTGCAGTTGATAAAGTAGACTTAAGTCTACAAAAGCTTATGCTGTCAACCTTTCTCTCAGTTAGTCTCAAAGGTGCTGCAAGATCCCTTTGCGTACTGATCCCAACTAACACAGCTATGTCTACACCTATGTCTTTGAATTCAGCTACAGCAAATGTGTGCACGCCCGTGTGCCTTCAAGTTGCCTACTTCGGTGATGCCATGAATTTCATAAGCTTTTCTTAAGCAAGGAATACTCAGATGTGGTTTTGCAAGTTCCTTCCTCTGAAATATAGCCCATAGCACCTGGTATTCATTGGTGGTTCCTGAAGGCTGACCCTGCACTTAGCATGGCAGGAAAAAAATACCAGTGTTTAAGTGAATGAAACCTGCAGTTCCGATTACATATCAACTGAAATCATGGCACCTTCTATCCTCCCCCGACCCCCACCCCCAGATAAAAGATGTGGCAGCAGCACATCAAGTTAATACATCCGGAGCACCCCATAAATACATTAAAAACCAATGTCAACACTCATACTGGCCCTCTTTCTCCCCTCTGCTGTCTTCCACTATTTCAGCCCATTGCCTGTGACTATGGCAATTCATCTTTTGAGAACTGCCAGAGTCACAGGCAATGGGCTGAGATAGTGGAGGACACCAGAGCAGTCTGTATCAGAGAAGCTTCTATCTGTCAAACAAACTCATGTTCTAGAACTGTGTAAATCTTGAAACAGAATTTCTCCAAACCTGCAAAGGTGTATCTTTGCTATTATCGTCATATTTTTGAGATAAACTGCCCAAAGGAGAAATTTAAGACATTTGTGAGTGGGGCACAAAAACGTTTACAAAAACAATGACTGACAAAAGCAACACCTCCTTTTAAATGTATTATTACTCAAGTCATTCTCCACAAGAACTGTCTGAGCAGATTATAACCTTTATCAAGTAAATTATAACAAGTATCAAGACAGGTCAAATTATCTTGATTTTATAAGAAATACAATTTTCAAGCTTGACTGCAAAATGTTAAAAATCCCCTACTAATCTTCACTGTAGATGTGCTGTACTTACAGCTGCATGTGTGTGCAGGGAATGAGCTAGGAGAATGTGTGCCAGTGTGCATTCACTACAGAATTTCTCTTCGCATCACAACATGGCTGCAATCCAGCATCCTTTCAGCATAAATATCCATATACAAAGACATGCTACACCAGCACTATACGACCTCCACTCAGAACAGCAACACTGTGCAACACACGTCAATGGCTGAGTGCTGTTGTGCAATGCACAACCCACAAGGCACAGTGTGCATTCACAATGTGAAACACTGTTGTATGTGTAACTCTGCTTCTATCGCTGTTAGCATAATATATTTGCTGCACCATAATGCATAATTTGCCCTGCCTAGGTAGCAGAACTTACACATGATTAGTCACAAGCATGAGGCCAGCCAAAGGTCCATATTAAGGGAAGGACTAAAATCTTTCCCTCCAACTGGCCTCCCTATGTATAAGTCACAGAGACCATTAAGCAGAAACTGGGGATGGCCAATCTTATCAGACAGAACAATACACTGGAGGTGCAGCTTTCTGCCATAGTTTTGCTCCCTTAACATATGTCCTGTAGACTGCATTGTCTGAACAGTGTGAGAATTAGACTCTGCAACATACATACCCTAACCTCTTTGGAACATACATTTAATCTGAAAAGCAGAATGCCTCTGACAGCCCTTCTGACTGTCTTGAGAGCAGGTTTCTTCAAACAATTCCTCAAGGAAAGGTTATGTGCTGCTGAAGCCCTGCTAAGATAAATGCCAGCCATTTGTGGATGTCTACTAAACAAATTACTGCTTGTCAAACAGTAAGGCAAGATTTTATTTTCTTTTAAATCCCCTTTGAAAGATTGTTTATTAAGAAATACATTGTAAGATTATGCCCTGCAGAACAGCTTTTGAGGGAAAAAGGGCAGAAGATACATTTCATTGTAAATTCAGTGGGTCCAACTCTAATCTCTTCTGCTCACAGATACAAAAGTAAAATGTTTTGTAATTGGTCTTCTAGACTTTGGGAGTTTGGCTGGGTCACACTGGGGTTAGTGAACTACTTTGTTAATAAAATAAAAGCCAGAGAGAGAAACCAGCTGTAACTGTGTTGGGTGAGAAGAGATAAAAATAGCAGCAAGCACCAAACAAACCAACACAAATATCTGTATCTTAGTTACTGAAGATAGGAGATTCTATAGAACATACAGTGCAGCAAGTGGGTGGGCTGGGTGGCCATTTTTGCATAGCCGCCTTTCTAATACAGTAACGTTTTTCTGCATCTCCTGCTACAGGGTTAACAGTGGAATCTGTAATGGTGTAACTACTGAAAGGCCCAAACCTCCCACAGAAAAAAGAATGCTCCCATTTACAGAGAAACTGAATGCTTTCTGCTTTCCAGCCTTTTGTCCCAAAATGCCACAAGTCCGAAAACATGTTCCTAAAATAAAAGAACAACTGGAAGGGTGAAGGAATTTTTGTAAGTATATTAAAAGTTGGATTGATTTGGTAGCCCATCCATGACTGTTCTGGTTGGTACATCTCCTCATGGGTCCCCTACATTATTAATTTTACTATCTTTTCACTAAACTCACACATAAATGACACAGTTCCGCATTCACAGGGATGGGCATAATCTTCTCTTTTTTTTACAAAGGGGAGCAAGATTTATCCTAACAGTTATCTGCCTTATATCTCAGTATTTAGAACTTAACTCTCCATGTCTCTCCATGGTTAGATTCCATCAGCAGCTTCATTCTGAATGAACATGCTAACATCAACCATTTGCAGAGAACACAGCACTACACACAGCACGTCGAGGGCCTCCAACATCAGTGCAAGGTGGAAAAGTGTCCCGTATATAAGAGCATCTGCCATTTTCCAAAGGTACCATATATAAGGCGGGTTAGCTGCCAATTGAAGCAGTGGAAGCAGAACAGCAAAAGGAAGTAAACATAAATAAAGATGTTTATTGAAACCGTTCTTTTTCCTGAAAAAGAAAATTCCCAGCAGATTGTGCAGAACGTGTGATCATCCTTAAGGATGGCCTTGTCTTTCTCCAGGTGCAAACTTGGTTTCAGTCCAAATGCATTTCAACAGGTCTTTATGACTCTCCCATGACTGATGACTGGGGTTCACAGAAGCACAGTTGTCAGAGAGAGAAGCTTCCCATGCTCTTTATACCTAAGTATGTACCAGCACCAAATAATTTTACTCTGGGCAAACTGCAGCCCTTTCTCCATATGCAAAAAAAGATGTCTTCCTAAACAGCAGACCCATCCACCCAAAGTACTGTCTGTTTCTCATAGGAGGCTGTTTCCTAAGTTGCATCAGATGCCAGCTTTATTTGAGAACCAACATGGGGTCTGTCCTGTCTTTTCTTATTAAGGAGAGTCCATGAGTGAGGTAGTACTCCCTCTGTAGGTAGGCATAGAAATAATTTGAGATGAGCAAGATCTGCAAGAGAGACAAAAAGACAAGCAAGACATTAACTCTGTTGAGACAAAATGGCTCCACTTCCAGATCAAGACTGCTAATGCACTGGACTTATGTGTGTATGTGTGTGTGTGTGCGCGTGTGTGCACGCGCCTTCAAGTTACTTGTCAACCCCATGAATTTCATAGGGTTTTCTGAGGCAAGGAATACTGAGAGTTAGTTTGCTAATTCCCTTATCTTAAATATAGCTTACAGCACTTCAGTAGATGTTACCAAGCATTGCTAAAATCTGTGCTTTCCAGCTACTAAGCACAAAACAAATCTACAAATCAAAAAAACTTCTGGCACACCAAAGGCACACCAAAACTATTAATCCCTGAAAAATAACTATGTTAGTGTCTTACAAGAGAAAGACAAAATAATGCTGCATTATCTATTTTTACATATTTATCTCGAAATTGCCAGTTTACACAGAGGCTAACACAGCAGCTCACCAAATCCATGATCAAACATTAATATAGTAAATGCCAGAAGAAGCTCACACAGCCAGCAAGGACAGAGCTGTGGGACTTCCTTTGTTTTTTACAAGTTTCCTACTGAAGCCAGATGCAAAATGGTGGCTCAGAGGTGGAGCTAATTTGCACAAATAAATCTGTATCCGAGAAACTACATAGCAGGAATTGTAATAGTCTACTTTAGATCCTAAAACAGCTATTATTAACAAATTGGGGGCTAGAGAATCTTACCAACCTACTCCAAATAATGAAAAGATCAACAAGCAGATTCTCATCTACCTATTGCCAGCTTGTCTTATACATACCACACAAACCTACACATTTGCACAAATTTATGTCCCAATATGGTTAATTAAGCACCTGGCACTACAATCCTGAACACGCTTATTTGGAAGAAAGCATCACCGAATTCAATGGAACTCACTCATAATTAAGTGTGCATAGGATTGCTGGTGAACTGGGACATGAACATTCACAGGGAAGTGGTTGCTTCACGTAGAATTAGTTGAGAAGTTAATAGACAACTTAGTTATCAAATCAGAAAGTCCTAAACACAAATCTCATCTGTACTAGCCACCCATGCCTGCCACAAATTAAAAGCCAACCTAGTTGTCATCTGTGGATCCTTCCAGCATAATAAAATACTGACAGCTACTTGAGGATGTTACAGCCTGACGCCAGGTCTGGTTGCAAGGTTGTTGTAAGGATTACCGTGAAACACAACATCCTGAACACTGCAAATTGCCCAAACATGATGAACTTTCTCTTTTCTATATGCAAGTTTTTTGTATCAGGCCACATTCAAACATATGAGCCCACATTTTTTTTTATTATTTATTTGTATCCCGCCTCTCCATATGGATCGAGTCGGCGAACAACTTGCAAATAGCATGTATTTCGATACATTTCTATACATGCCCCCAACAAGCTGGGAACTCATTTTACCGACCTGCGAAAGGATGGAAGGCTAAGTCAACCTTGGAGCCCAGCAGGATCAAACTCACAACCTTATGGCTTGCAGTACTGGCATTTAACCACTGCGACACCAGGGCTCCTTTGTAATATACTGCTGGAGCAAATACTTGCACTGATGATATATATCTCAGATATGAGACAGAAATAAAAATGGGGAAGGATGGGAAATACAAAGTCTTCTTTAATCTACCTGTGATGGCTTTATTTGGCTAAACATTAGTAGAATAGTGCTCACTGTTCCTCTCCAAAGTTGTCTCTGGAAAGCAGAGCCAAACGTTCTGGCCTGGCCTCATGGGACCTTGCTGAACACAAGTTATTCTGGAGTTAAGTTAATGTTACATGCTCCTGGTTTTCAGATTAATGTGTGGAAAAAGATAAGATCTTCTACCTAATCAATACGAACCGGAGTGGGTAAGTGGCAGAAACAGAACAGAGAAGACAAGGTGAGACCACAAAGCCATGAACTAGGAGGTTGAATATTAAACTACATGCAGATAGAGACAATGACTGCTCCAAAGCCTACGATTAAGGCTCTTCCTCTTCTGAGGTACATTGCCCTTAATTCTCATTGCCCTTTGTTCGGAAGCCAAGAAGCTACTTCAAAAACCACTTCATTTTACAAGCTGCCTGATATTCTGGTTTCCAAGGAAAGCTAATTAGTCCAGAAGCACCACAAACAGGTATACAGTCCTTCCTGAATGCTTCTTCATTTTCTTATTAGAACTCAGTGACAAAGCACTTTGCCACAAATCAAAGTGTGAAAAGTGCTGGAGGAAGGGAAGATAGAAATGTTGTACATCTCATTTTGAGAGGCTGCAATACAGACCATGTACGTGTGTGTGTGTGTATGCATCTCTACAAAACAAGAAACACACACAGCTACTCAAAGTGATTATCCTCCCTCCTTCTATTTCACTAAAGTTAGCAGTTACTGCACATGCCCAGCAAAGTAAGCCTGAAGGATGAACAGAAATCACACTCTAGGGAAAGAAATGGCACTGTGCATCCACTTTTATTTGTATGCAGAGTATAGGCAACTTATACTTCTCCAGCAGAGCATCAAATGTTTTAATGGCTTCCAATGGATTGCATTCAAGCCCTAAGGCTTTGAACTTGACCCAGTTTTTCCTCTTACAATTAATATCCAGAAGCCTGGCAGATGTGTCATTTTGATTCTACATGTAGGAGGCTGGAGGTAACTATCAACAGCTCACAACGAGTGGCATAAACATTTAAAATCCAAGTCCTTAGAAGCTCGATGTATTGTACTAAGGCTAATGCATGATAGTTTAACAACAGCGCTACCCAGTCTGCAGACTGATGTCGCCTGCTGGTCTGTGGTGAGTTTATAGGAAAGAAAAAATTGTTGTAGCCAATGACCACAAATATGGTGCTGGTCCCTGGCCCACTGGAGGAAAAAAAAATCCTGCACCAGTCCCCTACATTTGATAGTGTAAGTAGTACTGTTTTCAATAATCTAAAGCCATACTCAGAAACAGTCTAAAAAGTCTAAAAAAGCAAAGGCTTCAAATATAAATGGAGACTGCAAATAAAGATTAGTTTGTTTCATTTCCCTGAACAATATTGAATCCAAGCTGAAAGGAGTAATTTCATAGGTGGTATGTACTCTTCAGAGCTGCAGATTTCATTCCTTTAAGTAACTTTCCAGGATAATCACTTTGTTATATCTGTAAGTCCTTTTCAGCTAGCTGCAACTGATTTTTGGAGCAATATAACCTAACAGTTTCATTTCAAGTGATTAAGGTTGCAACCCTTTTTTGGGGAGGAGTGGGGAAAGGAGATGGGAGCACACTGGAAACAAATTAGGCCCTTTTTGGGAGAATGTAAATCAAATTTAAATCAATGTAAATCAAATTTAAATGTAAATCAAATGTAAATCAAATTTAAAAAGCAAAGGGGAGAAGCAAAGTACTCAAACTTCTTGTTTTTATTAATTAAAAAGCCCAATGTATTTTAGAGAAGTCTGTAATGCCTTCATTTGGAGCAGATTGGAAAAAATATATAAAATATATTTGAAATAATTAATTGAAGAAAATGACTACTGTAAATACACAGCTCACACAAGGAAATTCTACACAGGATTAATACAATGACACAGATCTACATATGAAAAGGAGGCACATAAGGAATGTTCCTGCATTAGGTTTTCAGCATTTCCAGTCAGTTTCCACAGTGAGCAGACTTTTAATCAGGTTTGTAAAAGGCATTTGTTTATAGAGGAGAGGAGAGCAATAAAAAGGCTTTATTCCTATATGAAATGTGGTAGGAGTGACATATAGAAAACTCTCTTTCATGGAAAAAGATTTGACTTTTAGAAACTATTGTGAATATATTATGTTTTCAAATACTGTCTTTTACATGCTTTAAAAAATATTTGCAGTGATCATTTTGCTGTTATTATTTTAAGTTTGTTTTATATTTATCTTGATTTATAGTATATCCATGACAAAGGGGTGACAGACTGTTCCAAAATATGTTGGGCATTTTAAATTCATAACTGTAAACACAGGTATTTTGGGCTTGCCCCTGGGCTTCATTTGCAATTCCATTCACACATATCTTGGAGGTGAGGTTCACTGAACTCAGTGGGGCTTACTTCTAAGTAGGAAGACACAGGATTTCAACGTAAATGTTTCATTATTCTTTCACCCCTTTCCTTTCCAACTCTTCCATTTTTAAAAATTTAATTCCCTTATTCCATCCTCTAGTGAAAAGGAGGGCAAAGTTAGTGCACTGCAACTCCCAGCAGCCTTAGTCACTATAGTGAACAGTGAGGAACGCTGGAAGCTGCAGTCCAGCAACACCTGGAGCATCACACTACACACACTTCTGCTCTAGAGCTTCTAAATATCCCTTTATCTTTCTTGTTCATGTTTTCTGCCTGTGTTTATCTTGAACCTTAGGTGCACTGGAAAAAGAGACTGAATGAGGGAAACTAGGCTTGAAAGAGGAAAACTCTGGGATCTGAGTAAATTCAATAATACTGCGAGAAGATGGGAGACTCACTGCCTGGCTCTTGTCAGACATCAGTATGGTTTGGACTAACTGCCAAAAGACTTCCCTCTCCCAGAAAAGAATCAATCAGTAGCCAATTTTACCTTGGTCATTTGTCAAAGGATACAGGCAGATATCTGAAATTGCAATGTAAGTATGTCAGCAGAGCTCCTACCATCTTGATTCTTTGTGCAGTGACTAACAGATAAGTTAGAAAATCCAGCACACAGCCATTCACACTTGGGCTGCAGGTTTCCCAAGGTTTCTTTCAAAGGATGAAGAGGGGATATGAGTTCTCAGAACTCTTCAGAACAAGCAATGGACTTGTGCCAAGAAGCTCAAGGAGACATCAAAGAACATCACATAAAATCTGACAATGAATGAGAGGCTCAGCATTTCCCATATCAAAACCTACACTAGGTTCATTTACTGCAGAAGATGAAATGAAAGACTCATGTTGACTGGACCACATCGGAGTGTAAGTGGTGATTTATGTAACTTGATTTGTGTAACTTTATTTCAAAGATAAATAGATATAATAATATATCTATAAATATAAAAAAATAGATACATAAACAATTAGCATGTCCCAACAAAGGACAAGGTTCTCTCTGTAGTAAATGTTTTCTCTAGGGGAGCATTATCCTACAAAAGCTCTAGCTCATATTTATGTATCAAAGACCCAAGTTTGAAAAAGCTAGTTTTCTATGAGTGATTTCTTACAGAAATCAAAGAACTAACCAAACAAGGTGTCATAAACTTGCTCATATGAGGTAGCTAGGCCACCCTCCTATGTTGCAAGCTGTCTAAGGATTTTTGTTCTGGTCTTTACCACAGTGTTACTGAACTGAGAAAAGATACAAGATCACAGAACAGAATAGCCTGTTTTGGTTCCAGTTTTCACTGATCATGTAGTCTCAGTGCAAGCAATGATAAAAAACTCTACAAGGAAAACAACTGCAAAACCTTTTCTGCTGAAAGTGTAACACAACAGGTTTGTCTGCCTAGAGGGCAACTTGCAAGGATAAAGAAGGGAAAAATACAGCTGCTTACATAAGGACAGCCAGCCAGCAATGCTACATGACTCCTGGACTTTTGGCAAAGCATACATACAGCAGTGTTTTTTCATGAGGGCTTTTAGCACTTGCAGTTAACTGTGTGAATAATGAATTTCTTATTGTTAATTCTATTTTGCAACAATTAAGGTATAACTAAGTTATATAACTATAGTTTAATTTATTCCATTTGTACTGTAACTATGACTTGTTTTTAGTTGTTTTTACATCAGGCTGAGGGACAATAAACAAATGTCTTAATAAATAATAAAATCAGTAATAGTTCCAGGAGGTTATGTTCCATCATTACATAGATGGGGTTTTGTACCAAAGGCAAGTAGGCTGTAGCATTCTGATGTTTTATTTTTTTTTCCACGCAAATAAGGATTTTCTTTTTTGGTTTCCTTGGAATAATGAGAAAGTAAAGAGCTACTTGTAAAAACTACAACTATAATGGTAACTAACTCACAGAGGAGGCTTTGGAACTGTAACTAATTAAAATGTGACTTTCAAAGTTCTGGAGCTGTTTCATGAGACATATGTCTCCTCCTGCCCCCACTCATCTGGATGTGTAAGATGCATGAAATTTCATGTAACATTACTGTTGACTGTCCCAATATTTTTCTACTAAGAACCTGAGCAAGCTAAAGCCTATGTAAGTTTTAGTTTCTTAGAAAATACTAAACAAAGTGATGAACAGCAACTTAGCCTGAAATTCAGTGCAAAACTTCCTAGCAATAAATGAATTAAATTACTGAACTAAAATGGATTTACTTTTGAGAAACCAAGCTGCTGCTGGATATGCAGCAAGAACAAACTGTAGCTGTTGTAAACAAGACCCAGGAACAAACATCTCACAAAGCACACCTGTCCAACCTGAGCATTCCTGCTTTAAACTATCAAGAAAGCTGCTAGCCCTTATGGTAATGATCCTATGAATCTGCTTTATAAAGTCAGAAGAATGTAGTATCTATAGTATTGTTTAAACTAGGGTGGGATCAAATTGTGGCCCAGAGGCCACAAGCAACCAAGAGCCTCTGGGATTATTTTTTCCAAATATTTCTCAAAAAAAGTGTGTGTGTGTGTGTGTGTTTGCATCCCCAAATATCTCTAGGAAGGATGTCTAGCAATTACGACAAGTCTGTGCCCCTCCTGGCCATTTTAGGCTTAGGAGAATCCTGGTACCTTAGCCCTCAACAACTGCCCACTCCGGTCTTCACTAACTGGCAGCATCTCTGCTGGATCTGATGAAGGAAACTTTCCCATGCTTAGAGATGCCAGAGGTTGAACTTGGGATTTTTTGTATGAAAAACATGTGCTCTGTCTTTGAGCTAGAGTCCTTCCCTGAATTTGAATAACATGACATCAGAACTATCTGGGAGCCCAACACAGGATGTCTTATTAATACTGCCCTCAACCAAGAAGCAACTCGCTACAGCAGAGTAAGCCAGAAACAAGGATAGTACTTGCTATAAATAAAACTATCAAAAATTAAGTAAAAGGTTTTTTTTAAAAAAACCCAAAAACCTCCAAATTCACTATGCCTTCCAACTGCTGTCATTTCAAAGGTTATATCATAATCAGTTTAGAGATGGGAGAACACAACCATTTTCACATTTATTAAAGTTACAAATTCTAGAGGGACAGAGATCTTACAAAAATCCCACCCACTCACTAATATTTGCACTGCCTATCTTCACACATGATAGGAGTATGGTGTCTAGATCGAGGGAGGTACTAGTACCACTCTACTCTGCTTTGGTTAGACCTCATCTTGAATACTGTGTCCAGTTCTGGGCACCCCAATTCAAAAAGGACATGGTCAAGCTGGAGCAAGTCCAGAGGAGGGCGACCAAAATGGTGAGAGGCCTGGAAGCCATGCCCTATGAGGATAGAGAGCTGGGTATGTTTAGTCTGCAGAAGAGAAGGTTAAGAGGGGACATGATAGCCATGTTTAAATATTTGAAGGGATGCCACGTAGAGGAAGGAGAGGGCTTGTTTTCTGCTGCTCCAGAGACCAGGACAAGGAGCAATGGATTCAAGCTGCAGGAAAAGAGATTCCGCCTGAACCTCAGGAAGAACTTCCTGACAGTCAGGGCTGTCCAGCAGTGGAATATGCTGCCTCGGAGTGTAGTGCAGTCTCCTTCTTTGGAGGTTTTTAAGCAGAGGCTAGATGGCCATCTGTCAGGAGAGCTTTGAGGGTGTTCCTGCATGGCAGGGGGTTGGATTGGATGGCCTGTGTGGTCTCTTCCAACTCTACATTTCTATGATTCTATGATTCTATGATATGAAGCTCAACTGAATTACCTTAAGAAAGAGATTAAGCTAATGAGAGTATCTTAATAACAGTGTAATTATGTTTCCATAAAGGCAACCCTTCCCAAACTTGCTTCTCAGATGATGTTGGGCTACAGTCCTTACCACTCCCAGATAGCATAGCCATGGTCTAGGATGATGGGGAGTTTAGTTCAGTAACATTGTGGGCCCATGGTTATAAAGGGCTGAATTGAGGGCTAAAGGAAAACACTGTTTCAGTAATTAATCTATACCATTCAAGATGCAATTTGGACAACTATCTAAGAAGCTATTATTCTCCAAGATCAGCTATGAACCACTGTGATTGAGTTCAGTATTTGGCTGCATTGAGTGTCCGGTTTTGCAGAAAAGGCAGGGTATAAACACAGTTCAGTCCTCTACGTTCACTGGGGTTGGGGTGAAAGATGCTCACAACAATTGAAAACTCACAAATATCAAAATGTGTATGTGTGCCTATGAGAAAGGGACTGAAACACCCAGGGTCCAAAGCAGGTCAGGGAAAGGAGAGGGAAAAGGGGTGGGCTAGCATGGTGGCCCTATACTTTTTCTCTCTTGCCCATCTCCTTCCTTGGGTGTTGGGGGGCACTGGGTGAATGTTTGGGGTGCCAAGAAATCAGAGTGTGAATCATCACTAGCTGGCTAGGCAGTGGATGGTGGAGAAAGAGGAGGATCAGAGATGGGTTTAAAGGGCTGTGTTGCCTGATCAGAGCGGCCAAGAGGGAAGATACCCCTGGAAAAAAGGCACTTGAGCTGGGGGAGCAGGGGTTGGAGAACGTCGTGAATAATCAGCTCTGTGAAAGGTAAACTCAAGAATGTGAAGGGCCAACTGTAAAGTGATAAGACATATAGATTCATGTAACAGATGGACATATTTAGATGATTAAGCTCTGGGCTAAGATATGCCTGAACGTGAGCACTTCACTCCTCCCTTCACCCAAGTGAGCCAGCAACTGGGTAAACAGTTTCCTGCATCAGATGATATGAGAATCTATGACTAATGGGTGTCAAACAATCTAGAATACAAAGCCAGAGTTTACTTGCTATAGTTACCTGCAGTTCCTGATTTTGCCCCACTAATGCAAAAAAAAATGAAAGAAAGTGACTGTCTGCAGGTCCTTTAAGATTGATCACATTTTAGGTTATTAAGATGAGATTTTGATGGTCCAAAGATGGCTGGCTTTCTTCACATTTGTGCAGAATAAAACCATTAACAGATGAGGAATGAGTGAAGAATATGTTACCTTATTATGTAGTTTATCTGATCATCTTCTAGGTAAAAATGCTCAGTGAGGATGGCCCACTTGAGCATCAAAGCATGACTGCCTCTTATTATACAGGATGAAACATGCCAATCACAGAGACTGACAAAGGAATTGCTTAATTTTTTAATATTGAAAGGACCAGTCAATTTCTTTTGAGAGAAAATCCAAATGAAACTCTTTAAGCAGACGTTATCTTTCTTAAACATCAGAGCCAAGAAAACACTTAATTGTTGCTATAGGACCAAAATAGATTTGAGGAGTAAATTTAGAGCAGGAGTTGCTTCATGTAATGGAATACATAATTAAAACAGACAAATGAAGTACTACGCACAGAGGCCCTAAACTAGAAGTCAAAATTTCCACTGATATGTTTGATTATTGCTTTGAAGCACTCAGTCCTCTTTGCTTCTCTTATCCTGATACTTCCGTCGCATTCAACTAGCTACTATAAAACAAAGATAATAACTTATATCAGACTCACAGTCTCATCTATTACTTGCAATCCACATCCCTTATGAGCAGCAAACATTATGCTCAGGGAATTCTAATCTTATGAACTGGCACACCCAAAAACAATGATAGATCCAGTACCACTTCCCATTTCTGATGATCTGCCATGTGGCAGTAAAAAGCACCATGAACTAGCTGTACACTGATGGTGGGTTTAGGAAGCTGGCGAAAACCTGCTTGCCACAAAGCAAGTGACTGTTGCTTTAACCCTACAAGCTCTAAATCGGGTTTGGAGGACAGTATCAGATAAAAAGACCCTGAGCTTCACTTCCTCATTTTGTTCTCAGTTGTCCAAGCAACCATTCTTGCCCTGCAGATTTGACACTAGAAGAAAAGTAACAAATTTAATCCAGTAAACACCATTTGGTTACATTTTTGTCATATTCCATTTCTATGAAGAACAGTGTCCAGGGAGGATTGTGTGTGTGTGTGTGTGTGTGTGTGTGCAAAGAAAACCCTGCATCAAAAAATAAAAGGTAGTTTGAGTAATCTGAATAAATTATACAGGTTTATTATACAAAATGAAGTGTGCTTGACTGTATTTTTCTTATACTGCATATCCTATTCTACATGCTTTAGAAATAGGAAAGGTAAAGATCTATTTATGTCTGCATTTGAATGGCAACTCTACTAATCTCCCTTTTCATTCTGGAAGTTTAATTACATCCGCACATACACACATTATTTCACCTACTTACGGTACTTACTTATTTACTGGTCGTTTTCCCTTCACTGGTCAGTGAAAGCTCTAATTCTAAGGATGTGGATTTCTGTGTTCAGTATCAAATGTGGGACTTTTGTGTATGCTTGTGCATCATAAAACACATACTGATCAGAAGTTAAGAACTGTAACCTTCACCCAATACATTGTTCCACTAACCTGTCCTATGTTGAATGTCAATGTGATGGCATAATAAAAATTTGAGTTTGCACTTCCTGCATAAATCCAGAGATGCCATAAAACCGGAAAGAGCAGGGAGCAGACGATGAGTACACAGGAAAGGATGAAGACATTGCGTAAGACTGCAACAAAAAGCAGAAGCATCATTAACAATTGTGAACTAATATACTAATGAGTCCTTAGCTTTGTGCTATATTAGTTGAAAGGGTATGGCAGATACTAATTTAGAGGGTGGTTCTGGAGACAGCTGCTATAGACATTTCTCTTCTTAGAATCAATAATTAACTGCAATTCCTGTGGGAAATGAAAGCTTTGACAGGTATGTTCTGTACTGATTTCACAGCTTTGTAGTTCCCCGCATCCACTTCTTCGATTTTTAAAAACAGGTGCAAAATACAAAATTACAAGCAGTGCCATGGGCGGATAGAAGTGGGAACTGGATGGAAAACTATTTCTGGACTATATTCTTGAATTACAGTGAAAACACTTTGCAGTTCATGGTATCCTCTTTTCCCATTTTTAACACACGAGTCTTACTAGAACATAACTAAAGGACTTTTATTCCTTTGTTTCCTGTATTTATATAATAACTTTTGACAGAAATATTCCAAACGTGTTCGCAGAAAAAAACAGATTATGGTTTAGATCTATACTTTCTCATGCACTTAAGCTAGCAGGACAAGTTAGTTATGACAATCAAGTTCCACTGATTTCAGTGTGTACAATTTGCATGGCTAAGTCTAGAAGTAACTGAATACATTTTCAAAATAAAACAATACACAACAAGCTTAAAACACTTTAAAACAAATTCCACTTACTTCCTAAAGGCACGATATAATGATGTTTCATATACCTTTCCAAAATGACCAAAAAACTTCACAACTGAAGATCTTAAAGAAAAATAATTCTACAGCTATTGGTCTGTATGTGCATATAAAAACTATTAGAATAAGATATTCAATTTTGAAATTCTCCATTCCAGAAATGGAACATGGACATTTATTCACTGATTTTCCCACAGATGGACTTACAAAGAGTGCAGCAGCATCTCTGGCCCAACTCTATACTTTTCATCTAATACTCTGACAGTTGTACTTCCCTAATTACACACAAAATTCATTTTCTATAAGATGGTAATAGTTTTATTTTTGTGAGAATTATTTTGCTGCAGCGTTGTGACAGTGGGCATATTAGCAAACACTATTCTAGACTCTGAGTGACTAAATGACATAGGACTATTAAATAAAGAAACAAATCCCTGCAACAAAATGAAACAAAAAATGCTTTTTGGGGCCTGTTTACAACAGATTGAGAAGATCTGGATTGAAAATGGGTGGACTATAATTGGCTGAGGAAAAAATGAACACAAGGAACTTACATTGATAAAGGTGGCTCCAGAGTGGAAGGAAAGCCATGTAGAGAGCAATGTCTCCTACAGTTGGATAGGACTTGAAGATGGAAATGGTGGCAAGCTGAACAAACATGAAGAACATGGGGTGTTCCCTAGAAAATAAACAAAGAAAACTGTAAACAGCTGCATGATGATAGATGCTGCTGAAACTGTACAGGCTTCACCAATATATCTTTTGTGGAAATATTAAGATGGGATGCTCATGGTCTACATCCAGGACAACCAAGTGAGCAAAACTAATACTTCCCTAGGAACATTAAGAACACTCCCCTAGGAATCTTTAGTGCCTTAGATTACTTACCCTCTCTAAATACATGAAATTCTCACTTCCACTTCTGGAAGGTGGAAGTGGCCCATAGAATTGTTCTGGAGGGCTTAGAGATTCCTAGAGAGAACATATTTTTTCTGTGGCAGGGGCAGAGTTAGATTTTAAATAAATAAATAAAATACAGTAACCCAAAAGTAATCAAATTTGCAAGTGCTAAGCCTGTGAAAGTGGAGACCCCACTGTACAAATGTATACTATGGCTACATTCAGAATATAATGAACAGTTTTGGTGCAGAGAAGAGCATCCAAAAGACCACTGTCTTGGTCTGAATACCTGACATCTGAAACAATGACACTGAAGCATTAAGACTGGCAGATTGATGCTACAGTTTCATGAGGTCTCATTTCCAGTGCATTTGTTACATCTGCCTTCCATCTTTTCACCACAAAACTCCCATGCAGCTGTCTCCATTTTAGCCTTGCAAATGAACGTATGACTAGGTAGGTCTGAGAGATCACGACTTGCCTAAGGTTACCTGCTGATCTTCATTGTCCAGGTTCATGTGAGCCCTTGTGTTTTAAAAAAAGGCAAACAAAAATGATGCCTAGAAAGTAAGTAGCCATACAACTTGCACCCCATCCCTTTCAACATAGTTTTACATGAAACTGGCCTTATACCATATGTTATGATGTTAAGGGGAGAGGGAAAGAAAGTAAACAACAAAAAACGAAAACAAAATGACCTGATGAAGTATCTTGAAATGGTTAAATTGATCAGTTGCTGGGAACTGAAAATGTGGCCTGAAAAAGACCTAGCATGCTACCTTCAAGGAGAGCAATACTACGGTATTATCACTAAACTGAAATCACAGCAGAGTATCATATGAGTCCCTGCCATACTATTCTTAGCTTTCCAAGCACGTGGAATGCACACAGTGTGGCATGGCTCCAGCTGAGAAGAAAGACAAACATGGATCTCCGAGGACTGCAAATTATTAGATTAATGGGTGAGGAGGTGGAAGGATAGAAACCTTTAGACTGACCCACAAAGAAGAAAAATGTCTTAGACCTTGCCTCTGGAAGCTAAAAGCTGGCTTTGTGGGGTGGGGGTGGGGGTGGGAAGTTAAGGCAGGAAATTTTGCTTCAAGAAAATTTGTCTTCAGTCCCTACTGAAGTGAATGCTGCATAGCCACAGCATTGCTGAAGGGAATTATACTGCCTTGCCTTGAAAACTACCAAGGATGAAGATTCCAAGTCTTTGCTCTTAAGTAGACTCTGTAGTGAAAAAGCTGTTTTTCCAACAAGAAAGCCTCCAAAACCTTTAATACTTTAAAAATAAGCCATTTTCTGGCTATTTTGGTTCTCATTATTTGTCTTGAATGGTTAGATAATGGTATGTTCATGACATTCTTGAGGTACAGTACAAAACTCCTCAGCTGAAGCACCATACAGACAATAGATAACTACATCTCTTTACAGCTCCTCTATTTAGAAGTAGGAAAAAGAAAAGGGGAGAGAGAAAGAATATGTTGAACATAGAAGGGCAAACTGATTCTCTTGGATGAACTCAAGAAGTTAACTCTATAAATAAAACCCAGAAACTCTTGCAAACACTTTTTTGTTTCACTTACATGCAATAATTGTTTCCTTGAATTTTTTTTGATTTATCGTCATATTCAAGGAATGAAGTATTTAAAGTGAATCACCAATTCTTGGAAACACTAGGAGCTCTTGACTCATAATTTTTTCAAGTAAACAACGCACAGGTGTTCACTCCTGTACACAGAACTTACATTTCTGCAGAGAAACAAACTAGCTAGAATTATCCCAAGTATGCATAGTGGAGTGGTTTGAGTATAGGACTGTGACCTTGGAGGCCACAGTTCAATTCCCTGCTCAGCCATGGAAATCCACTGGGTGAGCTTGGGTCCATCACACAGATGCAGCCCCAGAAAACCCTGTGATAGGGTCACTTTAGGATTGCCATAAGCCATAAAACAACTTGAAGGCAAAAAACAACAACATGCAACAAGAGAAAGGGCTCAGATGCTACAGAATTCAGAAAATTGTTAATCCTTGCCCTAACACTGAATTGTGAGGATAAAGGTAACAATATCATCCCACCATCTGGAGGTTGTTAAAAGCTAGCTCATTTAAAAAACAAACAAACAACATTATTATACTCTGGTAATGACAATCAATGGTAAGATGTACACCCTTCAGATAAAACTAATTAAAAATAAATACTGAAACTGCAATTTGCCGCACAAGATCAGATAGCTCTGTCCATTTTTACACCGTGTTTTTCTTCTAGGCTTATAATGTACAGCAGAAAAACACTAATTCTAGCAAGTATTTAAGAAATTCAAAAAGAAAATTGCAACAAAGTTGAGATAATTTTCATCCTTAATTACTCCTGTACTTTTTCTGTAGATATATAAAGCAATAGGACATGACAAGAGAAAGCAATAGGATGTATGAGCTGCATGTCAAGCATGCTTGGTATAATATAGGAATGGTCAAGTTGGGTTCCTAGCCTTTTCCAGTCACTAGCCCCAAAGGTCCAAGTGAGAAAAGGAAAACAGCAGCACATGTTGGCCCCGTTCCCATACATGTACAGCCCCCAACCTCCCTGAATTGATCAGAGAAGTATAAAAGGATACTGTACTTATGCTCACTTGAATACTAATAGAACGCTATGTTGTTTACAAACCCTGAACAAGTAAAAAAAATACAGTCCATTCTTTAATCCAAATCAAGTTTGGTTAATTGTGGTCCACAGACCCATCAATACAATAAGAACAAAATCTTACAGTATTAGATAAAAAATAGCTGAAATTTAGTAGAGTATAAGCACAAAAAATAGTCATAGTAATTGTGAGCATTCTAAATACTCTGATCATATGAAGGGATTGCTTTCTCCTAATAATCTTTGACAGTAACTTGGCAACCATCAAAATTACACTAGAATATCTATCTTCTACTAGAACTTTAACACAAAATTTATCCAATCAACCTGGAAAATTTCTTAGTAATAAATCAGCTGTTGGTGAGACTTCTTATAAAAAGACTAGACAAAAAAAATGTGTGACATAGTTTCAACCTCCTGTGAACTACAAGGACAAAGTCTCGAAGATAAGGGCAGGCCAGCATACTTGCTATAAAGCAATTCAGAAGGGAAAGCATTACATCTGATGTTAGTAAATAATATAAGGTAATGTGGAACTGTCAAGTACTTTATATAATCTGTAAGAAGGAAGGAGCCCACATAATGAATATTTGGTGGATTTGGTGACCATAATGAGAGGGGCTGACCCTGAAGATCACAAAAGGCTATTTTCCAAACTCTTTGTTTAACTGATCTTAACATCATATCATAGTCCATGTTAAGAAGAAAGGATGACGGAAGACCAATTGTGGCTGCTTTATGGGCTATATACTTAGACTAGTAACTAGTGTACCCGTTCTTTAATAGAAGGCCAAATCAGCTAGTCTGATACCCTTTCTGGGGCAGTTCTTCACACATTTAGGATAAAATGTCAGTCATATCAAAAAAACAAAGAGTCACAGATCTAGAGCAGTCTTACTAAAATGGGAGACAGAAAAAAATCTGTGAGGAAAAAAAGTGCAGCATGGTCTTCTTAGAGACAGGCAGAAAACTGAATATGGGACAAGCTTCCCTCCTCAGAAAGGACACCAAACTTCCTGGCCCTGTCACTCAATGGAGGAGGGTTGTTCTATTCCTGCCTATTGCCTGAGGCTTTTGAAAGCCATGGCAAGTCAGAATAGACAGCATTGCTACTATTTCTATCCTTATGCAGCCACCCTAACACACTTTCTGAAGCCTCCAGTATGGTATGACTGCACAAAGACAGTTGTACTTCATACAGAATCAACCTTCATACTCAGTGGGCAAAGCAGGCTCAATTATTCTGCTTCCTAAAATGTCATTTTGCTATGCCAGGACAGATACCCTTTTCCAGCATGGCCTGAGGTCATTTATGGGTGACAGCTGGCCATAAGACTGTCTGCTTAAACCCCATCCTGACAGATGGGACTTTTTAGTTTTGATGCTGAATTCAGCCAGAACTGAACTTAAAACTTAGGCTTTTTCTGAGTCACCTGAAGAGTTTTAATCAATGTTACCAAGTTACAGCTACCTTTCACATAGTTTCAAGGTCTGAGGGAATTATGTATAAAAAGCAAATAAGACAAAAATTGTTCAATAAATGTATTAGATTTTGGAAATATTTTACTACCATATAATTTTGTGCAAAAACAGCCCACACTATTTTTGTGGATGGTGCAGAGAATGTGGTTAAAGGTGGTGAAGCAGCAAGTGTTGCTTGGAAGAACCAAGCAGAAATATGATGGTATACCATAGGACACCCAGCTTGGTTATATTTCCATACACGAAAAAATGTATGGCAGACAATTTTTTTTCTATCAGCTTGGCACAGAATAACCCATAAATTATTTCTTGGCACAGAATAACCCATAAATGCAAATCTAGCTGATGTATCACTGCAGATAGCAGAAATGTTAGAAGAGTTCAGGAACTTTAAAACAGAGATACGTAGAGAGTTAAAAGATACAAGCACAGAAATGAGGACAGAAATAAAAAAAGAACTGAACTCCTTTGGAAAAAAATTAGAAAAAAATCTCTAATGACATTACAACTATGAAAACAGATACAGAAAGTTTACAGACAAAGGTTGAACAAACAGAGAATAATCCATAAATCTCTTTCCTGTTACTTCTAACCAGACAGCAGATGAGAAAACCAGCAGATAGTGCACTACATTTTGGAAATTTGTTTGCAAGGGCCACTGCAACATCCAAGTGACATGTCCTGCTTACCTGCAGAGAGACTGGTACAGAGTACAGCCCTTCTTTGTGGGACATTTCCCTCAGAGGCTATTTCGTTATGGGAATAGAAAATTACCCAGTAACATCAATAAAACTTAGTCTTCTGGCAAACAAATAAGAATATCAAGTGTTTATATCCACTTCCTATTTTTTTAAGTTCACAACAAGTGGGTTTTTCCCCCCTCCAGCTGAAAATAACACTGGTTATAATTTTAGGACACAGAAATTCTACATTGTTTGCAGAAAAGGAGGCAGCTACTCAAAACAAATGCTTTGCCTCATGAACATGTGTTTTCTGTCTCTGCTTTTTTGAGTACTGCAGATACCCTTCATTCTATTCTCAGCAACGCATAAATAATTTACTTACTTTAGTTTCACTGCCAAGGGTATAGTGTAGAAGAAAACATTGATCTGAAAGACGCATACAAAAAAGAGGCTGAAGTGCTCAAACATTTCAGCAAAAAAGTACCAGAAGAGACCAACATTGGGTGTCAGGTCTGGAACAGAAAGTCTGGAATTGACAAAGAAATATCGCAATTACTGAATGATTCTATCACAGACTCAGAAATGATTAGTATAGAATACAATGGAAAAAATGTAAAAAAAAAGTGTGTTCTCAGTTACTTTAACTTTTAGTTGCCTCTTCCATTAAGGCATTTAAAACTCAAATCCAACTCCTAATGAATTTTTCTGAAAAAACAGTGACATCTATTGGTCTCAACAGCAAATGCAAGGACCAGATAACACTACCTTGTATTATGTAAATAATGACTGATGATATGTAGAACAGATACAGAAGCAGTTAAAATAATTATAAAGAAGGAAACTTCTCATATGGGACACATTTCATTAAACAGTTCTATCTCTATACTTTGATCAATCTCTTTCACTTTGTGTTCAGTTTGAAAATATTTGGAAACTGTATGGCTTTTGGCATATTTTAAAATATTTAAAGAAGCACATGCAAAGATTTTGGTAAAAAATTCACCAAATATTTAAAACTAGGCAACTACAAGGTAAAACTAAGATCCAAGCAACTGACACAAGGATTACAGCATGAACAATATCTTCATGCTATTTACTGTAGTAGCAACATTCCAAAAGAAGGGAAGAGAGTGGTCTATTTTCTTTTTAAAGCAGATACATAACTTAAAACTTAGACGGAAAGAGAATCAGCATAAGCATAACAATTAGGTCACTATGTCTCCAAGCATAAGAAGAGGAAACACTCTGAATGTAGAACTAGTTTAGGAGATGGAAAACTGTTCAGAAATCGCTCTTCCCATCAGCAAAATATCTCCATCTGGTGTGAGCAAAACTGTCCTACCCAACACTGATGAAAAACAGTGGTGCTTGTCTGATAATGGTCTTGAAGTTTACCTCAGGGAAGCAACAAACTCTGTTTGCAAAGTTTTTACTGAACTAAGTCCTGGAGTTTCCTGTTGCACTTTCTTTCTTGTTAGCATATAACACATTTTTGTCATGTCTACCCACATATAATTGCAAGATGTTTCTCCAAGGTTTGTGTTTACCTGGAAGCCAGGTACTAATTGCTACAGCAACAATCTCACAGAACTAGTGACAGGGACTTCTAAATAAGGAGTATCATTTTACTTTCTATTTCAAGACCACCATTGCTGGGGAAGCAAATAGCTGAATGCACAAGACAGTACAAAACCACAAAATAGATAATTTAGTTTAAACTCTGACTTTGCAGCAAAATGTTCAATCAGTTGACCATACCTGTTAAGACAACAAATCATCTTTTTCTGAAGGCTACCAACATTGCTCTGAATTACAGAATACACTTTCTGTCAGTCATAAAACATCCATTATATACCTCTCAATTACAAGCATCTGCCATCCAAGCAGTACTGTATGCAAGTCATATTTAAAATGTCAATACAGCTTTAGTTAGGTAGCACACAAATATATATGCTGAACATGAGCATGTACCTGTTAAGAACAAAGAGCTTGATCTGGCTTATTTTAATTACTGTCTAGTTTTGTATTATGAAGTAACAGTTTAAGAAAGAGCTAACTGATTTATATGCAGAAAAGAACCAGTGCAAAGAAATAAATTCTACTCACATGAAACCATAAACAGATGGAATAAAATCCCAAGAGTTGAGAAGGAAGAATGAGAGGCAAATAATCACCACTAGGCTTCCCAAATACAGCCCTGCATACTGCATGGTATAAAGCCAAAAGTCTTTGTTTTTCATTTTCACTGGTATGAACTGTCGCTAGGGGAGAAAAAAAATCACAAAATAAGTTTCTGAAATTATAACTCATGATTTCATTGGTAAGCAAAAGTCACAAGAGACCTTCATTTTTATGATTTAACCTCTTATTTCTGATATTGTTAAAAAGAAATCAAAGAATGCTATGTTGAGACAGGAGGCATATATGCTAAAAACCTGGAAGCTAGTGTACTCAACAGACAAGAGACAGAATTGTGAATTAGGAAGTCATCAGTCCATATCTCTTATGGGCAATCTTTCACCCTCAGTCTCCGTAATGTGATATGGGAATAACAGTAGTAATCTACTCCAGAGAGATCAAAAGATAATGTATTTCAACCATTCTGGTCCCTTGAAAATACTACATAAAGGTCACATTTTTATTCATTTATAGCTCTGTGTAGTGGTTGCGTAATTTTCCAGAAATGTTGGCAGCCAAAAATTTGCATAGAAGTTATACTGAACACAGTATGGTAACAAATATCTCTCAAATATTTTACTGCAAGTCATGGGAAAACAAACAAACAAACCCACTGAAGACAAGAATTGGCAGCAGAAGGTACTGAGCAATTGTCATTCATCAGTCCACACAAGGATCTAAATGTGAAATTACACAAGCTGGAGGATCCAAAAATAGGAAGACCTGAAATTATGTGTGAAGCTAAAAAAGATGGAGACATAAAGCATTCAGTCCAGTGCGGCTGTGCAAAGAAGATAATGACTGAAAAAAAGACTGTGTAGAAGAATGGTATGACAATAACCGGGTCCAGGACAAGCAAATGGTAGGAAACAAAATTGTAAGTAGAGACAGGAACCTGCTACATGAAAACAAGATTGAACTGCCCATCAATGACTAAGTTTATGGATTGCAGCATAAGGAAAGGTGCTATTAAAGTATAGAGAAGCTATACATAAATGGGGAAGGGGCAGTCAAAGAAAGTTGTTGGTCCATCAAAGCTTGCACCACTGTGTCAGAATGACGGATGGGTGAGCTGGCACTGACAGCCTAAAGTATAGTCCTAACTGGCCAAAGTGACCAAATGGCAGCAGAATCAACACTAGGTGAGCTGAAATGGTAATCAATTCAATCAATCTCATCCTCAGAGTGTTGAGCGTTACTTAGGTCTACCCTCACACTGACCTTGTCCTAGCACTGGGGCTGTGTCTCTGTGCTGGAGATTTGGATCTGGCAAAACATGACTCCTCCCTCATTTATGGTAGTTCGTTCTTTGCAGATCTTAGCCTGCAGAACAGTTCTGCCAGAAGTTCTCTGATACCAGCAACAGAAAAGACTTCTGCTAGCCAAAGAGAATTTCTGCTGGTAGAAGAGACTTATGCTGAATACTAACCAGCCAGCCCATCTCAAGATTGCACTGTCACTGCTTCAAGGAGGTTCCTTACTTAAAGTACCTGGCTGAAGAGCAGTACCAAAATGTAAGATCTTAGCTCACCAGCAGTTGAGGAAGTTTGATTTCAGGCTCCAACAAGGGAATATATTATTTGTCACAGCTAAAGAATAGACAAGCTAATATATTCTCCATGTGGGATGTACACGATTCCAATCAGAAATTGCTACTGACATATAGACATTGCTCTATGCAAATCCCAAATTGTTAAGAATTTATTAAACATTAACATACATGACACATAATGCTTACAAAAATTCATCACAATGAATTCTATTTTTTTAATGTAAAAAAATATTTTCTGAATCATTTCAAAACTATTTGAATTTACAAGTTTGGCAGGATTCATTAGACAATATAAACAATCAGCATTCATTTTTAAAATAAAAAGAAATTTCTTCAAACAAACTGTGATTGCCCCACCTCCCTGCCTCGCTTAAGACAGGCAGCTCTAATTTTTAAAAAAATTCCTGATAGGAGCCCAAAGTTATTGCACATTATCTCACAATTGCCAACACTGCATCACAGCCGTACATAAGTTGTGTTTAAGAATAAAAGACTAAATTCTTGGCTGGAGGTAGGGGACAAAGAACAATAATATCCTATGTTTAACAACACAAACACAATTTGTATTTAACAAACAGTTTTAATTACTGCCAAGCACCCCTTTTCTACAGACACAGCTTGATGCTTGCCAGCCATGCTTACACTTAGGAGTCCCACTGCAATCAACAGGAATGATGTAGACTAAAATCTTTCCTGGACTTGTACATTTTCAGGAAAATTGAAGATCTGATTTAGAAAATGTGCTACATAATCTTCTACCTAAGTAGCTGAAGCTAGTAACCAAATGCAAAACATTGACATTAACATAGGAGAAATGATTACTTTACCATCACAGCACAGAGTAAGCCTTTGATGTGTATCTTTGCTCTAGAGTACCTTTTAAATTCCCACAAGAGAGCTTAAAATAAGGCTATATCTACCTATCTTTAAATCTTTCTTAGGACTACTGATCTGTTTTTATTACTATGTGGACAAATACAAACATCCTACTAGATCTAACATTAATGTGTCCAAACAGATTCACCTTTCTTTTACAGAAGTCGGGATGGTATCTAAGGTCCTCCCTTCTCTTCATTCTGTTCTCCAAAAACTAGGCAGCCTCGGAAATAACTTTCTAGTGAAGTCTTTAATGTTCATATGGAAGTGGGTTCATAATTCAGAAAGCTTCTGTATTTCAGTAACAGATGTTAGTGTGAAATCATTAAAAATCTGGCAATGATAATAGTAAAATGTACGCATCTTTTGCAGGTCTAACCAAGGGATGCTCTGTTGTTAATATCAAGCCTTGGTTCTCTGCCCTCTGAGATGCTGATTTGCTCTGTCTTACAGGGATATGTGATACATGAATAATTAAAGATTCATCAGCATTTTACTTCCTGAAGGACTTAGATCAATATTCACATAAGGAGAAACCAGATGCTTTCAATGACCACAACTCATCTTCTTCTCAAAGAGGCAAGCAAAACCAAATCTTTGCCAAAATACAATTCTTCTCTTGTCTTAGATGATTCAAGGGACAAGCTTGTCATCAAATCTCCCCTCACTTGAGCTAGATCAGCAGAAGCAAAATGCTGGTGTTTCACAATCTGCTCAATGATTTTGATCTCAAAAGACAAGAAGAGTTCTGTATTTCAGTGATGATGGCCTGTGAGCAATTTGCTGGCTGCTATCTGATTCTAACCCCTTGACTACCAGCTGCCAGTTTTACCAACTCCTGACAGCCCTGTCACTGCAGTATCTATCAATCCATATTTGCTAGTCTTTTTGTTTACTGATAGATTATAGGAAATAGATGTACTAAAAGGCAGCTTTTTTCTTCTCTGGAATATTTACCTGCAATAAATACAGAAGGGCTGGTGCAAACAAAGTGAGAGGGTACAGGGACTGGTATGTTGCTAAGGCCAGAAATATAGCACTTAGGAAGGCACTGCCTGCAAAACATGAAAACAATATCAATGTAACATACAGCAGCTATAAGATATTGGATAGCTAAGGGCCCTATCACACTACATTGTTACAGAGCTATTATTCCACTTTAACTGCCATGGCAACACCATATGGGATCCTCGGATCTGTAACTTAAGGAGAGACATTTAGGATTCTCAGCCAGAGAGCTCTTGTGCCTCACTAAACTATGAACCTCAGAATTCCATAGAACTATACCATGGTAGTTAAAATGGAATAATAGTGCTATAACAGTGTAGTGTGATAGGTCCCTAAACAGATTTTAAAATAGAAGTTTTTGGCCAGTACAAAAGATCTCATTTCCACTTAATGCACTTTGATACTCAGGACAGCAATACTTCAGTGTCTACCTTGGGCAGACACAGAAATTAATGGTGTGTCTGGACACTGGTTTTCAGTGAGAAGAATGTATGCTTTATGCATACTCACATTTCATAGTTCACATATGTTGGAGCACCAGGTCCACAATACCAACCTTAATGAACGTAGCATCATTAATATCAGTAAAGCTCTCTACTAGCACAAAAAAGGTGCTTAGTCTTCAATGCTCTTAGCTATATTACATTCCCTCATGGATCCAGTAAACAGGTATAATCTAAAAGCAAATAGACTTGTGACCTGGATGTGACCTTAGTCTTGAATATGTCGAAAACTGTGTTTATAAACTTCTTAAGAAATTACAGTTGAAACCAACAGTGATGAAGCAGATGAACATGTCATGTAAGGATTATGTTGCAGAAATATTTTTATTACAAAAAAATAAAAAAGAAGCAGTTCACCTTGTAAAAAATAAAAGCACTAGCAGAATTTATATTTAAAAATCTCCTGAAAGGCCATGTCATTAATATTCAAAGATGAAATCACCTTTAAGAAGGTCATTGAAGCTGTTCCTAAATTTCATGTACAAACCTAATGGACATACTGTGTGTATCTATAACAACATGTACCAGATATTCCTGCTTTTTGGAAATGCCTGGAATTCAGTGAGGATGCTCTGCTGATTGGAAATGTTTCTGTCACTGGAATCATGGCTGACCGTGGTGTGGTGTTTCTTTCTCCACCCATGAAGCTTGAAAAGATGCTCTGGTAGGCTGGAAATCCATTCAAACAGGTTTTTAGACTGTGCGAAAAGGCTGTAGGGGGGAGGGGAGGAAAGCCCCATCACCCTAGCAAGTTGTCATTAGTACAATGTTGGATTCAAGCCAGTGTTTTCAGTGAAATATTTAAAATAGCACAGCCTTCAGAACCATCCAGTATTCTGACAGAAACATCAGCCTGGATATTAGAAATAGCTGACAGAAACAACACCGCTGAGTTTCTATGACTAGAAATTCAGCTACATTGAATGTGATGATTTTGTACAGCCAGATGACTTTGCTGAATTGTGGACTGTTTTTGATGTACCTTTTCTTAGCAGACCAGATTCCTCTTCTCTTGTAATTGAATTTCAAGACAAAATTAATGAACATCTACAATAACGTGGAAATGGGAAGCCTAAGTCTGGAAAAGGCCTTCCAAATTTCCTACTTTTTTTAAAAAATTGAGATCATAGGGACCACCTCAGAACTACAGCAGAGCCAATATACTTTCAGAAAGACAAATATATCTGATCTGATTGGCCCTGACACTTCAGTAACAAACCTTCTTGTAGTCATTTTATTACACAGACCAATTGTTAAAGGAAATAAAAGCAAAAATATATTTCTCAAGTACATTACCTTTTACTGTTGCCAAAATGAAGAATGCAATTACAGTATTGTTGATGGCACAAGTGGACTTCGCGACACAAGACATCACAGTGTATGGATTTAAAAGATAACTGAAAAAGAAAAGACACATAAGGTCAAAGTCTCAGAACACCTATATGATGTGTTCTCTCTATTTTCCTCCACATTTATCTTCAGACCCATGTCAGTTGTGAAACCTTCAGAATTTCCTATTAATACTCACCTCCATCAGACATAGACCCTAGGTAAAATCAAGTATACTTGCTCACATCCATCTCTTGCTCCCCCACTACTCCTTCTTCAACCAAAATTTGATTACAATTTCCTTGCAGGAGGTATTTGTCTTTTTTCACATCTTAATCTGTTAAGTACCTTGTCCATTAATGATCCTTCATAAAATAAATTTGTAATAGAAGCTAAGGAATGAAGAATGCCAGGAAGTAACAATTCTGTCACCTCATTTTTATGTCTTGGATATGCATGTCTTATCATCTAATGCTCTAAACTGAAATCGAATCTTTGGAGATCTGCCAAGGTGAGTTTCACTCTTGCAAACAAATCTCTTTATTTCTCAGCACAGCAAAAGATAATTACAAGAGCTGAAGAAGAAAAGGGAAACATTAGAGGAGAAAGAGTACATTTAAATATAATCTTGTTCTGAAGGAGGACAAGGGAGATGTTGCCTTTTACATAAACAATTGGTTTGGCAGAGAATGGGCCTAGGTGTTTCAATTGAAGCAGTTCTGCTGGAAAGGATAATCTGAAGCATCTCACACTTATCTGTGCACAATTGCCATTATCTTTCTTTATACTTTTGGTAAAAAATAATTTACAAACCCAAGGTTAAGGAGCAAAATGCATTAAAGAATAAACAACAAACTCCATCGCAGGATAGGTTTGATCAGAGTAGTTAATATAGGGAAGGTGGTTTGAAAACCACTCTGTGCTGCCTTATGGGCATTTCATGGATTCACAGAGTTGTAAGGGACTGCAAGAATCAAGTAGTCCAACCCTCTGCTGTGCAAACATATACAACTAAAGCATTCCTAAGGGATAGCCATCCAACCTGCTTAAAAACCTCCAAGAAAGGAGAATCCACTATCCTGTGAGGAAGTCTATTCCAGTGCAAAATAATGCAATTGATCAAATAATAAGGAAGAAAAAGGATTTCCTTGCAGACCTGAGCATATAGGTCTGCAAATGATATCGATAGATAGGGCAGGCCAAGTAGAACTAGAGACCAAAAGGTATAGGGAAAGTAAGTTTAGCACAGGACTTCCACGAAGGGCACATCGTCTCAAGTGTCTCTACACTAATGCACAGAGCATGGAGAATAAGCAAGATGAATTCCAACTCTTAGTACAATAAAATAAATATGATTTAATAGGCATCACTGAAACCTGGTGGGATGAATCTCATGACTGGAACATAGGAATAGGGGGGTATAACCTACTTTGCAGAAACAGATCAAACAAGAAAGGAGGGGGAGTAGCCTTATATGTCAAGGATGTTTTCACCTGTGAAGAGATCCATGACTTAAAGCTGGGAAGCCATGTTGAGAGCATCTGGGTAAGAATTAAGGCAGTGAGAAACAATAAGGATGTGATTGTGGGGGTTTGCTACAGGCCTCCAGGTCAGCCTTCCTGGATAAGGCCTTCCTGGAGCAGATGAACACACACTCAAAAAGGAGAGATGCCATGTTAATGGGAGATTTCAATTATCCTGATATTTGCTGGCAGTCAAATTCTTCAAAGACCGCAAGGTCCAACAGGTTCCTCACTTGCCTTGCAGACAATTTCATGGTCCAGAAGGCGGAAGAGGCAACAAGGGAATTGGCTATTTTAGATCTGATCCTGACCAACAGGGATGATCTAGTTGATGAGGTGAAGGTGGTGGGATCCTTAGGAGGGAATGACCATGCTCTTTTGGAGTTTGTCATTAGTGGGAAGGAGAAGGCAAGTGTAGCCAGACACGGATCCTAAACTTTAAGAAAGCTGATTTCTCTAAACTTAGGGAGTTACTTGCTGAAATCCCATGGTCAAGAATACTAAAAGAGAAAAGAGTTCATGACGGATGGGAATTTCTTAAAAGTGAGATACTGAAGGCACAATTGAAAACTGTGCCAATAAGGAGGGAAAATGGCAGGTGTCTAAAGAAACCGGAATGGTTGACTGAAGAACTCTCAGCTAAGCTAAGTGTTAAAAGAAACATGTATAGGAAATGGAAGAATGGTGAAACCACCAAAGAGGAATTCAAGCAAATAGCCAGGAGATGTAGGGAGAAGGTCAGAAAAGCTAAAGTGCAGAATGAACTCAGGCTTGCCAGAGACATCATAAACAATAAAAAGGGCTTTTTTAGATATGTCCGCAGCAAAAGGAAAAACAAAGAAATGATAGGATCAGTGCATGGAGAAGATGACTAATTAATAACGGGGGGAAGTGAGAAGGCAGAACTACTCAATACCTTCTTTGCCTCAGTTTTCTCCCAAAAGGATAGAAGTACCCAACCTGGGGCATGGGGAGCAGGTGAGGAAGTAAAGGAAATGCAGCACAGAATATATAGAGAACTAGCTAAACTAGATGAATTCAAGTCTCCAGGGCCAGATGAACTACATCCAAGGATATTTAAAGAATTGGCAGAAGTCATTTCTGAACCACTTGCACTAATCTTTCAGAAGCCTTGGAGAACAGGAGAAGTCCCAGCAGACTGGAGGAGGGCAAATGTTGTTCCCATCTTCAAAAAGGGGAAAAAAGAGGACCCAAATAATTATCGTCCAGTCAGCCTGACATCAATTCCAGGAAAGATCCGAGAGCAGATCATTAAACAGTCAGTTTGTAATTACTTAGAAAGCAATGCTGCAATCACTAAAAGTAAGCATGGATTTCTCAAAAATAAGTCATGCCAGACTAATCTTATCTCTTTTTACGACAGGGTTACAAGCTTGATAGATGAAGGGAATGCTGTAGATGTAGCATATCTTGACCTGAGTAAGGCCTTTGACAAAGTTCCCCATGACATTCTTGCAAAGAAGCTAGTAAAATGCGGGCTGGACAGGGCTACTCTAGATGGATTTCTAATTAGTTGACCGACCGAACCCAAAGGGTGATCACCAATGGCTGCTTTTCATTCTGGAGAGAAGTGACTAGTGGGTTGTCACAGGGTTCTGTCCTGGGCCCAGTGCTACTCAACATCTTCATCAATGACTTGGATGAAGGAGTGGAGGGCATGCTGATCAAATTTGCAGATAATACCAAATTGGGAGGGGTTGCTAATACACCAGAGGACAGGATCAAATTTCAAAACGACCTTGACAGATTGGAGAGCTGGGCCAAAGCTAACAAAATGAATTTCAACAGAGAAAAATGTAAGGTCCTACACTTAGGCAGAAAAAATGGAAGGCACAAATATAGGATGGGGGACATGTGGCTGAACAGCAGCACGTGTGAACGGGATCTAGGAGTCTTGGTAGATCACAAGCTGAACACGAGTCAGCAGTGTGATGCGGCAGCCAAGAAAGCCAACACGATTCTTGGTTGCATCAATAGGAGTATGGTGTCTAGACTGAGGGAGGTAATGGTACCACTCTATTCTGCCTTGGTTACGCCTCATTTGGAATACTGTGTCCATTTCTGGGCACCTCAATTCAAGAAGGATGTTGACAAGCTGGAATGTGTCCAGAGGAGGGTGACCAAAATGGTGAAGGGTCTGGAAGCCACACCCTATGAAGAACAGCTTAGGGCGCTGGGTATGTTTAGTCTGCAGAAGAGAAGGTTAAAAGGGGACATGATAGCCATGTTTAAATATTTGAAGGGATGTCATGTTGGAGGGAGCGGGCTTGTTCTCTGCTGCTCCAGACACTAGGACAAGGAGCGATGGTTTCAAGTTGCAGGAAAGGAGATTCCACTTGAACCTCAGGAAGCACTTCCTGACGGTCAGAGTTGTCCAGCAGTGGAATATGCTGCCTTGGAGTGTGGTAGAGTCTCCTTCTTTGGAGGTTTTTAAGTAGAGGCTGGATGGCCATCTGTTGGGAATGCTTTGATAGGTGTTCCTGCATAGCAGGGGGTTGGACTCGATGGCCCCTGGGGTGTCTTCCAACTCTATGATTCTATGATATATAGGCTCTAGAAGGGGGGGAATATGGCCCAAAGACAACATGTGGACTCTATGCCCTCATTCTGCACCTCTACAAGTGCCCAGGGGATCCTAAACCCCCCCAGATTCTCCCCAATTTTTACAGAAGTCACCCAAAACACAATAGCAACGAAGTAGTTTAGGTTTCCACTATCCTCCAAATCTTGAAAAAATGTAAATTAGGGAGGTTTTTTTGGTCAAAATCCAAACCTGAAGTGATGTTGTGTCACTTCCAGTTACTCTACGAGCAATACTGTCGCCCATGGGTTGAATGTGGAGTAAGGAAATGACCCCTTCCACCTTCACAATTGCCTGTTCCTGACTTAGAGTAATTCAGAAACACAAGACAAACCCACATCATTCTTGACAGAAGGATTTTTCCCCCTTCCACAATTTAAATATTTACAATACTGCTCCTTAATCAAGACCTTTACACTGCAATATATTTTCACTATAATCAAAATGATCACAGCTAGATTGATCTCAGTAGGTAACATTTCAGACTAATTTTCACTATGACAATAGAACTATTACTGGGACTAAGGAAGGATGCTCTGGATCTAAAAAGGGGCAATTTGTGCATGATTTTTTTTTTGCTGCCTGTCTAGCCTCCACCACAGGTGTGCACCAGATCTAAAGACAGATTCTGAGATATTTGGGACCCATCCAAGCAAATGGACCCCTTCAAATCACTACAAAGCAAGTCTGGTTCCAAAGGGGTAGAAGTTCATTAGAAAGAAGAATAGAGCAAAGGTAAAGAGGAGGTTGGAAAGCAGAAATGCTGCTCTTCCCTCTCTTTTGCCCAGCTGGACAAGATTTCAGTTCTGACATGGTGGCCCACCATACAAAATGGTGGAATTGCTCTGTGAGCTTTTGGTAGTTTTTTCCCCTCGTAATTATAATTGTCTAAGAAGCAATAAGCAGGATCCAGAGAGATTCTTGCACATAAAAGTAGTTCCCATTTTCCATCAATTTCTATCTGCAATTATAGAACTAAAATTCATATTACATGCTTTTGGAGGAACCATCTATCTACAGTTCAGAACATGAGGATATGCAACAGGAAGGCTGAGACACAAAAGCAATGCTGTGTGAACAGAATTTCACTTGTACTTCTCTTGAGCTAAGTGAACACAAACCATAATAATAAACTTTCTGTGCACTAGAAGACTTGCATCTCTTATAGACTATACTTACAACAGTGCGACCTTGAGAGGAATATAGTACATTTCCATGGGAGTCTGGATAAGCTCAGTTGCATCAGGTGCATATTTATCCAATTCTATTAGCAGTTTTTGCTTTTTAAACTGGAGAGAGGATAAAACAACAAGAGGTCAACAAGCAATGTCTACTTTCAGATTTTCTGTCTATCAACATGTTGCCCACAGAAAATACTGTTGTTTTTAACTATTACCCAAGTATACAAATCTCTCGCCTAAATCCACTTGTGAATTTCACCAACAGTGAATACACAAAATACAGGACAACAGTTTGTTTATCATGAACACATTCTTCAAGCAACCAAAGAAGCAACTGTAGATATGCATATCACTTCATGGGCAATACAGAAATCAAACAGACTAAATAATTGGAAGCAGAAAATGGAGAAACTTCATTCTTGTTGCAAAAACAAGACCAAGAGCAGATTGTGGCACAGACTGCAAACTGCTAGCATCAAACATTAGAATATCCCTAAACCTAAGGACAACACTAAACCAATCATCATGGCAAAATACAATCTGAAGAACATTCCTGTACAATTTAAAGTATTGAACTCTAATTGAATGGGACCCAGAAGTACTCTGGACTGAAGAAAGGGACACTGTTAGGGAGGAATGCAAAAAGATACAATCTGTAGCCAAAACGAAAGGGAAGCCTTAATGGAAGACAGATGAAACTCTTCAAGCAGTTAAGAATAGATGAAAAGCAAAAGAAAAAGTTGTCAGAAATAGGCTCAGAACCATGAATGCAATTGTTCAGTGACTTCTACACATGGAAAAAAGAAAACTGCTATAAAAATCAATGCAGAGAAATAGAAGATGATAACAAAAAAGGAAGAATAAGAGACCTCTTCCACAGCATCCAAGAATCAAAAGGAAATTTAAACCAAGAATGGGGATGCAATATGATCATTGGGGAACACAATACGTGATCAAGTAGAAATAAAAAGACAATGGAAACAATACACCAAAGTACTATATAAAAGAGATGAAATGATAACAGATCTATTCAAGAAAGAATCATTTGAAGGTGATCCTACAGTTTGAAAACATGAAAGCCCCACTCAGAGTACTCGGGAGAAATAAATCACTAGGAACAGATAGCATACCAATAGTGTTGCTTCAAGCTACAGGGACAGAATCTATTCTAGCTCTAACTAAATCTGTCAAAAAATAAGGAAAATAAAACAAGGCCCACAGATTGGAAACATTCAAAATACATTCCAGTTCCCAAGAATGGGGACACCAGGGATTGCAGTAGCCATCAGACCACTGTGTTACTCTCCTATGTAAGCAAAGTCACACTCAAAATTTAACAACAAAGACTTTTACTATATATGAAGCAAGAAATGACAGACGTCCAAGCTAGGTCCAGCAAAGGAAGGGGCATAAGGGATCATAATGTAAACATGTGTTGTATAATGGAGCATACCAAAGAATTTCAGAAGAAAATCAGCCTGTGCTTTACAGATTATAGCAAAGCTTTTGATTGTGCATATTATGAAAAACTAAAAACTGCTCTTAAAGAAACAGGTATCCCACAGAATTTGCTCTTCCTGATGCGTAATCTGTACTCAAGACAATAAGCTACCATCAAGACAAAATATGGAGACAGAATAGCTTCCAATTGGCAAGGGGGTCAGGCAAGGCTGCATTTTATCACCCTATCTGTTTAAATTGTATTCTGAACATATCATATGTAGAGCAGGATAAAAGTAAGAGGAAGGAGGCATGAAAATTGGAGAAGTGAACATCAACAATTTAAGATATGGAGATAACACCATACCATTAGCAGAAAATAGTGAAGACTTGGAATTATTACTGAAAGCAGTCAAGGAAGAAAGTGCAAAGGTAAGTTTATGGTTAAACATTAAGAAAACAAAAGTAACAATCAGAGAGTATCTAGATAACTTTAAAGCAGATGGTGAAGACATTGAAAAAGTTCAAGATTTTCCATAACCTGGCTCGGTCATTAATAAGAATGGAAATTGCAGTCAAGAAATCAGAAAAAGACTAGGACTTGGAAAGGTAGCTATGAAGAAACCAGACAAGATCCTGAAGTGTAAAGATATACCATTGAATACTAAAGTTAAGATGGTCCATGCCATTATATTTCCAATTTCTACACTATGGTTGGAAAGCTGGATAGTGAAGAAAACTGATAAGAAGAAAATCAACTCATTTGAAATGTGGTACTGGAGGAAATGTCAGCAGATACCATGGATTACCAAAAAGAAAAATAAATGGGTCATAAAGCAAATCAAGTCTCAACTCTCCTTAGAAGTCAAGGTGACTAAACTGAGATGGTTGTACTTTAGACATATTATGAGAAAACATGGCTCACTAGAAAAGACAATTATGCTTGATAAAGTAAAAGGCAGTAGAAAAAGAGAAAGACCACACTGCAGATGGAGAGACTCAATTAAGGAAGCCTCAGCCCTGACTCTGTAAGACGTAAGCAGGGCTGTTGATGCTGCAGTGACTTGGAAGTTTCTCAGTCATAGGGTAGCCATAAGTTAAGTCAACCTGATGGCAGCTAAGTCAACACTTATGTAAATGCCACTGATGCAATGGGTCTACTTTAGTTAAGGCTAGCAATCGGATTTAGATTGGTAGTTACATTTCTGCTTATTTCATTTCTATTGGTAGAATCATCTCACATGATGTGTGCATCTGCAAACTATGGCAAGTTTTTTTTTCTTCTAAATTTGCATCAAATGTGTTTGAGGAAAACTGAGAAATACATTGAGGTAATTATACCAAAGACTGTCATTCTCTTGGTAAGTGAGTACTGACTTTTTGAGCTTCAGAACAACTTGAGCTTAAAAGCATTGTCTTTTCAGGGTCTCCCTTTCCAATTTCACAAGTTAATGAGAATGAAATTGAATAACTTACACTGAGATTTACTGGATGAATACACATAGTGTGTTTAAATTGCAACATCTTTGTTTCTTATAAGTGTTGAAAAATGATTACCGAAGATAATAAGTATCTCAAGTAAATTGCAATAGTAAAGCATTCCACTTTAAGCATCTGCATTACTGTCTGTGAAAGAAGTAATATCTCATACTTCCCCTCTTTCAGAGAGAGGTCTCCAGTTTCACATTTCATACACTCACATTTCACAAGAGACTAATCAGGATTCACTAGACCTGGTGATACACTAAACTAGCTCCTATCTAGAAAAAGTTCATTCTATCCCTTATTATTAAACATACTGAATACATGAACATAACCACAATAGCATTCTTGGCAATATGTGGAAAACACAGCAATTTCCATATTTATACATGCAAAATGTATTTTTAAAAAGCAACAGATGTTCTGTGACCTTGTCTGCACCACCTGTTTAATGTATATTAGTCCTGAATTCTGTCGTGCTGTGTATACTTAAAAACCTAAGGAAATTCAGGTGCAAGTATCTCTTCTATTACCTCACTCTATCATTATGCTAAAAAATGCATATGGATGAACACTCAGCAAACAGTGGATGTGGTATCCATGGACCAGTCTGACTGTATTCTTCTACTCTCTTTCGACCAATTAGTATTTTGTCCCCTCCTTTTTCTTTGTTTGTGATACTTTGTTTTAATACTGTCTGAACATGAAATAAAGCATAACTACTACAGCAAACTACAATAGTAATATTTAATATGCAGGAACAGGTATTCATCAGTAACAGACAAGCAAGTTATACAACTGCTGCAATAACCCATTATGCAAAATACCAGGAGTAGAAAACACTTTACCAGAACTGAAAGCCCGGGAGGAAAAGATAGTACAGAGCAAATGAGCTGTAAACAAATGCAAACAAAAACAGCACCGAAAATGTTACCCTGTTTGCTTACCAGAAGTTTGTTGTAGTCCTGAATGGCCAAATAGAGGGCTACAGCAGTCAGCATATCTGTTATCTGAAGAAAAGATCACCAAGAATAACAAGACATAGTTGAAAATATCACAACACAGCATGTACTGTCACCGATACAAAGGGTATTTTCTAAATTAAGCTCAGTTTCTGAGGCAACTTGCTGCCATTCTGCAGACAAACTTTGTGGATCAAACCATACTGAAAAAGTAACCTTCTAGCTCAATTTAAAATTATGGTATGTGGCTTACCCTTAGTTACCCTTAGTTCATTAACCTACCAGGGGAGAAGTTAGAAAGCTGAATTCCTGAGAACATATAGAAAGTTAATATGTATAACTTCCTATATGTTCTCAGGGAATATTCATCACAATCATATTATAACTGCATTATAACTGTAGTTGTAACATAACACTTGGCTTGTGAATAGAAAATAAATGCATTGCAAAAAAAAAGTCAATATATGAAATACTACTATTCAATAGCAAGAATATTTATTTGCCAAAGGGCAAAATAAATACTACTCTATACGCTGGTCCTCAAAATAGAACTATCCCTAAATAGAGCTGAAAATCAGTTTGTATAAGACTATCATCTTAGGGTATTTTTACAGCTCAGAAGACTGACCTCAGATGAACCATCTTCTCTTAGTCTCAGTGCCTTGGTGTGTTTGTTCTATGAACTGGTTTGACGACTCAGCATTTTGTGGGGAAATCAAAGTGAACTTAAAAATGCCCCTTTCTTATATTTGGAAAGCACACAGCTGGCCTGAAACAATCTGAGGTCAATTTTGTATACGTCAAACCAGAATGAGGAACCCACGACCCACAGGTCAGATGTGGCTGAAAGAGTTTCCTCATTCACCTACAACCTTTTTTTCACATTTTCTCTGATCAGTAATCACAGATAAAGAGGGCATTTAAAGAATGGAGAAACTGAGATGGCTTTGCAGCCCATTAAGCTGTTGGTCTGCAGCTTATTCCTCAATAGATATCCACAGATCAAGTTGGTGTTTGTGTGGACATTTACACATAGACATGTACATACAATGGATGGGAAAATGTCAAAATTGGTACAAATTACATCTAGCATAGCTTATTTTGCTTTGGCTCCATTTACTGGTAGAATGCATCCATATAGGATCCTTCAGAAATTCTTCCTGTCCAAAAAAAAAAGATTTCTTGTCCATGAGATAAAAAAACTTAGGGAACAATCCTGAATATGTCTTCCTGAAATTAATTCCCATATTAATTCTGCAAAGTACTTTGTAGAAAATATGCTTAGACAGGGCCAGCATGGTATAGTGTTTTGCGTGATGGAACAGGACTCTGGGAGCCCAGGATTTGCATGCCTGTTCAGCCACAGAATCCCACTGACTGATCTTGGGCAAGCTATAGTCTCTCATCCTTAGAGAAAGGCAATGACAGACTTCCTCTAAGTAAATCTTACCAAGAAAACCATATGATAGGATCTGATCTGATCAGAGAGACAAGATTAAAAATTTCTCATGTTCTACTAGAATAACTGTATCCCAGTCCCAGATGACTAATCACTGTTGAACTTTACAGGTTTCCAAAATGTGGATGTTAGCAGCAGCATCCTACACTGAAGCATGAATTTTGATTAGCAAGCCTTCTTGGTTGTTAATGCTGTACAGCACCATGCATATTGTCTATCTGAAAACAAACAATTACTGGCTGTGTTAGAATGTTGCACTTATTTTACGTTATTTGTTTAGCGTTCATGAGAAAGACACATGGTTGCAATATGTTGGGCAATCTTCACACACACACAAAAATAGTGACTGTCAGATATAGCTACGTGTTGCTCTCCCTCTGCACTTATGCTTTTTCTGGTGGCAGGGGTAGGGTGTTCTCCCTTTTCCTCCAGGCATTTTAACAGGCAATTCCCAATCATGAATACACAGCTAGGCTATTGGCTTCTTCTATGGCAATAGTAGTTGAAACTGCTATATACGAGATCCAGAAAGAGAGCTTTGTTTTTAACTATCCATCAGAGAAGTGGCAAGAATAATTGACATAACCAAACCAGATTTTTGCATAAAATAATTTACTGTAGTAATCAAATATCCAAGCTAATTCAAGTCTGGAAAAACATTTGTTAAGTCTGCAACCCAGAGATCTCGCTGTCTGAACACACATTTACTTATTCATCATAGCCAAGGCTGGGACAATACTGCCCTTAACCTGCTGCCTACTAGAGAGGGAAAAGTGAAGCTTATTCATTAAGCAGCCTCCCCTACTTCCAACACACACACATATCTATACATTCCACATTTCAGCATCATGTTTGAAAATGGTGTAAAATGCAATGCACATGCACCTAAAATGCTGAGTCCATTCCAAATCAACTGTCCTATTTGGACATATCTGTTTTGGATTATAAGCACATGCACTAAGTCCAAAACAACTCCCACATTACACTATTTGGTACAGGAATGGAATGATTTCACCTTCCAGTCTGCTTAGGAAACAGGTAATCAGTGCCCAAATTGGGCCAAGATAAGATGCCACAAAATGAAATGTAACTAATCCCACTGTTGTGAACTGGTCCCTACATGTTTGCTTTATTCAGCACACAATCCTATTTTAATTTCAATCATGAGTCCCATCTCTACTTAAGTCATTAGAGTTTTGAAGTCATGATTCAAAAGGAACCTATAACAGGAATCTGTAGTTTCCAAACCCTCCATTGTCACTAAAGAGAAACTGAAATTGAAATATATCTGGGATTTTTAATCTGTTGTATTCCATTTAGATCTGATGGTTCTCCTTCTGTTTTACTTGGTGAGCAAACAACCGCTCAAAAAATGTCAGCTATCAATTTCTAAAAAAAAAAAAATATGAAAAGATTTAATATTTTCTAGCACATGCTGTTGCACTGTTTAATATTTCTTTGAAAGAAAAGTTAACACAGATGTCACAAAACAAGATAAAACAAGGTATCACAACATACTCTTTGGTTAATCGCTCTAGAGTAACACTGCTTATCCTTGTCCCAGACTTCTATTTACCCATAAAAGTCAGTATGGAGAGGAGCTTGTGGAGAGATAAACAATGCCTATGTTGCATAACTAGTGATCAAGAGAGCTTGTTTTATTTAATTTATACAATGTCTTTCCCCAGCACAAGACACAAAGTTCAATTAGGATCCCACTTGCACCTCCATGTTCCACCCCCTAGGCTTTGCCTGTTGCTGCACAGAGAACCCAGATAGACAGAGCTGGGAGAGATTAACCCATCTACCCACACAGCTTTATCCAGCGTCAAAACTCTGAATAACCTCTTTCAGCAATTTCTATTTCTGTTATTTCCCTAAGATATTTACATTCAAAGTAACAGTGTAATCCTAAGTGTGTTCATTCATTCAGAAGTCCTGCTGAGCTCAATGGGAGACATGGGCTGCATGTACTCATTAAGTGTCCTTAGAACTGCAGCCTGCTTCTGATACCTGAAACTTCTACAGTCCTCTCTCCACATCTTCTGTTTGACCTTCATGAATTTGATTATTCATGAAGCATGTGCTTACCTCCCTGCCATTTTCCACCTCCCATTCCTCACCCAAAACTTGGTAGAGATATGAAGGCCCAGAAAAAAACCAGAAAAATTCAGAAACAAAACATTTTTCCCCATTTTTCTCCCAATGCCTTTTTTGTTTTGTTTTTCCCCAAAAAAATGGAAAAATAAAAAAAAGGAAGAAAATCTTCTGCAGCATGTGAAAGAATCTGGTCTATGTTTGGAAACACCTATACTAAATCAAAAAATAAACTGACATCTTAAACGGTAGAGAAGCTTGTTTCAATCTGGGTAAACTTTCGGTTTTTAGAAGTCCATGATAACTGTGATGATGATGACAAACATAATGAAGCAGAAGTAGAGACTGAAACTAATACTGATAACTACAGCTCAGAAAATGAGTCTGACTAAATTTCATGCCTATTCATTCAATCTTAGTCCCACCCTCCTCCCTTCCAAACACTCCCCCCTCATTCTTTTTATGGGAATAGGTGCTTTATGTCTATTTGATACTGTGGACAGGAAACATAAATAATTTTCTTTGCTACTAATGTTGATGGTTTCTTCTGATTTTTTTTAAATTGTTTTTTGTCTGCTCCACGTAAACTAGCAAAACCAAAGAGGTTCTTACAGTTCAGGAGTTTGTTGCTCTATTTGTTGCAAATAATTTTTTTAAAAAAAAGTAAATTCCATTTGTAATAACTGTTTGAATACATTGCATTTTTAATATACCAACAGGAATAATTTTATGCCAAATCAAATTGTACATAGTCATAAATTATGTTCCTAAAGTAACAGAGTGATTTTCAATCCATAAAAAAGTGCTACTGTAGCATTTTTTCAATTTTTCTGAAAATTTCTGTTTTTTCCAGAAAAAAAAAAAAACAGGAAAAAAACTATCTTTTTCCCATGGCTTCAAAATTTCCAGAAATTTTACATTTCTATTTGCGAGGCTTGTTCAAAATGGCGGTTTTATCCTTTTGGGTGAGCAAATCCCCCCTTCCCACTGCAGGAGGTGTGCCTTCTCTGCCATGTGGTTGCACTTTCTGCTGTATAATGGCTGATTGGTCAGGTGCTCTTTGCTCCTACCCCTTCCTTTTTAAGATGGCCACTGGAAATAACTAGAAACCAAGAACACTGCTCTTTTCCCTTTGAGGAGAAAATATCTGTAAGCTCCTACCCCTTCCTTTTTAAGATGGCCACTGGAAATAACTAGAAACCAAGAACACTGCTCTTTTCCCTTTGAGGAGAAAATATCTGTAATGTGTCTTTTTTCCCCTCCCATCCCAATGTTGGGGCTAGAGGCAAGGAATGGGATGGGGGAGTTCTAGAGGGGAATCGTGGGAAGGGGGAATTATTTGCCATTTTCCCTCTTTCGCAAGGATTCTGTACCCCTACTCTTCACGAATGTGGGGGGGGGTACTGTATTTCCTAACAGCAGAGACAGCTTCCATGTAGAATGTACACAAAATCATGCTATAGAAATGACACATCATTTGCCCTATGACAATCTCATGAATGGCAGCCATTTTGTGTGAAAACGGTTCATAATTAAAAGAATGCTTCACAGAAGTTACAAGATGCCTGAAAAAAATTGCATCAAATAATTGTCCAGGGTGATATGTGGTTTATGAAACCATAATTTACATAGCTAGGAAATCAAGAAATACACCCTAAAAGAGAGGCAATTATGCTATTGACAAAAATTAAAGCAATACTCACCATAAATACTAGTTCAGCATAATCAATCAAGAAGTGAAACAGATATATTATTAGTGGAGTCTAAGGGGGGAAAATAAAGAGCAAAAAACAATTAATCTTCACAATCTATCTTCAGATCCAAGAAACTCTCTATCTAGATTTTTTAAATAGTCTTATTTACTGGAGATGACACTCTCTCTCTCTCTCTCTCTCTCTCTCACACACACACACACCACACTTTAGGCTCTGTGCAAAGGTGTCACATTACCTTCTCACTGTATGGCATGAACATGTACACCCAGAAACACTAATTTAGATATAATTCACTATACAGAATAGGACAGATGCACTTTTTCTGGGAAAGTTGTTTTACTAGGAGAAAATGAACACCTCATTCCACAGGTTACAAGGCAGAGGAATAATCTTAGAATTGAATATTGCCCTCCTAAAGAAATAACCAAATATTCACAAAGGAGAGATAAAGTGGTAATGCAAAACTTCAACGACCATATTTGTTGGTAGCCAAACTTAGCCAAGAATGTAAGATCCAACAAATTCCTCACCAGCCTTGCAGATAATTTCATTGTACAGAAGGCAGAGGAAGCAACAAAGGAATCAATTACTTTGGATTTGATCCTAAGTAATAAAGATGAACTGGTTGGGGAGGAGTAGCAGGAACCTTGGGTGAGAGTGACCATGTCCTCTTGGATATTTATTTGTTAGTTATACAGAAGGAAAGGGATGTAGTCAGACACAAACTCTGGATTTCAAAAAAGTGGGTTTCTGTAGACTTAGGGAAATATTGGGTGAGATTCCATGGTCAAAAATGACCAAAGGAAAGAGAGTTCGTGATGCAGGACTCTTTCTTAAAACTCAGACACTGAAGGCACAATTGCAATCAATTCTAGTAAAGACAAAATATGAGAGGAGTCTACAGAAAACAGGCTGGATACACAAAATATTTTTTTTCGTATGAGCTGAGATTTAAAACAAATACATATAAAAATGGAAGAAGGGAGAAAACATTAAAGACAAATAGAAACAAATCGCCAGTATTTATAGGGGGAAAGTCAGAAAAGCTAAAGCTCAGAGTGAACTCAAGCTTGCTAGGAGGTTAAAAAGAATAAAAATGGCTATGTTTGGAGCAAGAGGAAGCACAAGAAAATGACAGGGCCATTATATATAGGCTCTCCTTCTTTGGAGCTCTTTCAACAGAGGTTGGATGGACCTCTTTCAAGAGTGCCTTAGCTGTGTATTCTTGCATGGTAGAGATTTGGATTAGATGGCCCTTATGCCTCTGCCAGCTCTATGAGTTTATGATTTCGTATGTGCTGCTTTACACTAGGTTCTACATGTGCATAGCTGCCAAACAGATTGTCAAAGCTGACTGTGTTATCAATATCAGTAAGTCGGGGTGGGTAGTGTAGACTATCATAGCTTTTAATTGGGAATGGAGGGATTCTCTCCTGATTCTACTAGCTTTGTTGTTTCAATGGCCCCAAGGAACAGATTTAGCTATGTTGAGACCATATTTCAACTATGCTGCTGATATGTCTACAACTGATGTTAGAGTTGCAATTTCCAGGATTATTAAAGTCCTCATAAAAATATACATTGCCCATGGACATGGGCAAGGAAGTGGAAGCAACAGCCCTGTAATTCTTAATTAATTCAGGCAGTTTCATAACCTGCCTTTTGGTGAAGCTGGATCACTATTAAATACTACAAATATTGACAAACAATTAATTTGAGGGGGACTCTTTTGATGCCCGTGCCCTATTTCTCATTCCTGCTAACAACAAATAGTTGCATGTAGTCATCCACCCATGGACCTGAATGGCCATTCAAATGGGGCAATTTATGCTTGAGAAATGTGTAACAAGCCATTAGACTACGGTTATTTCTACACTATACTGTTATAGTGCTATTATTCCACTTTCAAAGTCTTATGGAATCCTGGTGTTTGTGGTTTAGGGAGGGACATTTAGAATTCTCAGCCAGAGAGCTCTTTGGCTTCAGTAAACCAAAACCCCAGAATTCCACAGGATGCTGAAAGTGGAATAACAGCATTATAACAATGTAGTGCTGAAACGGCCTATGTTTGATATCTGGAATTTCCATGAGGAATGCTATACTTATGTTGTACTCTGCTACTAGAAGTATACTGCAGAAATATGCAATTTTCACACACACACACACCATTAAGGACTTGGGACTAATAGGTTGTGCCAATCCTCTGCTATTTTGCTGCAGGGCAAGGGTGGTGAGAGCATCTTTATTCACTTCCTCATCCTCATCCTCATCCTGCACAGTAACATATTTGCAGAAGAACAGAACCGTTTTAGTGTTAAGTGCAACACAGCAAGAAGGCTCTGCCACCTCCATCAAGCATCACATCTCACTTTGGCTTCCATAATCATTTTAATCTTCTCTTATGAAGCCACAATAACAAGCATTATATCTATTGTCTAAGTTTCTGCTGTCCTATCAAATGTTAACATATAGTTATTCCAGCTACTGTCTTCTTGAAATAATGAATAAAAAGTATTTGACTATACAAAGAGAATTTCCTTTAAAGTAATTCTAAATACAGAAAGCAGTTCATGTGTTTAAACAAGGGGGTTGTTCCCTCCTTATGCTACAGCAGTGAATGAAATGGTAGCCTGTGCTTCTTGTATCATGATTTATTCAATTCTCACTCTCCAATCTGAACTACTTTATTAGTAAATTTATTTTAAGAAATATGCTATGGCCATCCTTTCATTTTGAGAACAAATTCTCAAATAACGCAACAACAGAATTTAAAAAAAAAGAAGTTGCTGCAAATTCAAGACATGAAAACAGTGAGGACAGAAAGAATTAGATGGGGATACAAGAGTTGTGCATAGACTTTCCTGTTGAACTGCTTGTGTGCAATTATGTGCATGTTAGTGACCACAGGGAAGCAGAAGCAGGACTCTGCATTCAGCTCTGGACGCACATGTAGGAAAAGGATTTGTGCCCTTCAGAATTTCTTCCTTAAGATTCTCAGGGGGGGGAAAAAACATTTCATGGATTGCATAGTTCTAAAGAAATTTATGAAGGAAAATGACACATTGCATACTTACTTCATGAAAGATATCTCCAGAATATGGGGACACGCCCAGGTCAAGCAAGGCAAGTCCCTCAACCACTGAAAATAGAAAATCAACAAGTCACACCAGGGCTTAAGACTGGATTGACATGCATGAATGCTCAATATTTTCAACTAAAAAAAATTACACCTTAGCGCTATCGTACATTTACTCTTGCTTACAAAGGGACCACATTAGCATGAAAATGTCTGTTTGAGTTGGGAATCCTCAAGTATCATGAATTTTGCATTCCTGTCACATTTCATTTTGAATCTATTTCAGCTCACAGCATTAAAAAAATCATAGATATAACACTTCATGGTGCTAGGGCAATAATGAAAACAAACAAACAAAACATATTGGATGAGTCAAGGCTTGTGATTTTCACATGACCATGCAATAGGAATTCAGAGTAGTTCCAGCAGAACTAAAGTATAATTGATATAATTTTAGATGTTCTATGTTTGTTGCGCACAATCAGAAAATTTCTGATCAAATACACTCAGATACATAAATGCAAATTCCTGTTAAAAGGTGGATTGCTTCATATCTGCTTTATAACCATGAGAGTCTATGCTGTGCTTCACATCTGGAGCTGAGTTCTGTGGCATGGAATGCTTTCAGCAGCATCAGGTATAATTAGCAAACTGACTTCGGGAATCTGTATACAACCTTGGTACTAAATTTTGGGCTATCCCAAGACTAGACCAACAATTTTTATTAATATAGAAATATAAAGCTAAAAGATGCTTTTCATCCCATTTAGCTCAACCTACTCACCAATGCAGGAAATCCAGAGCCTGAACATTCCTAACAGATGGATGTCCATCTTATGGCCATTTCCACACTACACTATTATAGTGCTATTATTCCACTTTCAACATCCCACGGAATCCTGGGGTTTGCAGTTTAGAGAGGGGCATTTAGAATTCTCAGCCAGAGAGCGCTTTGGCCACAGTAAACTACAAGCCCCAGAATTCCACAGGATGTTGGAAGTGGAATAATAGCACTATAACAGGGTAATGCGGAAATGGCCTATGTTTGAAGACTTCAAAAAGAGAGGGAGCCTGAACACCCTGCTAGATTATTTGACTGCAATTACCAGAAAGTTCTCTCAGTGTAAAGTCGAAGGCTTTCACAGCCGGAATCCATAGGTTGTTGTGGGTTTTCCGGGTTTTGAGGCTGTGTTCTATTAGTATTTTCTCCTGACGTCTCGCCTGCCTCTGTGGCTGGCATCTTCAGAAGATCCTCTGAAGATGCCGGTGAGACGTCAGGAGAAAATACTAATAAACACGGCCTCAAAGTCCGGAAAACCCACAACAACCTATTTCTCTTAGTGTTCAATTAAATCTATCCTTCTTGAACTTAAAAGTCTTTAGAACTGGAGTCGCCCACAAGATTCAAAAAGAACAAGTCTTTCCTCTCTTGGACCACTCCTTATATACTTGAAAGACCCCTCTTGTGTTTCTCTCCCGGTCTTTTCTTCTCCACCTTGAACTTGTTACCAAGTCCTTTAATTGTTCTCACAGGACTCATTTTCTACACTATTGACCATTTCTTTTAAACCTGCTCCCATTTACCTACACCCTTCCTTTCACAGCTTCTAACCCAGGGTCCCTTTTCTGCAGATAATAACCATTTGGCCATTCAGCAAAAAATTCAATACCAACCTTTTTTTTTTTTGGGCAAAGCTGCTTTCCTTTATAAACTTGCCTAACGGAAAAACCCCAAAGGTCGAGTTTCCCCCACTAATGTATTCCAGTACCAATCCACGATCTAATTTGTGTACAAACGGTATAACAATTAGTGGCCCAGGAGCCCTGTCTAAAACTTGCCCCAACTCCTCCCTCGCAATTACACCTCTGGAACCACAGCTCGTACCCGAAATGTGCTTAACATCAGGGCACGACTGAAAAGCTGGAAGGAAAAGGTAGGGAAATGGACCTGTTCTCAGAAGGAGAGCGAGCAAAATAGAGCAACTCCTTGAAGGTCTCCCCAGCTTACTGTAAGAATTTAGCTGCCTTTCTGTTTCTAGTCCACGTCCATAGGCCTTACTTACCTCGCTTCCAGGCATTTAAAGGAGACGACACCTCCACCCTTTCCGAGATAAGAGCGGCTAGGCTGGAGCGGTACAACACGGCCCGAACTGTCACGGCCACCAACAGCACCAACACCAAGGGAGCCGCCATCTTAGCGGCAGGACACCGGCCTAATGCCAACAGTAGTTCCCGGGCAGGTCCGTTGAAGTGGGTCTCTGCAGCGGAGCTTGGGGCAAGAAGACTCCAAGTCCCAGAATCCCTTGCGTCGTAGCCACCTTTAGTTTCCTGAAAGCGACGGTGAAGGCAGTGGGACAAACTGGGTATAAGTTAAGCTAGTGAAGCATCCTTCTCTTTTTTATTGGTTTCTGGGAGATTGTTTTCCCTCTGTTGCTAGAACGTAACTTTTTTCTAATCGGCGCTATTATTTATAAGCCTACTTTAGAAATGGGCTGCTTCTTTATTGTCGGCCTCGTAAACAGCACATGATATGGCAGTTTTTAAAAAATCCACTTTATTTTAATGTCAAATTCCTTGGGGCAGTTTTGTTTCTAGGCAAGAGTTCGTTTAATAATTTTACATAAATAGAGTTGCAATTTTATAGACCATTTCCACACTAGCCTTTTATAGCGCTGTCATTCCACTTTCAACATCCTATGGAATCCTGGGGTCTGCAGTTTAGCGAGGGGACCCTCCCTATTTTTTTTTATTTTTTTATTTATTTATTTGTATCCCGCCTCTCCATATGGATCGAGGCGGCAAACAACTTACAAATAGCATGTATTTCGAAACATTTCTATACATTTCTATATATCCCTAAACTGCAAACCCCAGGATTCCATAGGATGTTGAAAGTGGAATAATAGCACTATAACAGGCTAGTGCAGAAATGGTCATAGTCACTCATCTAGCAATAATTCCAAGTAAACCCGCTAATGTAATGCTTCTGCTTTGACTGCAGGCGGCATGCTGAGGCTACAGTTATCGCTCTGCAGACAAGTTCCGTCTAGGGAATAATCTTACTGGAAAAAAAGATACTGCAATTTAATATTCAGGATTCTTTTATTAGATTACTGCATCTGTAAACATGGGTGGTGCTCATAATTGCCCTCTTAAGCTGTGTTCTGATGTCCATTTACCTGTGGTTTGAGAGTTGGAGTACAACCCTGGAGATTACTTGAAATGACTTGAAAACACACAAACCTCGCTGAACTCTCTCAAACTTGGGGCCTTTTCGTACTACACTATTATAATGCAATTATTCCACTTTCATTTTTTTTAATTGAAATGTTACTAAAGAAAACAGAAATAAAGAATTCACAAAGAATAACCACAAAGAATAACCAGAAAATGAACACTTTTTGGGGAAAAACAGGATGCACCTATCCATATATACCTACACTCACTGATATCTACACCTTTAACATCCTAAGTTCTAAAATAACCTCATACCTTCTAGAATAACACTCCTGTCACATATACATTTTTCATCTTCTTCTCACTTATTTATTTCTTCTTACATAGTTTCTAGTCACTTACTCTTCCCCCACCCCAGGCTTGGTTTATATTTTCTTCCTTATTGAACACAGATTAATTTTTCTTACATCATATATTATCTTGATTCTATTATTTCCTTAATTACTTCAGTTCTATTAATTCTACTCTATTCTATTGTTTCCTGAAAATTCATTAATAACAATGTTTATACCAATACTTTTTATTTTATCAATCTGAAAAGTTTGCTATTGCTAGCAGTCCTCATCTCCCTTTTAAGTAATTATTCCACTTTCAACACCTTGTGGAATTCTGAGGCTTGTAGTTTCCTGAGACCAAAGAGCTCTCTGGCTGAAGATTCTAAATGCACCTCCCTAAAATGCAAACCCCAGGATTCCATAGGATGTTGAAAGTGGAATAACAGCACTAGAACAGTGTAGGGCAGAAAGGCCCTCGTTGTTGCATGCCTTTAAGTAATTTCTGATTTATGGCAACCCTCAGGCTTTTCTAAGGCTGAGTGTGTGACACACCCAAGGTCACCTAGTGGGGTTTCCCCGGCTGAGAGGGGAGTCAAACCCTGGTCTCCAGAGCTGGAATTTGACACTCAAACCACTACAGCATAATTGCTTTCTGGGGAAACTTACTTACAGGTAAAAAATTCATATAGGATTTCACTGCTCATTTTGTTTCTGCATTTTCAAGCATGTTTAGTGATTTACTGTGCAAGCTTATCTATGTCTACTTCAAAATGAACCCTATAATTTTTAGTGGTACTTATACTCAAGTAATTGTATGTAGGACTGCAGCCTTAGTGCACTTGTGTGTGAAGAAAAATATCTATCACATCCTCAACTTCTGAAATGCTCCTCCCTGGACTTATCAGTCCATTCATGGTCAACCATGGCTAGCCCATCCATTACGCATGTATTTATCACTTACATATACAGTTCATCCTTTCTCCAACATACTTCTTTATGTCTGATATCTAAGATCAAATGTGTAATTTTGAGAGCCTTTCCATTGCCATGGTTTGGAACACAAAAGCAGAATTTGTGTCCCCACTGAGATGAAAGAGCTCCTGTGGAATCTTAAAACCCTAATGTGGAAAACATTAGCCAGCTATCACTTCCATTATGTCATTTATTTGTGTATGTATTTAAGGTATATATCACCTCTTACTCCTCAATGCTCCTAAGGTGATGTAGAGAAAATAAAAAACAAATAAAAACACTGTTTAAAAACAGACTAAAACAACTTTTTAAAAATGCACATACTCAAAAGAACTAGAAAACCATCCGGGGTTTCAGGACGAAAGGTGTACAAAACTGGACAGTCCTGGCTGCCCTGCCAGAAGCTTGAGAGGGAGTGAGCCAGCCTGACTTCCCTTGAGAGAAGCCCCACCACTGTGGTGCTGCTACAGAGAAAGTCTGGTCTCACATAAGTATCAGTCTAGCCTGTTTGGGTAGTAGGACACACGTCAGGGTCTCTGCTGTGGGTGTCAAATTCTGGGCAGGTTCCTGTGAATCATGATTAAGGTCTTATTTAGTTGGAGTATAATGCCCACTGGAATATATATGTGTTACTGCGGTTCAGGTCTACCCGGAGATAGCACTTGATATCGTTTTTGATATCAAACCATTCGGCCTTCCTCTGCCACCCCGCTCCACGTGTTTGCGAGGCCTCCGGACAAGCACGTAAACAGATGTAGCCGGTAATTGCTGGACATTCCATTCCCCACCTAGGCAGGCTGAACTGAGCCGGTTCGTCGCTTCAGGGACCTCTCCAGCAAACACCCTTTTGCTTATGCGCGATACTAACAAAGGCGGGGCTCCCCGAGCAGGTAGCCGCACAAAGCCGTGCCAAGCACTCCGCATTTGCATACTATTGTTGATTCGGCGCTAAGCCCATCATGCTAAACTCTGACTTTTCCAAGGCTTTCTTCCACTCCAAACTCACGCTGTTCTCACCAAGTAAGGTATGGCCTGCAGCCACAATTCACCCTATATAAACCCCCCGATTCTGAGACCACCTCGGATCGCTCCCGAGTTCCAGACTGCCTTGCTGCCATTTTGTTCAGTGAGCTCCCCTCAGCGAACCACGCTGGGCTTTCTTCCCTGCACCCCAACGAATTCTATCTCTCCAGGACTACGAGACAGGTGTTGTATCACCCATTTCCCTCCGAAAATCCCTATTTCTCATTCTTTAGTTAGCTGTGTGACTGTGTTGTCTTTAATGTTTGCCTGTATTTAATAAAACATAATTTTTGCTATTTTAAAACTGTCTGACTGCTTGACTGACCTGACCCAGTAGACGCTGGGTTGCAAGATCCTGCTACGTTACCCTGCCTCTCTCTAGCTTTAGTGACTGCTCCAGCTAATTTTCCCCAAAGTTGTGTTATTGTGGTTTAGTTATTTGGGCGCCCCTCCCGGGACCCCCAGAAAACAGGGTAACAGAGTGGTGGAGCAACGTGGGCAACCCTGGTACCCCTAATTTGAGAAGGAGCCCGGAACCTCCTCAGATCGGGCGGTACAGACCTAGGGAACGGTGAGCTGAGCGGTTTTAGAATGCTGGTAGGCAGGCAAGTGTGTGTGTGACGTCTGTGTGTGTGAAGTAACTCTATCAGGTGGAAATCTGTTTCCCTCTCTTTCTTTGTTGTGCCCTGGGAATCACCTCCCCATCTCGGGTCTATCGTGAGCTGGGATTCTAAGTGTTGAGGCCTAGCACGTTAGGAATAGTCCACACTCATACAACACTCTAGCAGCAAGGCACACAAAAAGCCCGTAAGGGAAGGAGAAACCCCTCCCATACTCCTTCCTCTGTCCCCTTTTGAATTTTGTTTGTGGTTGTTGAAGTTAGAGAAGGAGCGGGTGCGTCCCGCCTTCTCAATTCTCGGGTGTGTCCCGACGTTGCTAGCAATAGGTGCAGGTGGAACCCCAACCTGGTTTAGGGTTTTAAGAGGTTTGTTCTGAGGTGTAGGAAGGCACCCCTCACCCGAAAAACTGCTAGGGACGGTTTGGTTTTGGTTCCTTGTCCCTTTCCCCCCGCTGTTTGGCCAGGCGGCGTAGTAAGTTCCGTAGTGTTTGTCACCCCCCCCTTCAGGCAGACGGAGTACTCCTGAGGGTTCCCTGGGTCTAGGTGACCTCCCCATCCGCCAACTGTTTCCTCGTCCTCTCGTCCCCAGTGCTGTCGAGGTGCAAAACTGGGCTTGGGTGTACAAGAGTGACTTTGTTTGGGCAGGCTGGAGATAGGTTCCCATCCCTCTTTCCTAGAATAGTTCTGCAGAGTTCATCTCCCGAAGTTCCCCCAGGGGTCTAGGTGACCCTAACCATCACTCCAGTTCCTGGTCCCATGTTTGTGTTAATGAGCTTAGTGTGTTTTGTAGAAAATGGCTAAGGGGAGCCCTGTTACTGTTAAGGACCTCATGTGCAAGGAGGAGGCCCAAGGAAAGTTAGAACGGTGGGTGTTGAGTAAGGGGAAATGCCCCTGGAAGGACTCTGTCTTCCAGTTGGCCAGTGCCTTTACCTCACTCTGAGAAGCGTATGCCCTGGCACGTAAATCAAAGAACCCGTTCAGGCCATCAAAGGATGCGCTGGCCGCTTGGGGACTTTGGCTTCCGGCCAGAGACGCTAGTAGTACCCTTGTTGAGACCTGAGGGAAGCTAGCAGAGATGGAGAAGGAGAATGCCCGGCTTCATGCCAAGATTGAGGCGCTGCGGGCAGACAAGGTAACTTTGCATCTGTCACACAGGCCTCTGCAGAGAAGCTTAGTGATCTTACATTAGTGGCCCAAACTTGGGAGGAGAAAGCCCCAGCCTTAGAGGCTGAACTGGATTGTGCCCGAGCAGCGGCCAAGTTCATGGTTGGGCAAGTTAAGGAACAGCAGGAGGCTGTTAGTCACGTAGCTTGCCATAAGCAGATTGCTGCACTGGAGAGCCAGCTCCAAACACGCAAGGCCCTGATTTTGGCTGTGTGCCCGGAGCTGCTCCCAACACTCGTCCAGGACTTTTCCAGGGAGCCCTTGCTGGAGGACGCTCTGGCCTCCCCTCCCATTAATTCGGACTGGAACGACCCTAAGGTACCAGTCCACCTGATAGAGACACGGTCCATGACTCGCAGGACCGTCCCTGCAGGTGAAGGCAGTTCTGAAAGGGCAGAGACACAGGAGACGCAGGTCACAAAGACTAGAGTCCTCTGGCGTGCCACTGAAGCTAAGGCCATCGCGGACCAACTGGGTCCCCTAACTCGGTCCACAGGTATCATGTGGCTAAACGCAATGATACACTCTCACCCGAAAGCCAATGGTCAGGATCTGACCCAGTTTGCCCGGCTCTGCATGTCCCCATCTGAGCTCCCTACTCTTGAGTCGGCCGTGGCGGCTCGAGGCCTGGTTAGGCTCGAGGCCCATGACTGGATAAGAGAGGTAGTGAAGATCCTTTGGCCCAGACAGAGTGCAAGCGTGCTCTACATCATGGAGCAACAGGGTCCTCGTGAGAATCCTGAGGCTTACGTGGCGCGGAAGCAGCTGCTTGCACTTCTGGCTGAGAAGCTTCCCCTGACTGCCCGTGGGTACAACTTTGACACCGTGGAGTCCAAGACTCTGTTATATGGAGGCTTGAACCACGAAACGAAGATGGCCCTAGGTCTGGTGGATCCAGCCACGACATCTTGGGAGGACTTTGGGAACAACCACCGTCGGATCGCTGACCTGTTATGAGAGGCTGACTCCCTCCGACCCCCCATCAAGGCCCACAAGAGAGATGCAGGGAATTGGGAACCCTTATTGGAGGTGACGTACTCCAACTATGGGCCCCATTCCCAACACAGGAAGACAGCACTGAATTCCGTTCCACATGGGAATTGGAACTCGCGCCTAGCTCCCAGATAGGACAATAGGCAGTGGCAAGGGAGAGACCCCCGCAGTCAGCCCGGCAAGGCAGGGAGTCCCCCACAGCAGCCCACTGCCCCCAAACAGCCCTCTGAATCTGGCTCTCCCAGGGAGACGTCTGGTGGATACGATCCCACAGCCCAGACATACTCCTCGGACAGAGTCAGAATCTGGGGCGTGCTACGCAGGTTTGGACTGGACATGAGCCAGTTTGACAAACGGCCCACGTCGGAGCTCTTGGCAGCTCTGGACAAACAGCTTTCTGCGGGTGGTAAACAGCCGGTCCAGGCTGTGATGGACGACCCACCTCCAGCTGGATACTACCCGACTTTAGACTTGCAGGATTAGGGATGCCCTTGGTCCAGGAAGCTTCCCCGCAACGTTGTGGCCAAGTTGCGGCCAGACAAGTGGGGAAGGTTCTGGGTGAAGGCAGACACTGGGAACTATAGGGACAAGACTCCTGCCACCCCTCCTGCAGACTCCGGAGCAGTGCCAAGGGTGCCGCTCCCTAATCTGACGAGACCGGGTGAGCCCACCCCAGGCGCTATCCATTTGCCCAGATATGGCGGGGGGACTCCAACCTAAGCCCTTCAAGGGAAACAAGCGCCCAGGGCGCACCAGAACCAAGCAGATTGCCCCTCCTCATGACACAGCCCCGAGTGCGAGTCCAACCACCTTTGAGACAGCAGTACCTTCAGAGCACCAAGAAGGATCGCACCAGGCTAAGGCTCAGGAGGAAGCCCCCTCAGAACCAGACAAGGCACTGAGCATTGCCAGCCAGTGTGAGTGCCAGGAAAGGGAAAGTGCGCTGCCAGCAGAAACCAGCCCTAAGCCTCCCAAGCTCTCCATTGTTCCTGCTCTGAGTCCTCAGCTAGAAACCAGCAGTTTCCCCCAGGATTTCCTTGAGGCCGTGACCAGGAGAGTCCTTCCTCTCCATGCCATCTTTCCTGGGAATTTCAAAAGGGATTGGGGATTTAAGCAGCGAGATGCTCCTGCCAAGCCAGAGCGCAGGTTAGCAACGGCACTCACCCTGGTACTCCCCAGCTTGACTCCACTTACTCTCTTTGTCTGCAGTCCAGCCTGGGAGATTTCAATAATGCAGAGTTCCAAATGCCACATGGAGGCGGACCTGGCTACTGCCTTCCCCTCTGCAAAACTGTATTGGTGCCAGCTGGCTTCCATGTTTGGGGGCACCCTAGTTATTGTGACTCTAGTGATTTTGAGAAGGGCCAAGACAGCTCTTGGCTTCATCTCGATCACCGCCCTGCCTAAAACAACAGAGGTCCAGGAAGCATGTGGGTCAAAGACCAGCCTCCTCTTTGATTTGGCCAACAGGGTTTCCAGCAAGGAGTGGGCACTGCTTCTCTTGCACGTAATTTTGGAGACCCACCAACTATCACAATTGAAGGAATGGAAGGGACAGCTGGTTGATCCCACCTCTGCGGCAATCCCAGAGACGGAAGGTCCCGGTGCCCAATGACCCAATGTGAGCCCTCTAATTTGCCAGACTTCCTTGAATTGCAAGGGACTACCAGCCATTAATTTGTCTGAGATGCTTGTCTCCATTTACGAGGCATTTGACAATGGTCAAACGGCTGCTGTCTGCACGGAGCAGAGGTGGAGTGGCGACCCCCCTCCTGGGCTCCCAGTAATTATAAATAGTTGCGCCATGTAGATAGTTTTGTTTGCTTGGTGTGGTGTAACTTTTGTTAGTTATTCTGTCTTTTTACCGGTTTGTCTGAAGACCAACGACATGGCTGTCCTGAGGTCCTCCTAACCTCTGAGGTAGATCAGGCCTACAGAGTCAGCCCAGACACCCTGAGGAAGGAATGTGAGTCAGACTGGGACGCCAGTCACCTCTCACACTGAGGGATGGTCTTGTGCAATGGCATCCTGGGATGAAAAGGGCGAGACAAGGGGGGGTCTCCCTCTCAGCGGAACCAGATCTGACTCTGGAGTTCCAGTCTACCACCCAGAATAACCCCCGCCTTCCAGAAACCTCTCTCCTCATTTCTTCTGCGAGCTTGGATTGTTAGGGTGAGAACAGTCTGAGCCGCTACTCCACTCTCCTCCTAATTTGGCCTTGTATTTCTAAATTTAGATCAAGCCTCCAACACCCCATAAGGGCAGGAGACCCACACAATTGGCAAGACGCCTGGCCCCAGTGCATTGTGCCCAATCTGCATATGTTAATAGAATATTTGCATACGTAGGCCCCACCATCTGGGACAATCTCCAGGAGAGTCAGCGTCCACTCTGGCAACTAGCAAGCATGCACTCGCTTGTCTCTGATTTGGTTAAGTCTTTCTTTTCCACCACCTTGGGAGCCCTCGCCGCCAGGCGAAGGCCAGAGTCTAACCTAGTCCAGCCGAAGGCCAGAGCCTAACCTAGTCCAACAGAGTGAGTGTGTACCACTGCCATCGCAAACGAGGCTTCAGCTAGGGCAACTTGTGTGTAGTTGTCCAAAACAGAGTGTTCCCGGGTGGTAAGGCAACAAAATACAAAGGATTGCATTAACTGCTCCCTCATATTCCATCATGATATTTGTTGCAAGCCTGGCCTCAGGTTGTCCATCTGATCCTGGAGCTTTGCAGGCCCGATCCACCACAGATGGTACCTCTTGCATAGAGGCCCCCTCTATTGAGGTGTGGTCAGACCAATCTACACCTTACAGTGACCAAGGTCTGAGGCAGTCACCCCTGCCCTCTCCATGTTAGCAACTTTGCCTGGCACTTTGTTAAAAACCAACTGAGGCTCCCATCATCCACAAATTTCTGAATTCGAACTCAGCTCCCGGAAGGCTCCTTGCCATTTATTTGCATTTGTTAGCTGCATTGGCTATAACCCGTGTCAGTCTTCCTTCCATGAGCTATAGGTCCACGGTTCCAGAAAGCTGAGACTTTTGCTTGCACCTCCCCTCCTCCGGACTCGTCCACCACCCCCGGGCACGGTGGGGGGGGTGAGTGCCGAGACTTCACTGTTCCAGCCAAGGAGCCAAACCCGAGATGACAACTTGGTTCTGTTGCCACAGTTGGGGACCCCAGACGAGGCGATCCAGCTGCTCCCCAACGGACTTTATTAACTGTTTTGACACTATCCCGGATTGTAAAGCCTTCTACTGCTTGGACTATTCCGCTTGCCGCTTTTGCAAGCCACATCCTGCAAAGAACTAGCGTCCCCTGGCTAGCTTGACTATGAACTTGGACATTTTGCTATTGTTCCAGCTCAGCTTGGACTCATGTTGCTTATTTGCTCCAGATACCAGACTTTTCCTGTTCCCGGGGGGGGGGTGCAGAGACTTTTGCTTGCACCTCCCCTCCCCCGGACTATGAACTCTCATTCCAGTATTCACATGGAACAGACTGTTTGTTGGATTACTTTCATTGCCAGACCCTGCATTGGATTTACAGTATTTCATTGATTATGCCATTTTTGCATTGCTATATTGCCTTTCTCCATTGATGGGAGGATTCTTTCACTAGTCACCATTCATTACTATTGCTGTTATTGATTGCTATTGTCATTGCCAAATTTATGTTTGTCTGTGTGAATGTGGTTAGGTTTAGGTTTTTGTTAGACAGGGAATGCTTCTAACTAGATAGGAATGTTGTAAAAAGCCCTTTCCCATGGGAGTGATACAACCCCGGAATCTGTAGACCTCCATTCGGCGCTAAATTTGTTTTTAAATGTTTAATTGGAAAATGTCCGATATTATCCCAATACCGCCCATTTTCGGGGGGATGTTACTGTGGTTCAGGCCTACTCGGAGATAGCACTTGATATCGTTTTTGATATCAAACCATTCGGCCTTCCTCTGCCACCCTGCTCCACATGTTTGCGAGGCCTCTGGACAAGCACGTAAACAGGCACGGCCAGTAATTGCTGGACATTCCATTCCCCACCTAGGCAGGCCGAACTGAGCCGGTTCATCACTTCAGGGACCTCTCCGGCAAACACCCTTTTGCTTATGTGCGATACTAACAAAGGCGCCCCTGCCCCGAGCAGGTAGCCGCACAAAGCCGTGCCAAAGCGCTCCACATTTGCATACTGGTTACACTATTGTTGATTCGGCGCTAAGCCCATCATGCTAAACTCTGACTTTTCCAAGGCTTTGTTCCACTCCAAACTCACACTGTTCTCACCAAGTAAAGTATGGCCTGTAGTCACAATTCACCCTATATAAACCCCCCAATTCCGAGATCCTGATACGTTACCCTGCCTCTCGCTAGCTTGAGTGAGTGCTCCAGCTAATTTCCCCCAAAGTTGCATTATTGTGGTTTGGTTATTTGGGCACCCCTCCCGGGACCCCCAGAGAACAGGGTAACATATGTCAAAGGATCATTCCTTGAGAAGTGCAATGATGAATTACCTAGTACAAGATTTGCTCGAATTCTTTCTTTTTACTGTGAAAATCCAAGCTTTATGACAGAGGACAGTTTATAAACTCAATTCAGCCTAAGGAGCCTCTGAATCATAGTTAGTAATGTGAAAGACTAGAACTCCAAGTCCTGCTCATCTCTCTGCAGTGTCTTTCTAAAGCAAATATTTATGTAGTGCATTGCATCCAGCCCAGAATTTCCAGTGCTTCTGAATATATCTGGAACAGTCTTAAAAAAATTATTCTGTTCATAGTATCAAGTTTCTTTTGTTTTAAGTGTGCTGCACTCTAATTGTGGCTATGTTGGAAAAATTAATAAGACTGCATAAATGTAAATATAATCATTCCAATGTAGAAAGACAGTAGTGTACTCTAGGAAGGGTTCACAGGGCTGGAGCTCCAAAAAGTTTTGATTAGCACTGCAGAGACTATAATATCTGCCACCCTGCTTGGATCCTACTGTTCCCTCTGAGTTTCTAATAAAAATCCCCACAGCAGCTGGAGGGGAAACCGATTTTCCCAGTGACACTAGATTATCATGAGCTACAGACATATCTCTGTTAACAACAAAGCAGCATTTTACAAAGTCTTTTTACAGGAACTCAGCGTAGCCCTCCTCTTTTTTGTCTTCCATATAGCTGATGGAATGTGATCAAATACCAGGTGGATGTATGTGGTCTTAATAAAATGAATGAATCCCTGGTTAAGGGGCTGAAGCAATCAAGTTAGACTAAGAGCTAAGAAGACAGTATCAACACTTTCATTTTCATAGCAAACAGATTCAGAATAGCCAGGTGCATTGTCTACTATTTAACAGGACTTTAAATTCCAACCCTTACTGCAGCAAATATTTTTTAGCTACTGTTCGGTAAGCAAAGTGGCAGTCACCCATGCTTGCTTATGGTGCTGTGAAAACATGGGCAGATAACGTTTACCTTTGTTTTTAAGAGCACGTGGGTTCTTGGATTTGCTCAGTGTGCCTGGCTTTATCATATGACCTGCAGAGTTGCCTCATAGGACCAGAGCAATGTATGCTTTTTGTCCTGGATCTGCCTTTACAGTTTTATGAATGTAGGTTCCTAGTGGGCATTTTTCCCCAGAAGAGCCCAGTTTCATTGCAATTGAATTCCTGCTTTGGATGGTAGCCTTTCTCTTGAACTAAGTTCTTAAACTAATTTGGAAATGCAGCAGCAGTTGCTTTACTGGCAGATGCAGCTTTGCCACTCAGTTTGTGGCAAACAGTCCAAACCTGTTCCTAAATCTGTGCAGTCATCTCCTACTTGCAGTAGCAGGCTTGGTGGCACTTGTTTGAGGGGATGCTCTGCTGATATCTTTGTATAGCCTCAGTGCTTTGTGGCACAGGACATTGATGTTAATGGGGGCTCATTTTCTGTTCCTCTCTTCCAGCCACAAATTTAATGCCTTCTCCATTTTAATTAAACAGCTGTGATGCACTATGGGAGGTAACTTTTGCAGTTTGTGACGCCACAGCAAAATTAACACAAATTTCCTTTTCTTTTATTAGAATTTCACAGATGGAAGATTAATTCTTTCCATATATCTTATCAACATCAGTGCATGCTTTTTTTTCTTGATTAAGTCTAGAATTTTCACCTTATTTAAAGGAAGAACTTTATGGGTTCACTTAGACTTATCAGGATTTCCAGCATCACCACTCTTGTGCTTGGGGCTGTTACAAACAACAGAAGAGCAGAAGAAGCAGAAGGACTTTACCAGGATAAGGACAAGGATTTTACTGTATGAGCACAAGAATTTTGCAGAAGGATAGTATTGCAATTAGATCACAAACGGTAACTGAGAGCCCTAGTGACAGGCTAGATGGTGTGTAGCACTAATTACAACCAGGAAATGCGAGACGGCAAAATACCACAAACAGGATGCCGGTTGCTTCAATTTAACTATCCCTCTCATTTTCCATGGAACAGTGTATGTGTTATTGTTGTGTGCTTTCAAGTCATTTCCAACTTAATGGCAATCTTAAGGCAAACCCAGCACAGGATTTTCTGGGGACTGAGCGTATGTGATATGCCCAAGGTTTCCATGGCCAAGCGGGGACTCAGATCCTGGTCTCCAGGCTCGTAGTCCAATGCTCAAACCACTATAGCAGTCTGGGACTAATAGTGTATGTACTGTACTGTATTTTGCTTTGTTACCTCAATTTGTATTTTATTTCTATTAAATTCAAAGCATGTATTTTCAGACCACACTTCATCATGAGTAACTAAAATTGCACACACCAATCATGCGGTTATGGGGGACCTACTGTATGCACCTTCAAATTACCTGTTGACTTATGGCGATCCCATGAATTTCATAGGGTTTTCCTAGATAAGGAATATTCAGAGGTAATTTTGCCAGTTCCTTCCTCTGAAATATAATCTGTAGCACTTGGTATTCATTGGTGTTATCCCAAAGGGCTGCCCTGCTTAGCTTCTAAGATCAGATAAAATCTGATGCCTTTAGGGTATTTAGGCTCTATAAATTTCATTATCAAAATGGAAATCGAGACTGTTGAAAGAAAAAAAATCATCCCAAGATACGTTTTGGAAAAAGCTTTTAAGTGTTCTCTAGAAGATTCAAAATATTTTTGTTTGCTTATGTATGGCTTATCCAACCTGGTTGTTTCAGTTCACATGTGTATAATGTTAGTTTTGAATTAAAAAATTTGCTGAAACATGTTGAATGAACTGCTCTTCTTTTTGTGGCATAGAATACAACCCTATTTTTTCCATGTTATTTCTATCTCTAGTACCAAAGTTTCTGTTAAAGAAGTAAAGCCCAGGGACATACCTAACTGAGATATTCCTTCATTCCTATTGTATTTCAGAATATTTAGGACTAGCTTGCCCTTGGGTGGGTAAGACCTATTAACTTTATAAAAGGCTTGCTCCCAGTGGAGATGAAACTAGCTCTTTCTCTATTTTTCTAAATATATAGATCAATTGCTGTTCCCCATTTCTGCACTGTCCTTAAGGGTATCACTGTAGGAACTGTCATGATGAGGGCCTGCACTTCAAAATTTAGTACTGTGCCACTGTTCTGAAATCTAATTTGTTACTATCAGCTGTGAAAATACATTAAAAGTGATAACATAAATTTCTGTAGAATTGGCTGATAAACAGGAATGTTCTGATAACAAATTGTTTAATCAGTGTGATCTCTAATATTGTCCATGAAATATTAGAGTCCCTGTGGTCAGAATAAACAAATTATATTTGCATAAATTAACATATATTTCATGTGTGTAGTGGAAAGGTGAGGTATACCTGGGACATGAGAATCAGGCTATAAAGCAGCATTCTCTGTTTGAAGTCCCGTCCAGTCCAATATATAAACGTTATAGTAAACTTAAGAAGATTACCTTCAGTGTTACCACATCACCTTGGAAACACCAGGGACCTTTTCACATAAGGCACTATAGTTCTCTGGCAGAGAATTCTAAGTATTCCTTCCTAAACTGTAAATCCCAGGATTCCATAGGAGGAAACATTGGCAGTTATAATGGAATCATAGCACTATAACTGTGCAGTGTCAAAGTGCCTCTGATCTCCTCTTATTTCAGAATCTAAGCACAGTTGAGCTGCTTAGTACTTGACTGCAGATCACCTCCAAAGTCACCCAGTGGGTTTGAAAGACCAGGGTTCAAATGTCCACTCAGTCATGGAAACCAGTTGAGTGAGCTTGGGCAAGTCACATTCTCTCAGCCTCAGAAGAAGGCAATCGTAAATCCTCTGGATCAGTCTTGCCAAAAACACCGTAAGATACCATTTGAAAAAACATTACAACAAAGGGGTGTTTTGATAGCAGCTGAAAAAAAAAAAGGGAAGTCATGGCAAACTGGATGTGGTTTTGGATCTGTAGGAAACAAACCCCTTTCCTTTCCATAAATACACCCAAAGGATGGACCTGCAATTTCTCCAGCCCTGGAGCTTTGCAGCTTGGATCCAGGATTTACATTTTTGGAAGGAAAAGCTTAATTCACTAGAGGTATCTCTGATTTTTGTGACTCCCTCCCCTATACATGGATCGCCTCATTCAACAGGATCTCTCCCCCTGCCACGCACACCTTTTATGCAGCTTTTCTTGAAGATTGCGTGGGACTGCCATAGGAAGGAGGGGGAGGGGGTTCATTTCTTCTAGCCCTATTGCATGTACCTACATCTGGGTTCCACCTTACAAGTAGCTCCTTTGCAAGTGGAGCCAGAGAAAAAGAATTAAAAGTATGAACAAGAGGTCAATAAGAAGGGATAAGGCCACCAGCAGCAATGGGTTTCACCAAAGAATCCACCTGCCTCCTAGAAGCCTTGCTCTAGATTCAACCAAGCAATATAAAGACCTCTTTTCTATTAACTTTCATTGCTTTTAGGAGCTTGCTATTAGAGCCAGCATGGTTTCCTCAGCTTCAGGGGCAGGCCAAGGCAAACCCTCTCTGAACAAATCTTGCCAAGAAAACCCTATGATAGGTTCACTTTAGAGTTGCCATAAGTCTGAAATGTCTTGAATGCACACACAAAAAAACTTATTCTCCATTCCATTATTCAGTTCTCTTTAAGCATATGCCCCAGGATTCAGTGCACAGAAAGATTTCATTTGTACTTCCTGTACCAAAGAGAAATTCAATGTTATATATGTGTGAGCCCTGGACCACTCTTCCATATTAGTGAAAGAAACAAAAGAGCCACTTGCATTGAAAGTCTATTAGCACAGTTCCTGAACAATGGGATGTCTTTCTCTAATGAAACACAGAAAGAGATAGCCTGCTGTTAACAAAAACCTGAGTCATCAGCCCTACTGGCCCTAGGTTTACACAGCAAGGGGGAGTTTAATGAACTCAAACATTTGAACTGCTTACAATGCCACATCTATGAATGTATTCATACTGCAAGGCTCATACAACTCATTTAAGGTTTTTAAATGGTCAAACAAGCACACTGTGAACCATATTTCTAGCAAATACTTTCATGATTTGACTTTAGGGCCATTTCCACACTAGACTGTTATAGTGCTATAATTCTATTTTCAACATCCTATGGAATCCTGGAGTTTGGAGGCTAGGGAGGGGTCTTTGAGGCCCTGCCCTAAACTGCAAACTCCTGGATTCCATAGGATGTTCAAAGTGGAATAATAGCACTATAACAGTCTAGTGTGGAAATGGTCTCTAGATTTGAACCTGATATAAGGTGATTTATATCTGCTGTGAAGTCAGGTTCCCAAAAACTGTGTAACTATTACGGCAGATACAATCTAAACAAGAAAGAGAAAATTAAATGTCTCCTCAAAGATATATACCATATCATATGGGTTCTACCATTTGAACCCATGAACTTACTGATAACACCAAGTTGGCTTTCTACTGGGAAAAGAGTAGATAGGCATAGAATAGGAAAGTCATATTCGAAGGACAGTAGCTGTGAGTTTTATTTAAATGTTCCCTGGCCTGTTTTTGATTACAATTTGAATAAATCATCTTCTGCATACAAAAGGGTTATTATCAACAGGGAGAATGACTATAAGTGAAAGGAAGAAAAGAATAAGGACCTTTAGGAAGAATGTTGGTATATTATTTATTTCCAACATTTCCTCCAAGTAGCTCAGGGATGAGAATCGTGTGGCCTATGGGCCACATATGGCCTTTTAGGGGGCCACAGCAGCTCTTTGAATCCTCACACACACACCCACAAAGGCTGTGGTACCCACCCAAATCATTTTGGGGCCAAAACACATGCATGTGGATAAAAACCAATTTGAGGGTTTTCTCATCTGTAAACAACTAGCCTCTCACCTTTGAATGGTCCAGGTGGTTACCTGAAGTGAGACATTGTCAGTTCTGGTCACCCAAAATGGTGGACACACAGTGCACTGCAGGCCCCTAGAGTTCTAGAGGAGCTGAAAATGGGCTAGTGGCTCTCCAGCCTCCAGTGAGTCCCCAAACTTGGAAGTATTTCAAAATTATGTATGTAGTCTTTCTTTCTATTTCCCAAATATTATTGTTAACAAAAATCTTGCAAGGTTTATTAAGACTAAGAGATAGTGGCTGACTCAGTCATCTAGGGAATTTCATGGCTATTTGGGATTTGAGTCTGAGCCTTCCCAATCTTAATTCAGTACCCTAAATGTAATACCATTCCAGTTCTGTATTATAGAAAGAGACTGGATGTCATGTCCTGGTATTACCAGTCATGATTGTCAAGGATCAAAGTTCAAAACGTACGTATGAGTCAACTTTCTATTAAGAACATCACAGTAGTGCTGTTAGGGCAGAATCTAGGGTCCCACTCAAAAAATGAGCTAGAGGATGCATAAAAAGAACACAGTTGGCTTACCATATCTTGAAGTAAGTGGAAAGTAACACATAAGTAATTATCATCCAAAGAGCCCAGATCCATAGAACCATTAAAATTACAGAGTCTGCTATTACCCAACAGCACCACTCAGTGATACGCTAGTAGAATCCACTCTGCTGCATGGGAATCCTTCAGCCTCTCAACTGAGGAAAGATTTTCCCTTCCCTCAGTTACATGAGTTTTTTTTTACCTGGGATGCCCATATCTTCCAAATGTCCCAGTTTGGGAGGGACAGTCCTAATTAATCCTTTATTGTCCCACTTTTTAAGTAACTTTTAAAATGTCCAAATTTCTCTCTCTTCCTCTAACTTTCCCCTTCATCCTCAGTTGCTGCAAACTTAGTTCAAAGTGCAAAAGTAGTCTGTACTCAGTTAACTCAACAAGGAAGAGAGGAGATGGGGGAGGAATCTTGCCTTTCCCAGTTGGCTCAAGCAAAAACAAACTGCTCTTCTCCTAGCTTGTATGTTCTTCCTCACCTTGACCGCACTGTGATGTTGCTTGGCCACACATGTCCTAGTTTCATCTGTGAAATGTTGGAAGGCATGGGTGCCCAGAACTGACACTAGGTTTCTTTGCATTCAGTGCCTGGGCTTTAACAGTGAGCTAAGCCCTAATGTGTACTTGGATGAGAGACCACAAACAATTATCAGGTGCTGTAGGCCGTATTTCAGAGGAAGGAACTGGCAAAACCCACCTTTGAGTATTTCACGCATAAGAAAGACTTATGAAATTCATGGGATCACTGTAAGGCCACTTCTGCACTACACTGTTATAGTGCTATTATTCCACTTTCAACATCCTATGGAATCCTGGGGTTTGCAATTTAGGGAGGGGCATTTAGAATTCTCAGCCAGAGAGCTCTCTGGCCTTGGTAAACTACAAACCTCAAAATTCTACAGGATGTTGAAAGTGGAATAATAGCACTGTAATAGTGTAGTGCGGAAATGGCCTTACTCACTAGGTGCCGTGAAAGCACACATATAAACAAAAGGCTGTTTTTCCCCGAGCATGGCCTCATGAGGAAACTATTTCTTATTATTTGTATTTAATTGGTATGAGGATCCCTACCTGAAATGCAAATGGCAGTCAGTCAGCCCGTGGATGAAATCTGCACTTGGTGTAACTTCACGAGGCAAGCAAAGTTCTGTTGATTTACGGACACGTGAATGTTCTCATGCAATTAACTAGGAAGCCAGTGCTCTTTTATAGCTGATGTTTGTGCCTTGGTTTAATTTATTTATTTAAATTAAAAGAAATGGGTGGCTTGAATAATACATCTGTGAGGAATTCAAATATGTTTGCAGATGGGGAAATATTGAAAACTGCTATTCATAGTGACAGCTTAATTGACTCTGTAAGATGGTGTGAGAGGTCTATAAAATTGGAGGAAATGAGAAGGGAAAAAGGCCCTTCATATTCTTATTGTTGTTAAATGAAAGCTTTTCTGCTGTTGCGGGGACAACTGCCTTGCTGCCACGGAAACGTATTTGCAGCAATGACTGTATGTTTCAAAGTGTATAAATAGCGTATTTTTTGTAAAAATGAAATAAAATGTGTAGCATCATTCATACCCTTTCCTGATCTTTAATCTAACCTGGTCATTGAAGAAGCAGGAAGCTCAGTCTCTATGCTCTCTCTCATGATGCTATAAGAGATAGTCTATTTGGAATGATTATTTGTGGAACTGCACACTTGTAGAGCTATTGAATTTTGGTATCATGAAATATTGAGTCAAAAACACACATACAGTCATCCCTCCATGTTTGCTAGGTTAGGGGAACAGGACCTCTGTAAAAGTGAAAAAACCATGAATAACTCTAGGCCCTCCCAAACCATATTTAACACACACAAAAAGTAGAATCACCATATTCAACCCACCATGGATTCCTTTGAAGCATCAGAGTTCCTTCACAAGGCAGGAGTGAGAGGCTGGTGGGACTTACTGCCACCTTCACTGCTGCCCCACACCATTTTTAATAGGGACTTACAAGTATCGTTCGCAGTTTCTCAGTCTCACAAGGTTCATAGTCCCTATTAAAAATATCATAGGGAAGCAGCAGAGGTGACAACAAATAATCCATGAGTAATCAAATCCACAGAAGTGAAACCTGCAAATGTGGAGGGCTGACTGCACAATATTCTTATGTATGGTTGTGAAAGCTGGAAAATAAAGCTGTCCTGAAGATCTTCTCATCTGAAATGTGATGCTGGACGAGAGCTCTACAGAAACCATGGGCCATCAGAAACAGAGGCATTATAGTGTAGTAGTTTGAGTGCTGGACTGTGGACCAAGATTTGAATCCCCACTTGGCCATGGAAACCCAATGGGTCCCCTTGGACAAGTCACACTCTCTCATTCTAAGAGGACAGTAGTGCCAAACTCTCTCTAAGCTAATCTTGCCAAGAAAACCCTGTGAAGGGTTCATCTTATGGTTGCCACAAGTCAGACATGACTTGAAGGCATGCAACAGCAAGAGAAAAATCAAGCCTGAACTTTCACCAGAAGCCAAAATGACTAAACTAAGGCCACTTTGCTTTCAGCAAATGGCATGACTCAGTGGAAAAGACAATAATGCTGGGAAAAGTGGAAGGCAGTAGGAAAAGATGAAGACCACACTACAAGTGGGTTCAGTGAAGGAAGTCACAGCCCTGAGCAGAGCTGTTGATGAAGTTCTCTCATTCAGAGGGTTGCCATAAGTTCAAGCCCACTTGATACATCAAATAACAACAAGAGCTACTGTCAACATGTGGTTTCTCTGTAATATGCTATCCTGCCACTGAAGATACCTGGACATTTTACAGCCAGTCCTCTCATCTCCTCCTCCATTGCTTTGTAGGAACAACTATGATCTATAGGCCCACAACAATTTAATACAAACCTAAAGCATGCTGACCCTGTAAAGGACAGCAAATAAATGCTATGCAGCTTTTGATCTTTCCTCAAAAACTAAGTTTATATCTAGAGCAGGGCAAAGATGCACAACCTTGGCCACTCTCTGTATGTCTGCTAAACCATGTTTCCCCAAAACCCAGCTGATCAGGTGGTTAGTAAATGGGAACTGCTGTTCCCTGGATTTTGAAATTTTTTTTTACTTCTCATTTCTTGCTATTAATTTCATTTCTGCAGTTACTGTTTTCCTGGTGCTAGTAAGGGTGTGTATTGTAAAGAAGAGAAAGAGAGGGAAATATGAGCATATGTGTTTATGCATGTATTCAGGGCTGAAAATATTGTCCAGCCCACTCTAGGGTGGACACCACTGCATTTTTTTTAATAAAAGAGGACAAAAGATTAAAACTTTCCTTTAAAAATGCAACTATATATGTAAAAATTAGAACTGTGAATGTAGAATTAATTACTGTGATTAAAATGTTGGGAAGGTCCATGGATCCACTTTCTCTTCTGCATTTCCAAGTCGTCAGTATTAATCCTCCGTCAATTATTTTCAGTAAATCCAGTACTCTCCTCTGGCTCCTCCAGGTTCACTTTTGATCCAAAATTACATTGGCTGCACTTCACCATCCACAATTTCCAGTCCAGCCTTCCATATTTCCTCTTCAACTGTTTCTCTGAATTCCATCCATCATCAAATAATTTAAAGTTTGTAACACCATTTTTCAGCAATTCCACTTCCTCCAAAATCTCCTGTCAAATTGGTGGATCACATTCATCTTGTAGGGGTTGAATCATTGCCATTCTTTCTATTGAGCAAAAACTTGGCAAAAATAGCAATAACACCTTTGTCTCCACAGCAACTCCTCTGCTACTGTTATTGCAAGAAGACAGCCTGGCTAATTAGTTTTCTTGTTATTCCAATTGCTCTAAATGAGTACCTCTCCTGTTACTACGGTTCAGGCCTACCCGGTGATAGCCCAAGATATCTGTTTTTTATATCAAATCATTCGGCCTTCCTCTGCCACCCTGCTCCACGTGTTTGTGAGGCCTCCGGACAAGCACGCACACGGGCGCGGCCGGTAAGTGTTGGACGTTCCATTCTCCACCTAGGCAGGCAGAACAAAGCCACTCCGTTGCTTCAGGGACCTCCCTGTGAACACCTCTTGCTTAAGCATGACTCTAAACAAAGACGCCCGGCCTCGCGCCGATAGTCTGACAATGCCAAGCTATTTGCATACTGGCTATACTATTGTTAACTCTGCGCTAAGCCCATCATGTTAAACTTGACCTTTTCCAAAGTTTTGTCCTGCTCCAAACTCACGTTGTTCTCACCGAGTAAGGCATGGCCTGTAGGCACAATTCACCCTATAAAAACTCCCCGATTCCGAGACCACCTCGGATCGCTCTGGACTTCCATCCTGCCTTGCTGCCGTTTTGTCTGACGAGCTCCCCTCAGTGAACTGCACTGAGCTTTCTTCCCCACCTTCTTCCAGTTTCTTCAGGACTACGAGAAAAGGTGTATCACCCATTTCCCCCAAAAATCCTTATTTCTAAGTCTTACATTAGCTACATGAATGTGGTGTCTTTACTGTCTGTTTGTCTTTTAATAAAAATGTCATTGTTACTATTTTAAAAACTGTCTGACTGCTTGACTGACCTGACCCCGTAGACATTGGGTTACAAGATCCCTGCAAAGTTACCCTGCCTCTCGCTAGCTTAAGAGAGTGCTCCAGTTAATTTCCCCAAATTTGTGTTTGTGTTTTGGTTATTTGGGTGCCCCTCCCGGGACCCCCAGAGAACAGGGTAACACTCCCAGATAAAACAAAATCACTTTCCCACAACAATGCAGTCTCTTTTCTTAGGCCATTTTCTTAGGCCAGCCAGCTGTTACTGTAGCTCCTAGCCCGGACTTGGGGGATATTAGATATCACTTTGATATCAATAATTTGGCCTTCTTTACCTATTCCTCTCCACGTGCTGTGAGGTCCCCTGGACAAGCTCACAGACAGGCACAGCCACTAATCTCTGTAATATTCCAAACAATACAGGCAGGGCAGAAATAGCCATCCCGCCGCTTCAGGAGACCTCAAAGGCAAGTACTCTATTATGTATGCACACTACTTACAAAGAACTCCCTGCCCCGAGCAGGCAGCTTGATTAGAAGAATATTCAACTGTCAAGCGCTCTGCGTTTGCATACTGTCTACTCTATTGTCAATTCGGACTTAACTCAATCATGCTAAATTCTGACCTTTCGGAGGCTTTGTCTCCAGCCGGAAACTCATTGTTTTCCTCAAGTACGGACTAGCCTATGGCTGCATTTCCCCCTATATAAACCCCTGACTTTGAGCACTTCCTTGGATTGCTTGGATCTCTCCCGATTTCCATCTCGCCTTGCTGCCGCTTTGCTTGGTGAGCCTTCCCCTCAGTCCCATGGACTGAGAACTCCATACCTCTGAACTTCTGCTGCAGACTCTCCGGGCTTCAGGACAGGTGTAGTATTACCCAAACCAACAACTCCTCTAAAAATCCCTCTATCCCACTCCAACCTTTATTTCTATAGTTATCTGAGTGAGTGTGCTGCATACACTGTTTGACTGTATTTTAATAAAAATCACTATTATTATTTCAATTCTGTTTGCTCCTTGACTTGGCCTGACCCCGTAGACATTGGGTAAAAGATTCCGCTCCGTTGCCTTGCCTCTCGTATTGCTAGCTTGTGCTCTGTGCTAATTTCCCCAACTTATATAATTGAGAACGCATTTAGGTGTCCCTCCCGGGACCCCCAGAAAACAGGGTAACACGGCCCATCCCCGAACTGCAAACCCCAGGATTCCATAGGATGTTGAAAGTGGAATAATCACGCTATAACAGTCTAGTGAGGAAATGGCCTTAGTTCATTTTTTACTCGCAGATCACATAAAAAGAATCTTCCAATTTCAAAAGGTACTTTCAAGCCTTTAATATTATTAAATCTTTAAAAAAGCTTTTTTTAGTTCACACTCTTATTAAACTTTCTCCTTTCAAAAGGTGAACTTAAAAATCTTTTTAAAAAATTCTTAAAGTCAGTCCTATTAGTACAGAAAACAGTAAACTCACCAAGATATCAAAAAAGGTTTGCTGAATCAAAATATTTCTTTCAGTTCAAAGAATTCCTGTCCTGTATCAGCAGCCAGCCAAGGCTTATTGCTCTCTAATTATAGTCTCTTATCAGCAGCCAAGAGCAAAGTTTGTAACAGTTTGTTAGCAAATTAGCAGTTATCATTTTGTGGTCTGAGTCTGTAGTAAATCCCGAGTGACAGTCTAGCAGGGAAGCCGATACACCAGACAAGGATCAAAGTTTCCAGGAACATGAGGCAGGAGTCCAAATGTGAGGCATGCTACTTTCACTGATAATGTCAGTTGCCTGCCATGTCTTCTTGCCATCCCTTTCCTTGTCTATATAGGCTGAGAGCCTCCTCCAGCTGTTTGCCTAATTAATACGTCCTTACTATATAACTGCTCTGAGTCTCCTGAGCGCTCCCTTTTCTACTTACACTGGCTGTAGTAAGCATTGTCCCATTCATGTCTCTGTGTTGTGGTTGTTGGGTAAGGTCCTGTCTAGGTCCTGGAAAAGGGGTATGACAATTCCAAAGATGTTATATAAAAGTACTAAAGAAACTGAGATATGGGCTTGTTCTTTTTTTAAAGGCGTGCATACAAAGGCATGAGCTTGGTGAAAATTTCCTGTGGTTCCCTGCCCCCGCTTTATTTGCACTTGATTCTTATACAACTATAGTGAGGATCCTGGACCTGTCTGATGATCTTTTCATTCTTCCCTTATCTGAGGAGAGTTACTCCCAAGCTAGAATTTGCCCTTGAGTTGGTGATCTACTATTGTGGCTTTCTCTTTCATGGTGCTTTCCATGAAGGGCTCTCAGCCTGCAGTCATATCAGCCTAGGAATCCCAGAATCCTGTGCTTACTAAGAAAACTATTTTCATCATATGGAAAGAGTTTAACTCTCTAAAACAGTGGGCCCTCCAGATGTTTTAGATTGCAGCTTCCACTATCCTATACTGTTGGCCATAATGGGTAGTGTTGATGAGAGTTGTAGGCTAAAATATCTGAAATGGGGGGAGATTCTCTTGAATGTTGCTCTAGGAGGGCCTCATATCTGTGGCTAGGATTGAAACCTAAAGAAAGGACTATTTTTCCACAAGATCAACTGTGCTTGCATGGATTTTTTCCCCTCACATCATATTCTTCTGTTTTTCGCATGAATATATGATGGCAATATACAAGAGACACACTGTACTCCCTCAGATACAGGAAAATAGATTAGGCCTTGGACAGCAACTAGGTATACAATCTGACTCCCACTCACTTTCTAACCTTGAACTCATCAAAGCACACACAACTTTGTTCTGTTTTATTCCTTTGGTTTTAGCAGTTGAAAAGAATGAAGAAACAAATAGCTATTTTTAGATATAATGGGGATGACTATAGGAATTAATCATCAAAGAATTTTGTGGCATTTAAAACCCCTGATCCCACATTTGTACAACACTGTAAAAACAGAGTCCACATATAGCTTTTGTCATCAAAACTTTTGTTTTCTTAGAGATTTTCAGTAGATACACAAAATACCCAGGAAAAGTTGTAAAAATTGTTTTTACGTTTTTAGAAGGCCAGCAAAAATGGCAGCAGGGAGTCACTCAAACAAACAAATTAGACTTTTGAAGGAATAAGAGAATAAAACCACTCAGGCAGAGGACGTGATGCAACCTTGACTTTCAAACCAACCATCAAGCAATGTCTGTAGATAAGTAAAGCTTTAATGTCAGAGCCGTAAACAGGTGTAACTGAGTGAGTAGTTGAACCACCACAAAACCCAGGAATTATGTGAGATGGTCTGTGGATGAAATAGACTTTTCAGCAGTGGTGGCTACCACTACATTACACCAGCTTGTACAACTCACATCTTCTCTAATATAATCCATCTGGCATCCAGGCTGCAACTAACTTCAAGAATGTCACCTCAAACACTTTCATTTTTCCCCAAAGTTTCCTAGCAAGCCCTCTAGCCCTCTAAGAGTCTACTAATTACCCTATCACTTTAAAGGAGGTGGGCAGCTGCAAAGGGGCCAGGCACCATTTCCCCTTCCAAATTCCCACTGCAAGTCACATCACTCTCTGTGTGACTAGAAATGGCCCAACATTTTTGTGGCATGCTTATGTGTCTGCAAGGATACCAAAAAGAGAGAGCATGATCCTGTAAAACAATTAAACAGTATAGATGGAAAAGACATTTTTTTCATCTTAATCCAATTACAACAAAGACAAACTATCCTGTCATTTCTAGCTTCCTTAAATTTAATGAAAGGGTCACTAGACATTAGAAAAACAGGTAATCTTTTGTTTACTCTTTCTTAACCGGACCTACACTATTAATTTAGTTATTCCTGAAACTTTCCAAGCTTCCGAACAACATTTGTTTGAAATAGGATTAACGTTACTCTTCCTGTTTCAAGTAACCAAAATCCTAAAAGTAAACATTAGATTCTGAATCATTTCTTTGTACATGGGGCCTGTTTTGTCTATTTACATAACAAAGCAAAAGTGTTAGAGAGAATCATACCACATCCAATCTTGAGTCATGCATTAGAAAAAAAGAAGTCCCAACCTCTATCCTGGTGCTTTCTCTGTCCCTCTGATCTTTTTTTCTTTTCACCTTGCTGCAACACTCTCTTTCTTTCCCATTTCTCTCTCTGTCTCCCAGTCCTGGTTTATCCTCTCTTTCTGATCAGGCATTGCCTACCCTCAACAGGCAGTAGGAACATGAATCTTTGGCCCTTGCCATATTATGCCCCAAAAGGTGGGATCCCAGCATTGCCATTGCTGGGATGGGATCGGGGCCTGAACGTTCCCCACTGCATCTGCTCAGCTGCTGTGGATGGTTAGCACCAGGCACACTATTCTTCCTTCTGTGGTATGGTGTCAATGGTGGGTCCCTTTCCCTACCTCTTCCCTGCTTCACAACCTTTCCTGTGCCATACTGTGGAAGGAAGTGCTATCAAGTGCTTTGGCCCTTACCACATGCCTGCAGCTGATGGGATTGTGGTGACAAAGGAGGCCATTAACCAGATTTTTTTCTGGTAATGGAAAAGGTGCATTTACCACAGACAATGCAACAGCAGTGGGATTGCAATGTGTTGCTCTGCTGGGATGATGATGCCATGCGATAAGGGCCTTTCTCTCTCTCTGAACTGTTTGAAGATTTCAAGGGCCATGTAGAGGAAGGCTCCCATGATAAGGGCCTTTTTAAGATACTGAGAAACCCAAGGCAGAATGTTCATTTAAGGTTCCTTTCCTGGGGTCACCATGGTGAAGTAGTTAGAGAGCTGGACTGAGACTCAAGGAGGTCCAAGTTCTAGTCCGTGTTTAGCCATGAAGCCCACTAGATGACATTGGGCCAGTTACTTAAGACTAGCCTTAATCACAGGGTTGTTGAGAGGATACAATGTAGAGGAGAAGAGTATTGTGGAAACTGGTTTGAGTTCCTTGGAGGGAAAAAGGAGGAATGTAAACAGAACAGCAGTAGCACCGAGAACGACATCAAAGTCTGAATATCTTTTTGGTCTGAATTTCTCCTATTAGCAGAAGCTGTGGGTGTATTCATCTTGCTACTGTGTTCATGAGAAAAAGACACCTAACACTAATAGAGTTTTCTTTGTGGTTTATGGCACTCAGTTTAGTGAGATCCTTAAAAGAATCTGCTGTCAGCAATGGCAATGTTGATGTGGTTTCCTCCATGTGTGGTGTTTGGAGCACTCCCCCTGCCATGCTCTCCCTTTTGGAAGAAGATTCTATGGAGAAATGAAATCTCTCATGAAAGTTTCCTGGTTTCATTCTAGGGTAGGTTGGAAAAATATGGCATGTTGTGGTTGAAAATTGTACTGCAGGATACAAAGAGATTGTAATTATTTATATGAAATAATTGATTATTTTTATTGAGTTTATTGACTAACTAAAATAAAAGAATCTGTCTTAAAAACAATATAGTACTGAGATGGATATCTTCCAGGGTCCCCTTAGTATCCATGTCAAATGTCAGATGTCTATATTTCGTGGTCTTGAAGCTATGCTGGAGATCGTCAAACACATGGAAACATGCATTCTTCTTTCTCCTTACAGGTATAATAATCTCCACCAATAAAGTTCAGCAAAATAGAAGACTGCAGTTTCTCCCTTCCTCTTTTACTGTGCAAGTGAGTAATGAACGTGTTTGTTACCCCAAGATGTAGGTGCCACAAGGCCACCGTACAATGCCAAACACCTCCTTGAAAAAGTGGGGAATTAATTAGCTCAAAATCAGGAGGCTGTGAGAGGGGGGCAAGTTAGTGAGATCTTTTCTACCAGTGTTTACGAGCACACACGGGAAAAGAACCAGCCAGAGATTCAGAAGTAAGCTAAAAATGTGTTTTATTGAGGGGAATTCACTGATGCATGCACACAAGATACACACAATCACACATTCACAGAAGAGCTAACTGAAAGAAAAAGGGAGGAAAAATTATAGAGAGGCTGAGGGGTTTGGGGGATTTATAATTACCAGTCCAAAAGAGTAGTGAAGAGCAAAAATGTGTTTTGGCTTAGGTAGGACCTAAGGACAGTTCTCATTCAGGAGCCAGATGCACAGAGTGACAGGTAGACCTTCAAGAGACTGCACTGGACATCCTGAAATCAGGAATATTTGTACCCTGAAAATGGCTTGTGGCTGTGAAGGTTCCAGATGCAAGGGAAAGGGAACCTGTTGTGGACAATGAGTCTTTCGCCTGTTGATGGGCTTAGTGCTTTGATTGACAAAGACATGATGTGTGTTGTAATAGCTGTCTATTGTGGGTGCTGTGAGGAGAGAAGAAAAAATCCAGGTTTACAAGGGATGGATATCTGTCAATCAGTGTCCTGGTGGGCTCTTCATAGTTGGGTTTCCTGGAAAATTCCAGCTTCTGTTTAAGCCTATTATCCACAGGAATGTTGTGTGTTTGCCTGACAAATGACTCAGTGTTACGTGGAGGAAGTTTTGAGTTGACCTATCCTTCTCACATTTACAGTCAAATTCTTTCCCTCATTCGGTTTGACCTCTCCGTCACCTCTCAGGCTTGAATTTGATATCAGAGCCAATAAAATGTGTTGCCAATTATATATGATGCCAATTAGGTATGGTGCCCATCCAAACCATACTAATACCAGGGACCCCCAAAGCGGGGCCTTACACGTTATATGGGAATCTGTTATAACTGTAGGTGGAGGCACCAGCCTGTTCACTACTCTGAACTATTTTTGTTGGGTAATATATAACAAAAGACACAGTAGGAGCAAAATAAAATGTCTTTGCCATTGTTGTAGCATTTCTTTTTTAAAAAGAGAAGTGCTACTAATGTTTGCTTTCTGCATTCCTGCTGTGTTTTGGTTCCAGGATCGTGAATGGTTATTCTAGAAATAAAAGTGAAGTAAACTACAGATCTAATTTTACACTTGCGAGTTCCACTCTACCAGTTAATTGAGTTTGTGTGAAATCATATTGAGCAAGTGTGACTCATTTTGATAAATTGGGCTTAAAAACAGGAAACAATTTCTAATTATTTCAAGAAGTTTTCAAAAGCCCTCTCCACCATTAAACGTTCCACCCTCTCCCTACCTGAGCTTTTGTTCAACTTGTAAATTAGTAACTCAGAAGAAATATTGTCACACAGTAAGATTGTTTAACCTGCATGATTAAACAAACTTAATTAAATATATTATATATCTCTGTTCAGTCAAATTCTCTGGGTCATATATAAATGCTGGAAAAACATAGGAGAAATATCTACAGGATGTGCATTACAGTAAATAACAAAATATCCAAAAATCCCTAGCCTGTGTATCCCTTCATTTTCTTGTTTTATGCACAATCTTAACTTTATATCTTAGGGAAGTAAAAGTACAATCCTATACTCAGAAAAAGTCCTACTGAGACTTGGGGCTTACACTGAGCTGTGCCATAGAATTGTAGTCTTAGTAATGTTATGTCATAATAATTCTGCAAAAAACAGGTAGGTCTGTTTCCATTCCTCTGGAAACAGACCTATTTTTCTGCCTTTCCAGAATTCTTCTTTTCCAGAATTATTATCACATAACACTACAGTTTTGTGTCACAGCCCAGTGTAAGTTGCAAGTCTCAGGTCCTTTCCGCATGTGTGAAAATAAACGGGCAAAAACGGGATGCACCAGCTTTCTTCTCCACCTGGGTGAGTCTGTCGGGTCGAGGAGCAGTGCAAGCTCATTGCTCCGCACTGCTCTGGCGTTCAAAATGGCGGCTTCCGGTTGGTGGAGACTCTCCACCAACCGGAGAAGCTCACCAGCCTAAAGCCTGCCCCTGGCAGATCTGCAGGCATGCACTTGCGCATGCCTGCAAATCTGCACTGGAGCGCGGCGACGGAGCGACATGGAGTCGCGCACTCTGTGCTTTTTAAAAACCTCTAAAAAGAAGTTTTTAAAAAACACGCTGCGCGACCAGTTTCGGTTGCTCCGGAGTGGACTGAGGTATGGAACTACAAAAAGTAGTCCACCCCGGTCCACTCTACGATGCAGAAGACCTCCGTTGGAGGTTGCTCTGCACCGTTTTAATAGCCCGGTGCGGAAAAGGCCTTAGTAGGACTTTTTCTGAGTATAGGATTGTACGTTTAGTTCCCTAAGATATAAAGTTAAGATTGTACATAGCTCTTGTGGTAGGTCTGTTTCCGATTCTCTGGAAACAGACCTACCAATATCTTTCATTTTGATGAATGTATTGGATTTTCTAAGTTGTGTTGGCAGAATTGCCTCTTCCTGTCTTTCTTTTCTCTTCCATGCATGCCGAAATGCTACCAGATTCCATTAGAAATATCAAATAAAATTAAAAGCAAAGTTGTAACACCCATTAAGACTTCGAAGTAATAGCTGGAGATACGTGGGTTTGAAAAGCAGGCTTTGCATGCCGGCATGTGTCCCACAAGATGTGAAACTTTCAGAGGCAGATGAACACTGATAATAAAGCATTTTCCACCTTTCAAAGCAGTTTATTTCTGATGTGCTGTTCCTTTCCACTAAAACCACAGTGAAATCAGGAAGTTGTCCATGTTCCTTTTTTGATATATTTACTGGACCATGCTGAGAAAATATCTAGCCATAGACTTATGTCCAGATAGACTAAACCAACTTGCATCTTCTATGGCTGCTATTTTTGCCTACTGAATTCCTAGTGCAGAATTTCTCCTGGGACAATCTGACATCTTCTGTGTCAAATGTAACAACTGATACCTGCAATAAAATGTTGCAGTATAGAAATCTTCCTGTTCCACATCCCCACCAGCCAGACATGCTTTATTCCACGATATTCCATTCTCTTTCCACTTGGTTTTCTTTTCACCAGAATTCCTTGCCTACCCCAACATTCAGAATTTGTTATACATCAAGTAAGGTTTGTCTGCTTTGCCCCCCGCCCCAAGATTGTTTTTTACTTCTTTAAGAAGTAAAAGACCCAGGCCTACTGAGAAGTCGTGTGTGGATAGATCAATATGCAGAAGATGTCATCACAGTTAGTACTATTATATATAATACTCAAGGAGAACACATCTGGAAGGATTTGACTGATCTCTGTTACCCATTTGACCTGGATCAGATCTACTCTACTTAAATAACAATTTCTTGTCATATTGGTATTCCTGGAACATCACCTAAAAAGGGTAAAATACTCCTAGGTTTAATTTAGATCTCAAAGTGTTTGTGATATGCACCACCTTTCAAATGGGTCTATTCTAGGATGTATTTGTACATCTTTAAGACAGCAGCCCAACATTTTTTTTGTGATTGTACCTGTAAACATCCCATATATCTCCTTTCCAATAAAACCAGAGTGAAATTCTTCTGGTGTTTCATATAAATTATCTTGTTATACATGTATGTATAAAACTCTCTAGATAGTGTCACAAAGATGGAAAGCTACACATAAAAGAATGAAGGCAAATAACAAAAGCAGACTGAAATAAGATGTGTTAATAAATAAGGCTTCTCTGAAGATCTGTAGGCAATCTAGACCACTCCAAGTCACAAGCAGCCTGCATTCATGGAAGCAGGATCAGGAAAGAAACCCAAGAACTATGGTCTCTGATAGTCAGGGTTCAACAGTCCAAAGGTCTGTTCTGCATCTAAAAGGCAACAAGAGATCAAGAGTGAGGCAACTCAGTAGCTGGAGTATCTATTCAAAGCTTGGAAGTATAGTCAGATACAAGCCAGCATCCATAACTGAACATGAACCTATAGGAGGTACAGGAAGCAATATGGAATCACATGCAGCCATAGGCCTAAATGCAATTGTTAATTCCAATGAGAGGAGACCCATTGACTCAATCAAACCTTGGCAAGCCAACACATCTATTTGCCCCACTGACTCAGTATGTCTACTGTAGTTGTGTCTACCAGTGAGATTTAGGCCAGGGATTGGAATAATAGGACTTTCCAGAAGTTGTTGGACTGTAGCTCCCAGAATTCCTCACCATTGGAGATGCTGTTTAGTCCAACAACAGGGGTTTGATTTAGGGGGATAGAAACTCAAATACCCTGAAGATATCAGATCCCATCTGATTTTTGGAAGCTAGGCAAGGTCATCGCTGATTAATACCTGGATGGGAGACTACCAAGGAATATCAGATGCTGTGGACTATACTTCATTTTTTAAAAAACATTTTTTATTGATTATAAAGAAAACAAAAAAGAAAAACACCATGTGATACACATAACAGTGAAAAAAGAAAATTTCAACAAACCAAACTCACACTGTTATTTCTCTTGAATTCCATTACAATCATATACTTATTCAGCATATTCTATATCATACTGCTTATATACTTTTGTTATCTATAGCTAGATCTCATTCTCATTATACTCATTATTATTATACTAATTTCATTCTTAACTCTATACTTTTCCATTACATTTAATCTATTATTATTTACTAAACATGATCTTATTACTAAACATATCAAGCTATTTCTAAAAGTAAACTCACCCCCCAGAGCCAATTATGTTTCAACTTACTCCACCTTCCAGAATTGTAATTCTTCTCGTGGATGTATGATACCTTCCTCTTTTATTAAAGCCTTTTCCATATCTTCTATATTGCTTCAAAATCAGTCCCCTTTATTATTCATTTTTTGGCCTTAATTTGACATGTTAACTGATCATTAATTGCAATTTTCCACACTTCTTTATACCAATCCTCTATTTGAAAATCTCCATGAATTTTCCATTCTCTTGATATAATTAATCTTGCTGCAGTTAATAAGTTTGTAATTAAATCCTTCATTGCCTGGGTACAATTAACCTTATCAAATATAGATAATAATGTTATACCTGGACATATTTGTAAATCAATTTCAGTTATCTCTTTTATCTCTTTAAACACCCTTTGCCAAAGTAGGCTATATTTCAGAGGAAAGAAATGCCAAATAACTTAAGAGTATTCACTGACTAAGCAAACACTGTTACTCCAGCTATGGCACTGTCGGTGAGGGCCCCAGGTATCATTTTGATAGCAAACAATTCGGCCTTAGCTGGACTTTTTCCAGCCACCCCACTCCACGTGTTTGTGAGGTTCTCTGGACAAGCACGGACAGAGTGCGGCCGCTAATGGTTTTACATTCCAGACCCCATTGAGGCCAGCAACTCAAGCCTCGCTCGTAGCTTCAGCGAACTTCCATCTGCAAACTTCACAATCGCGGCACGGCTCTCAGCCAAGCCATTCCTTTATGTTGGGCCATCAAGGTACCAGCCACGCTATTGTCATCAAGAGCAAATCCAATCATGTAAACCTGACCTTTGCCAAACCCTTTGTTCAGCGCTAAAACTCTTTTGTTCTCACCTGGCTTGCCATAGCCGGTTGGCACAAACTCCCCTATAAAAAACTCTCATTTCCAAACGGTCTTCGGACTACTTTGTACTGTCATCCCACCTTGCTGCTGGTTTGTCTAAGGAACTCCCCTCAGCCAGCCACGCTGAGCTTTCTTCTTCAGAACCCCATCTTCCCCTCCAGGACAACAAGACCAGGTGTCGTATTACCCATCCCTACGCTCTTCAATTCTGTTTTCCAGTTAGTTAGTGTGTGTGTGTTTTATTCTCTGGTTATCTTCCAATAAAACTGTTATTTTTGGTTACTTTAAACTTGCGTGTCTGCTCTCTGACCTGAAACCGTAGACATTGGGTTAAAGATCTTGCTAAAGTTACCCTGCCTTTCGTTTAGCTAAGAGAGTGCTCCAGCTAATTTCCCCCAATTTGTGTTTTATTTGGCGATTTGGGCACCCCTCCCGGGACCCCCTAACACACAGGGTAACAACACTATGAAATTCATGGGGTCACCATAAGTCAACTGGTGACTTGAAGACGCAGGCCATTTCCACACTACATTGTTACAGTACTATTATTCCACTTTCAACATCCTATGGAATCCTGCACTATGAAATTTAGGGAGGGGCACATAGCATTCTCAGCCAGAAAGCTCTTTGGCCTCAGTAAACTACAAACCCCAGAATTCCAGAGGATGTTGAAAGTGGAATAATAGCAGTATAACAGTGTAGTGCAGAAATGGCCACATACACAAGCACACAGGCAGGGGATGGAAAATATGAAGCAGATGTAGCTAGATACAGAGGTACAAGACCTAGATGCAAGTTGGTCACAATTGGGCAGGTGTATGTATGTGATTGAAATTAGACATATGTAAGTGTGTTTTGGAGACTAATTTTGAGAGTTTGGCCAAGCCAGAGACCTGCACACTAGGACTATAGGAACTTATGGGCTGTATCTATGTGGTCAACCATTGCCATCCCCCTGGAGCTGGGAGGCACTCAAAGGGGATGTGTTTTGGAAGACCATCTTTCAGTCCACACTTTATGGTATGGCTGAGTGAGAAGAAGGGAAGCATTGCTTCATTCCATCCCCTTGGCTGGGTTTATTCACTCAACCCTGACAGGCTTTAGGCCTTTATCCTGAGGTGGGCAAAATGATTTTGCCTCTCTCAGCCACACCTGGACAGATTGGAAGGGCTTGCTGGTGAATCAAGGTTCCAACTTTTTTGAAAGAAGTGTGTGCCTGTTTCACACCCTGACAGACCAGAATCTGAATAGAATGAGCTCCCTGAATTCTAAAGGGAAATAAACATTTTTGTTAGCTCAAGTGAAGTCATATCAGTTTCCCCTTTATAGGTTGCCACCACACTCAGTTCCTCTCTGCTGATCATTCTCCTTGGATCACAGTAAATTGTGGGCCTAGTTCTACCCTACCTCTTTATTTCTTCTCCCTCTGCTAATGGTGGGATGGGCAATGGATATTTTGTTGTTTTTAGGAGAGCAGCAACCTGTTTATTTCCACTTACGATGAACTTCTATGTTTGTCAATAAATCTGTACACAGAAATACCTCAGTTAACAAAGTACAGTCACTCCTCCATATCCATGGATTCTGTATCCACAGATTCAACTAACCACACCTTGAAAATACTAAATATAAATATATAAATAAAATCCAGAAAGTAAATTTTGATTTTGCCATTTTATATAAAAGACGCTATCTTACTACACCATTGTGCATAATGGGGCTGAGCATCCACAAATTTTGGCATCGTGGAAGGTCCTGGAACCAAACCTCAGCAGATACCAAGGACTCACTGTAGATGCATTCCTTGGCATTACTTCTTTAACAGAAAATTTAATATTTGTTGTAGACAAGTATTCACAGATCCAGCCAAAGCTGAATCCCATTCTTTCTGAGTTCAGACTTTATTCACCATCTTCCCAATGCTTCACAACTCTCCCAATATCAGTGTTGCTAAAAAACCTTCCAGCTACACAGAGGATGAGAAGGAAAGGGCAAGCGTAAAAAGACCTTATAAGAAGGAAGGTCAGAGGCTTTGTTAACTGAGGTACATCTGTATTCTAAAACTTTAAATTCGCAGTGATCACTCCTTTCAAACAAAGCCAAACCCAAGTAAAAGTCAGCCTCTAAACTTAATTTAATTGCAAAATATTTTTAGACTACTTTTTAGCCCAATCAGGGTATCTAAAAGAGATTCACAAAACTGCAACACAATATAGTTTAAAACCTTTGAGCTCAAATTTAAAAGCTATTAAAATTTGGGTGGGATGAAAATGCCAAAAACCAAAAGTCAATGGGCAGGAATGAATCTAACTTCCTCAGAGGGCAATTCTAGAACCAAAGGGCTACCACAGAAAAGGCCCTGGTTTTCAATTATGGGCATAACTCACTTAACAAAGCCACTCGCAGAGAAGCTCGTTTTAAACAATCTTATTAAACCACTGCCTACTCTTTCCCTCTTTGTTCTCTGTCTATCTGAAACGATTTTTAGAAGTACCAGCATTGGGAGGATGGTGAAGAAGGGCTAAAGAAACCTTTGAGTTGCTGCAGTGTGTTTGCAGTAAGCAATGAAAAAGAGCAGTTTTATTCTAGTTTAGCCGATTCTATGGTAGCTGTGTGTGCCTGCCTACAACAGACAAGGTAAACGGCGTCTGCCTCCAGAATCCCTTCCTGTGTGTGTATGAATAGCAAAACAGAGAGAAAAAGTGAAAGCAGATAAGCTGCTCTCACCAGCTTCGGTCATCATGTTAAAGAAGCATAGATCTATACATCAGGCCACCAAAATGGAAACTATAAAGAAGTGGAAGCTAAAGAAAGAAAAAAATTGTCTCTGAAACCAGTCCTATTCTTTCCATATTATTTCCTCCATCAGTATCAAATTTTCTGTTAAAGAAGTTACACCCAGGAACAAGTCTACTTTGTTAACTGAGTTATATCTTAACTGCCATTTCATCAAGAACAAGTTGTGTTACCCTGTTCTCTGGGGGTCCCGGGAGGGGCACCCAAATAACCAAAACACAAACACAAAGTTGGGGAAATTAGCTGGAGCACTTACTAAAGCTAGCGAGAGGCAGGTTAACTTAGCAGGGATCTTGCAACCCAATGTCTACGGGGTCAGGTCAGTCAAGCAGTCAGACAGGTTTTAAAATAGCAAAAATTATGTTTTTATTAAAAGAGAAACAGTAAAGACACCACAATCACACAGCTAATGGAAGAATTGGAAATAAGGATTTTCGGGGGAAATGGGTGATACGACAACTTTCTCGTAGTCCTGAAGAAGCTTGAAGATGGTAGGGAAGAAAGCTCAGCACGACTCGCTAAGGGGAGCTCGCTGGACAAAATGGCAGCAAGGCGGTCTGGAACTCGGGAGCAATCCCAGGTGTTCTCGGAATCAGGGGGTTTATATAGGGTGAATTGTGACTGCAGGCCATGCCATACTCGGGGAGAACAATGCAAGTTTGGAGCGGGACAAAGCTTTGGAAAAGGTCAAGTTTAACATGATCGGCTTAGCACAGAATCAACAATAGTGTAGCCAGTATGCAAATGCAAGGTGCTTAGCTTGGCTTTGTAAGACTATTGGCTCAGAGCCGGGCGCCTTTGTTAGTGTCACGCTTAAGCGAAAGAGTGTTTGCAGGAGTGGCTCTGTTCTGCCTGCCTAGGTGGAGAATGGAATGTCCAACAATTACCGGCTGCGCCTGTGTACGTGCTTGTCTGGAGGCCTCGCAAACACGTGGAACGGGGTGGCGGAGGAAGGTCGAATGCTTTTTGATATCAAAAACGATATCTAGTGCTATCACCGGGTAGGCCTGGGCCGAAGTAACAGTTGGACTGGAGCAGTCCTCTCCTGAGATTACAAAAAGTTATAGAAATGATACAATGTAGTTTAATACAACTTTACACTGGCCAATTGCACTTCAGAAGTGTCTGCTTTCGTTCAAATGCTTGAAAGATTTGGAGATCAGTTATAAAAAAAAAAAGTTTGATAAATCACTTAACCAAGTCATTGAGGGCTGTTTTTCTAGTGAGAGAAATGTTGGCAAGAGCTTTTCTTCAGCTGAAGCAGCTTCTGATTGTGAGAAATATGAAAAATAATTTTGTGAAGACCCTTTATGAGAAACTATTAATGAAGGATCTGGAGATCATTAACACATTGTTTCCAAGACAGAAGTACTGTATGTTACCAGTTAGAGGCATACTGAGGACACAGTCTAATTTTTAAGTGAAGCAGCTTCTGCTGGTTGAGAAACATGGTAAACAGTCAAAGTTTTTTGCTTTAATAGGCAGTGTCTGTTATCATTCTGGGAACGTCTGGTTTATTTAAGCTATGCGCTTGCAAGTCTAATGAACAATTAATTTAACCATTCAAGGCATTAGAGGTTTGAGTTATTCAGTCTATGTGTTATACATAACAGAGCTTCCAAAAGCTTTATTTTTTTGGTTGACAACTCCCAAAATTGCCCAGCCAGCATGACCTGTGAACTCGGAAAAAAATTGCTTTGTAGCTGATCTCAGAAAAGTTACTGAGATGAGAAAGCTGGAAAAAGTTATTTTTGGATCACGGTGCTGGCTCTTGGGAAGTTGCTTTTTTGGACAACACGTCCCAGAATTCTCAGCAAGCATGGGTTCAGGAACTTGTAGTCCAAAACAAAACAGTGTTTCCCAAAGGCTAGTATATAAAACAATCCAACAATCCTGCCTAGAAGCTTACATTCTAAGGAGACAGAGAGAAGGTGGTGAAAATGAAGTAAATGCCACATTGCAACTTTCTGTCATCAATCAGTGCTGTAGGTAGCTAATAGTGATAACACAACAATGTATAGTAAGTATAAAAATAATAGGAGGGGATGGATTTGTGTGTGTGATGGAGATGTCCTTGCCTCACCACGTTATCCCACTAATTCATGGTCCCAGGTGATCCCCAAACCCTAAAAATTTGCCCACCATCCACCCCCACCCCCATATTGATGTTGCTGTTTTTGATATGTGCCTTTAAATTCTTTCTGACTTATGGTGACCCGAAGGTGACCTTATCATGAAGTTTTCTGGGGCTGAGTGTGTGTAACACATCCAAGATCACCCAGGGAATTGAACCCTGGTCTCTGGGGTCATTGTCCAACACTCAAACCACTATACCATGCTGGCTGTCACTCCCTCTATTGACACTCTCCCTTTCCCCCAAAGTAGGATTTGACATAGCTTACAAAACAAAGAGAATTATAATAAAAGCATACATGGTTAAAAACATACCAGTCAAGATTAAAACAGTATTAAATTAACAACAGAGTTCAAATCATCTAAAATATTACTTTAAAACAAAGAATAAAAGCAAGACAGTGCCATATAAGCCTTTTTCTTGTAAAACAATCCATTCCCCCAAACTTGCTGGAATAAAGAAGTTTTCATATATCGCTGAAAAAGTAACAGCAAATGTAACTTTCCTTGTAAAGGAAGTTCTGGAGTGTGGGATTATCCAGAGAGAAGGCATTCTCCCACATTCTCACCAAACAGGCAGTGGGATCGATAGAAGTATCTCCCCTGCAGATCTTGCAGCCTGGGCAGGCTCATAAGGGAAGGTCCTTCTGTTACCCTGTATGTTGGGGGTCCCAGGAGGGGTGCCCAAATAACCAAACAAAAACACAAGATGGGGAAATTAAGCTCGAGCTCTCTCTTAAGCTAACGAGAGGCAGAGTAACTTTAGCTAGGATCTTTTACCCTATGTCTACGGCTTCAGGTCAGAGAGTGTAGTCAGACACGGTTTTAAAGTAACAAAAATAACATTTATTGAGGACAAACAACATAAAAGACACCACATGCACACAGCTAACTAGAAATAGAAATGGAGAGCTTTGGGGAATGGGTAATACGACACCTGGTCTCGTAGTCCTGGAGAGAAACGGAGACTGCAGGGAAGAAAGCTCAGCACAGCTCGCTGAGGGGACAACTTCATTGGACAGAGCGGCAGCAAGGCTGGATGGAAGTCCAGGGTGATCCGAGGAGGACTTGGAAAAGGGGACCTTTTATAGGGTGGATTTTACCTACAGGCCATGCCATTCTCGGTGAGAACAAAGGAAATTTGGAGCTGGACAAAGGAGTTGGAAAAGGTCAGGTTTTGCATGATGAGCTTAGCGCTGGATTACAATAGTATGGCCAGTATGCTAATAGCCCAACATAAAGGACTGGCTCGGCCCTTGGCCGTGCGTCTTTGTAGGGATTCGCGCTGAGCAAGGCTGGTTTGCAAGAGGGTTTTTCCCTGAAGCATTGGAGAGGCTTTAGCTGCCTGCCTGAATGGGGTTTGGAATGTACAACCATTAATGGCCGCGCCTAATACGTGCTTGTCCAGTGGATCTCTGCAAACACGTGGAGTAGGGTGGCAGAGAAAGGTCAAGCAAAGGCCAAATTATTTGATATCAAAAGGATATCTAGTGCTCTCACCAGACATATCATAGCCGTGATAACACTTCAGATACCCTCAACCTGAGCCATGCAAACCCCTGTATTACAGAATCCAAGCCAGTGTGGTCTAGTAGATTAGGACTCCAGAAGACCAGGGTTTGAATCTCTGTTCAACCACAGAAACCTACTTGGTGACCTTGGACAATTTGCACTCTCTCAGTCCTAGAGGATAGCAATGGTAAACCTCCTCTGAATAATTCTTGCCAAAAAGACTCTACAACAGGTACACCTCAGAGGCAAGGAAGCCATGGTACTGAGTTTGCAAAACCTGGGCAGGGCAGTTGCTGACTGGGGATCTCTGAGGTCTCACATTCATAGGGTCACCATAAGTTGAATTCAATTTGACTGCGACTAACAACAGCAACACGGGTTGCCGTAAATTGGAGGTGACCTGCAGGCATATAACAGCAACATACACAGCCGAGTTTTGCTTACAAGTCCTGGATTCACTCTCTGGCATTTTCAAGTCGGATTGGGAAAGACCTTCCACCAATCTGTGCCTACGATCTTGGGTAGTCGTGGTCCAGTGTGGACATAGGCAGCCCTGCCCTAAGTGGCTTAACAGCACCTCAAGCCAAGGCATCTTTCCATGTTCCTGTGAAGGAGTTAAGCAATACAGATTGTGTAATGTGATGCTGAGAGCCAGCACGGGGTTTTAGCACTGGCCGATGACTGTGGGGACCAGAATTAAAATACCATGCCTGATCAGCCATGGAAACCCACTGGGAGACCTTGGGAAGGTTGCACCCTCTCAGCCTCAGAGGAAGGCAAAGACAAATGCCCTCTGAACAAATCTTCCCAACAAAACCCTGTGCTATGGTCACCTTAGGGTTGCCATAAGATGGAAACTACTTGAAACTACTTGAAGGTACACCACAACAATGGGGTTGCTGGAGGAGAGTTATGTGGATACCATGGACTGCTAAAAAGAGAAATAAAGACAAAAGACAAAAGACAAATAAATGAGTTCAAGAGCAAATGATGTCTGAACTCTCCCTGGAAGCCAAAATGACTAAGGTGACACTGTTCTACTTTGGACCTATCAGGAGAAGGTATGACTCACTGGAAAAGACAATAAGGCTTGATATGGTAGAAGGCAGTAGGAAAAGAGGTAGACCACACTGCAGATGGATAGACTCCACCAAGAAAGCCACAGTCCTGGGTCTGCAAGACCTGAGCAGGGCTATTGATGACAGCATGATTTGGAAGGCTCTGATTCATAAGCTTGACAGCAAAGCTTGATTGTCAGCTTGACAGCTATTAACAACGACAACCAACAACAACAAGGTGTCTAATGTATTGGTATTGTTCAAATGGAGAAATAATATTGGGAAACGCCCGGGGGGGGACTTCTTTTGCCAAAGAAATGAGCCACTTGGGAGGTCGGGACCGACTGGCTGTAGGTCGCCTCTCTCCTCCTCGCCGGCGCCTCTGTTCTCTCCTTTTGGGCGGCTCACAACGCCCTAAAGCCAGCCCCCTTTCTCCACTCGACGTGAGGAGTGTGGGCACGCAGGGCAGAATCCTAATCGATTTCCACCAGCCTTTCTCTTCGGAGCGAGAATCCTGGCACCCCCGGCGCGCCTCTGACGGCAGCTTTCCCCCGCTACCAACCCATCCTCGTTGGCTCACTGGACTCACTGGGGGAGAGGCAGTGGACGCGGGACAAGAGAAGCCCAGCGGGGTCCCCGGAAGGCAGCAGGAACGCGCGGCTAAGGCGCTTGCAACTGGCTTCACAAAGAGAACTAGAACCTTAGACGAGCGGAGGGGTTTGGCTTGGATCGCCGAAGGAGCAGGTAGACTTAAACCGAGAGCTTCACGGAGGCGCACGCGGGGACTTCCCCAAGTGGCACGGTTGGCGAACACCAGGAAACCTTCGGGTAGGTGTGGTGGTATGTTTTTTCCCTCTTGCTGCAAAACGGGACTTTCTGGCTGAACCAAGAGCTATTGGCAAGCAGGCGATCTCGCCTCTGACTTTTGCTTCCCCAACAGAGGAAGGGAGCGAGACTCGGAAGCTGCCAGAGCGCCAGACCGAGGCTCCCTGCTTTGAAAGGAGCGAGCCCGGGGTCGATGCTGGACGGCGAAGGAGGATGCGGAGAGCCCGGCGGTTCAGAGCTTCAGGGACGGAGAAGGGCGAGCGAGTGCAGGGGCTGATCACCCGGATCACGTTGGTTTTTCCAAAAAACATGCGTGAGCGTTTCCTGGTGTTCCTTGAGGAAGATCGGAGCCATTGCAGAACGCGGCGGGAATGGCACTGATTGTGACAGAGTCCAACATCTGGTGATAGGTTTCGCGGGGGAAGACGCTGGATATAATCAGCCGAAAGACGTTTGCTTAAGAGAACCGCCCCTCTGGGAGACTGTAGTGGAACTCAGGGCTTCCGCCCAGGTTCCGAGCATGTTTGTGCCAGTGCCACATGGAGAGCTCCAGAGTTCTGATCGCTAGCTTATTAATATTACATCAGAGGTGTGTGTGTAGACGCCCTCATACAAAAAGGGAAAGGCTTTCTCCAAAATCTCAAGCTCTGTGTGACTTTATGGTGATACAGTCCAGGATTAACGTTTCAAACAAAACCAAGTAAAACCTTAACTTTTGTGTAATTCACATTCTGTATTCTGTGTACCTTAATACAGTATACTTATGTTCTTGTGTTGTGTCAGAGACAGGAAAGAGAGAGGAGGCTAGAAGAAGCAGTACAGGACAGGAGCCTCTTTTTGCCATCTCAGTAGCTTCCTGTTTGGATTTTGCTTGGACTTGTCACACCCTTGCTGATTGCCTATTTGCTACCGCTGAGTCTGGCATCAGTTTGTGAGCAGTTCTCATACTGACACACATGGCTGTTTGAATGATTTGTATCCCAGGTTCTTGTACTTGCATTTCCAGAGATTCAATGTGAGGGCAAACAGCCTGTGAAACACCTTTCATGGAACTCTGGAGATGATACCCCAAGCCTCTAACTCTGCTCCTCCTCCTCTTCCTTCTGAAGGCAGGAGAAACTGGCCAATGTTGGGAAACAGCAGTAGCAGAAGCCCCAATTGCACAGGGTGCAGCCAGGATTTTGCTGAGGATGTCAGCAGGGTGATCCTCATGGTTGTCTTGATCATGTTCATCACTCTGGGAAACCTCTTGAGTCTCTTGGTTTTTCTCCACATCAAGCAGTTCAGAACTTCTCAAGGCTATCTAAAGGTCTCTTTGGCCCTGGCTGACTTGGCAGTGGGGCTCATTGTAGTGCCTTACTCAGTTTACGTAGAGGTGAAGAGGTTGTCTTCCAGGACAAAAAGAAAACAATCAGTCTCACCAACTGGCCTGTTTCATCATTGGGCCCATCTTTGCAGCCTGCACTTTTGTCTCCATCACAACCATTTTTTTGCTTTCAGTGGAGAGGAGCATAGCAGTGTTGAAGCCTTTGCACATGAAAGTAGTGATAACCAAGCGTAGGACTGTTTGGCTCATTGTTGCCTCTTGGACCATGAGTTTCTGTTTGGCAGTGATCCCTCTGCTTTCTACCCCTGACATTTCCTTCGAGTATAATTTCTGCAGCAAGATGTGCAACTATTTCTTTCTTCCAGAGAAGCTACCCAAATCCCAGTGGAATGTCATGCTGCTGTACCCAGTCTTTGATTTCTCCCTCTTGACTGGCACCTTTGCTATTAACGCAGTCACCTTTGCTGCCCTCCACCGATACTACAAGATGAGGAAGCAACTAGGTGAAGCACCGCAATGTGCCAGTAGGCTTTCCTTCTCAGACATCACTGCTGCCAAGACCATCAGTGTCCTGGTCTTTGCCTACTACATTTCCTTCTTGCCTGTTGCTGTATTTGTGGTGGGGTCTGTGGTGGGCTACCTGTGGTGTCAGTTTTCCTTTTATGCTTTCTGGATTCTCACTTCCAATAGCTGTTGGAATGTGGCCATCTATAGTGTTTGGGACCCTAAGTTCCGACGTGGGGTTCGAGAGCTGTTCAACAAGCAAGTATCTGCCTCTCAGCCTCCTAGCCAATCCTTGGAAAGGCCTAGTTCTGCTCCTCCTTGTGTTGCAGTCTTCAAAGAGATGTTCCGCCCAGAGAGAGTTGAATGACCCTTGTAATGACATCTGTTTTGTTTCGCAGTTGCTTCTGTGTTGGTGCTCTACAACATTCTGGCTGTTTAAGTGAAAATACTGTGTTTGTAAATAGTTGTTTTCATGTTCCAGTATTATACCTTTGTGAAAAATTTGCTTTTTGAAATGCTTGATCCTTTCAATTGCCAGGCTTTTCCTTTTGTATGCTAAACTGTGACCTGTTGACATTTTGAAAAATCCTACTGAGCATGCAGATCTCTGTATAGGAAGAGAGCCAAGAATGTTTCTTCTCTGTACAACTTCTAAGATAATTCTCTGCTAAGGCAAGTCCAAACATCACAATATATTGCAAATATAAATCTTGAATGTAGTTAATGGTAATTGCCAAACTATAATAATCGTTATGATACATCGGTATGCATGACTTTTCCTTGCATGTTTTAGACTGTGTTCTGTTGAATATTACTGTCCAAATACAGCATGGATTTATGGGGATGCATTAAGGTGTAGAGTGTGTATGAAAGCACACTGCACTCTGAACAACTGATTTCAGTAGAGTAGATGAAAACCTTTTTAATAAGCCTGCTATCCATTTGCAACAATTAGTCCATATTAAAATGGCAGAGATCCAATGCAATGAAGAGGCTTAAGGTAAGGGGACACACAAGAGGTTTTAAAAATCCCTACTAGGGACACAAACTTCTACATATGATGAGAACTGAGAACATTTTTTCTCTGTACAACTTGTGAGTCTGTTCTCTGTTGATGCAAGTTCAAGCATCATCATGTATTCCAAAAACAGGCCAAGAATATAGTTAGTGGTCATTATAAAATCATGGTTTTGATTATGTTACATCAGTAAGGACCACAGAACATTTAAACAAATACCTACTATGCATGATGCTTAGATGCTGATTCTTCAAAATGGGCAATTCCAGTTTTGACTAGTTCTGGCACCTATGTGAGATAGCATAGGTAAGACAACCCTTTCTTCTTGCTAAAGGAGAAGAACCATTGTCTTTTAATTTAAACCAGTGTTGGAAATAGTCTTAAAACAGTGTGACTGTTCAGAAATGATAATCTCAGTCACTGAAAAGTGGATATAATGCTCATTTGAAATGCAGTGTTGTCTTTTGCAGTGCTGCAGAGCCACTAAGCTCCATATTTTTGCAAACAATTTGTCTCCAGGACACAGCACTACAAAAGAATAAGGTTTTAATTATCCTAATTTTGCATGTTAGGAGGTATAATAAGGTGGATGGGGGGACAACCTATCTGTATTAAGCAACTGTTGAATGAAAGGATGTTGATAGGTTGGAAACTGTAGAAGATGGTGGTGATGTAATATTAAATATTAAGGTGATTGGCTGGATTCTGTTTTGTTGACATCCTTTTATTTATACAGGTTATTTCGCTCTGTTTGACACTCTGTTACAACTTCATGGTTGCCTTCAAAGAACTGCAGTATTTATTGTACAAGGTCATCTTGATAGCCAACACTATTCTGAATGTATTCAGTGAATATTAGTCTCCCTTGATTAAACACCGCCAGAAAAATAATTATGATTTTGTTTGGGTAGTCACCTTCAGTGAATTGCCTGAATGAAGTTCGTTCAGTTCATTTATGACAATGTGGTCTGTGCTGAAAGTCTTTCACATAGGAACGCTTCCAAAAAAGCTGCTTCACTCAAGACATGTTGGAAGCAGTCTGGGTTTTAAGCTTCCAAAATTCTGTAAGCCTGGAAGTAGCATTGCTTTGTGCTGATTGTTGAATCGCTTACCATTCTTCCTCAGTTTGTAAATTTGTAAATAAATGGATTTTCATAAGAAAACCAAAGATCTCTGGTGATTTTTCTTCCAGCAGCAAATGATCCTGTGTAGTGTTCTTAAATCTTCCTGTGTGGGGAACAAAAGAGTTAATACCAGGTCTTTAAAAAGTTAGTTTTTGGACTATAGCTCTTAGACTCCCCAAGCTGATTGGAATAGGTTAGGAACTGGAGTTTGCATGCATGTATGTGTGTGCGCATTTCTAATCCCTGTAGTATACCTAGACTGGTATGTGATGGTCCAGGAGAGAAGGATAATTTAAAATCTCATCCTGTATTTTAGGTAAACTTGGGAATAAACCTCATTGAACTCACTGGGATCTACCTTTGGTTAAATATGCATGGGGTTGTAGAGCTGCATACTAAATTGGAGACATTTGCAATACGATGTCACAAGCAGGCATACATGAGCTGATTGCCACATGTAGTGAGATTTTATTTATGTTTATTAATTAAAATGTAGGTATACCTTAGTCAACAAAGCAGATATGCTCCTGGGCTTTACTTCTTTGATACCAGAAGCGGAAATAACATAGAAAGAATAGGGATAAGTTCTTACACCACAGAAAAAGAGCAGTTCAATATGTTTCAGCAAACTTTCTATTCAAAATTAACATTTAGGTACATGTGAAATAAAACAGATCAGGGAACTCTTACACAAGTAAACAAAAATATTTTGAATCTTGATAGCTTCTTCCAAATGTACCCTAGGAGCATTTTTTTTCTTTTGACAGCTTCCACTTTTCTTATGATTTCCATTTTTGTGGTGAAACTGATAATCAATGTTTTCTCAAAGTGCCAGGATAGCTGGTGAAGCAGGGTAAACTACTTTCTCCTTTTATTTCAGTTTTCCTCTTCACACATGCTCAGTTAGTGATTCTGGAAGCAGCTGTTTACCTTGCCTGTTGTAGCTACAGTAGGATCACCCCTAGAATAGAATCCTTTTCTTTCCCTGGTGAAGCTTTATTGCATGGTTTACAGTGGACACACAGCTGCAACCAGCACTGAAGTCTCTCATTCTCCACACCTTTCCACCATCCTCTCTCTGCCAATGTTGCAGAAAAGCTTCCAACTAGACAAGAAGACAAGAAGCTGAATGGCTGGGCTGGGCTTCTATAAAAAGACTTTGTAAAAAAGGAGCTTCTTTGCCAGATGTTCTGTTAACTGAGGTATGCCTGTATCTATATCATATCCAATATTGTGGGATCTCAGAGTAGCGTATAAATAAAACAAAACAAAAAAGAATTAAAATTCTAAATTTAAAATAATAAAATAAACATGCTAAGAACATATTAAACAATTTAAGAAGTTAAAACAGCTTGAAAGGTTAAAGCAATTAGAAGCACGTGATTTGAAAGCTAAATTAGGCCCTGGCCCCAAAGGCTTTAATGAAAAGCCATGTTTCAACTTGGCACAGGAAAGAAAGCAACATTGGTAGCAGCCTAACCACCAAGAGAGGGCTTTCCTCAATGGGGCCCTACAGCAGAGAAAACTCTCCCCCATGTCCTCCCACAATTTATTGCTTTCACTGATGGAAGGCCCCTTCAGCAGATCTCAGTTCTTGGTCAGACCTATATACGGAGAGGTGCTCCTTCAAGTATCAGATTTTTAGCTAGGGATATTTCTTAGTTTGAGAATGCATACACTAACATTAGATTCGTAGAGATGTAGACCAAAATCTCAGGTGTTGTGGTACATTCTGTTCCAAAGAGGTGAATCTAACTTTCTCTCATGTTTGGAAAGTAAAATGACATTCTAACTAGCAAGACAGTTTCCGTTCAATTATTTTCCTTGCTTCTCACTTTTTTTTTTTTAAACATAGCATGCTTTCTAATGACACTGGTCCTTCAAAATCAGAGCTGTGCATAGCTGGCCTTTATGGCAGAACAGGAGGAAAAATTGTACATTTAAACAGATGCCAAGCCTGTGCTCCTATAGCTCACTGCCACTTCAGATTAACTAGGCCTGTATATATTCCTTCAGAATTTCCCACCACTGATTATGCTCTTCTAGGGATATATGACAGAAGACTATCCCATGTTTTGAATGGTATGCCCATTAACTAAAAAACAGACCTCCTTTTCTTGAAGGGGGTTGCATTATTTCCCAACCTTCCTTTTTCCATTGCCAAACTTGAGTTAAGTGGCTTCTCATTCGGGTAGCGCTATCTCAGGGCCTGGATGCTCTTCTCCAGGCCTCGTGGCAAAAGGGAGGAATCTGAGGGTAAGAATCCTGCATTATCTTCATTTGTTAGACTTGCTGTTTTTATTTGAATTGTATACTCTATGCAACTGTGCTTGATGCTTAATGTATCATGCTTAGACATCACAGGGATCTGTCCCTTAGGACATCACCAGAGGCATTTGTAGCAATCACAGGGCCTGAGATAATCCTAACTTGGTAACCTACTTCCTGTATGAGGCAGACTTTATGTAGTTCAGGGATCAAATAACTTTGATCTTCCAGATGTTCTTGGCTCCTGGAACACCAGCCGACATGGTAAATAGAAATGAATTGCCAGGAAATGTGTCCAAAACAGTTAGAGGGTCGAAGGTTCTTCATCACTCTCATAGATTAAACCTAGGAGAGACTGATAATTGGAACTACACATGCAGTCTTGACCATTTGCATAGCCTGTTTCTTTCTTTCTTCCTTCTTTCATAACAGCCCAAGTTGCTTATATCTAAAGGAGGAAATGAATTTACCTCCTGACAACATTTAGGGCCTAATTAAAAACTCATTACCATATATAGGCCATTTCTGCACTACACTGTTATAGTGCTATTATGCCACTTTCAACATCCTATGGAATCCTGGGGTTTGCAGTTTAGGGAGGGGCCTTTAGAATTCCCAGCCAGAGAGCTCTTTGGCCTCAGTAAACTACAAACCTCAGAATTCCACAGGATGTTGAAAGTGGCATAATAGCACTATAGCAGTGTAGTGTAGAAATGGCCATAGTCTTTTGAATGTGTTAAATGAAGCTTTGGAGACCTGCACCAGTTACACTTGACATTATGTTGAAGATTTCTTGGTCACACTGGAAGACTGCTTACCACTGTTTCATGGGCACATCATCTGGTGTTTTTTGCTTTGTGGGTATGTTCAGCAGTGGCACTAGCCCCTGAATTTAGAACGCTAAATTGCAGTAGGGCAGAGGTAAAGAAGAAAGCCACCCTGGTGTACTAGTCTGAGTGTTCACTACACCCCTGGAGACCAGGGATTGATTCCCCACTCGGCCATGGAAACCCACCAGATGACCTTGGGCGTGTCATATACTCTCAGCCCCAGAGCCATAAGTCAGAAATAACTTGAAGACACAAAACAACAACGACAATGACAACTACAACGAGGTAAAGAAACTGCAGCCTGCTAGTCACATGAAGCTCTTGAATGCTCTTCACAGTTCCCCAAAGACCTCTAAACCCTTCATTAAAAATGGATGATTTTGTGATGATTTTTAACCTCCCAAATGGTCTAAAAGTGAAGCAAATTGCTTAGCGATGTGGCTGTTTTCCTCCTTTATCCCCCCCGAACCCCCATTCCCCCCAACAATCATCACTTTGGGACTAAAACACAGCCAAAGATGATGACTGGAAGTGCTGCCATGTCACCTCCAATGTGCTGGGGAGCACTGGGGCAGTCTGCAATTATGTGTATACATAGGGAATAAAAATTAGGCCCTGCCCCCTACTGAGTTCCCCACTCTGGGCTAGGAGTTGGACTGTTGGAAGAAATCTCACATTTAGGGCACAGAGGGGTGGATTAGGTGGATTACTTCAAAGGCCATATAGAAAGGGGAGGACAGTTTATACTCATCTGCTGGGAGAACTGCTATCAAACCTGATGAGATTGGATTTCTAAGAATATAAGAAAAGAGAAGGGTGACTGAGATATCCAGAGAAGGTTGACTAAGATGATAAAAGATTTGGAAACCAAGCTTTAGGAAAAAACATCTTAAAAAACTAGGTATGTTTAGCCTGGTGAAGAGAAGATTTAGAGGGGACACGATAGTTGTCTTTAAATATCTGAAGAGATGTCATGTGAAGATGAAGCCACCCTGTTTTCTGCTGCTTCGGAAACAAGAAGACAAAGACAAACCAATGGATTCAAATTACAAGAAAAGAGATTTCACCTAAATGTTAGGAAGAAACTTTTAGCATAAGAGTGGTTCAACAGTGAAATAGATTGCCTTGGAGAAGGGTGGACTCTCCTGCCATTTCCTCACTACACTGTTATAGTGCTATTATTCCACTTTCAACATCCTGTGGAACTCTGGGGTTTGCAGTTTGTTGAGGCCAAAGAGCTCTCTGGCTGAGAATTCTAAGTGCCTCTCCCTAAACTGCAAACCCCAGGATTCCATAGGATGTTGAAAGTGGAAAAATAGCATTATAACAGTGTAGCACGGAAATGGCCTCCATGTTTGGAGTTCTTTAAACCTGAAGTTGGATGGACATGTTTTAGAAGTGCTTTGGTTGTATATTTCCACATGGCTGGCAGTTGGACTAGAGGGCCCTTCTAGTAGCTTGCTTCTTCAAGATTCTGTGATTCTATGATTCAAAAAGTTCTATTAAGTCAAACCAAAGGCTATCTACCATGTTTTCCACAGTGGCAAACCTATGTCAAGTAGGGAATCTTTGACCCTCTAGATGTACTTGGACAACAACTTTAAAAATTCCTTATGATTGGCCATGCTGCTGGGAGATGTAAGGCAAAACATCTGGAAGATGAAACTTTCCCAAGCACTGGCCTATAGAAATCCCGGAAACAGGATGCAATTACATTAGAATCCTTTTGCCTGTGTACTTTAGCAGCTGGCTTGCTGTCTTTAATACTAGAAGTTATATATAGATGTCAAAGTAAGCATTGGTCATTCTCTTGCTTTAAGTGTGATTGTACTATATTTGTGTGTATGTGCCATAATTTCTAGGAAGAGAAGACAACTGTTGAGAGATTGTACAAATCAAGAGTGGCAGATAGCAGCAGGTGAAATCTTAAAGCTTCTGTTCAATATTAAATGAATTGACTTGGTAGAAAAGAGAGAAGGAAACTTCCTGGATGATGTCTGTTTGGTGCTAATGGAGAAAAAGATAATAAGCCAAATGCTCAATATGTGCATATTGGCCTCAGAAGTCGGGAAATTGAGCTAATTTCTTTCAGCATTTGATTTGGCTTTTTACTGTGAATTAATTAATATTTTGAACTAATAGAACAGAGGCTCTGTCATTTCTAGACATTCAGCGTATAGGATAACTGTTACCCCCTTGGCAGACTCTGTCCTGGGAGGATATAAAATTAATATCAAAAATATGCCTGAGAGGTTGCCCACGTGGATGTGTAGACAAATAGGTCAAGCAACTGGACATAGGTCAAGGCCAGAAAAATCCCCAGTCACATTTCCCAAGGAGACCTCAGGCAAGGCACATCCACACAGAACAAATGTCCTCAGCCACAAAAGCCAACTTGAAGGGATTACCAGGTTTTTGCCCTGTTGAGCAACACTTACTTTGTGAATCCTACAAGTGCGAGGTCCATTTACATGAACCAATCATGCAAACCATCAAGTTGCTATTGTGCTGTATTTTCCTTCTATTTTGGCTGTTGTTCTTCCTGGGAAAGGGCCTGCCACCAAGGTACGTTCTGCCCTATAAGTAGTCCCCCTTTTCGAGACCATCTTTGGAGAACTCCCTGCTACACTAGCAGACCAGCACTCTGTTGGTTGAGTGCTCCCCTCAGCCATCTCTCATGGCTGAGCTCCTTCTTTCTCACTGCTTCCTGGACTGAAGACTTCTGGACAGGTGCAGTATTACCACCTTTATACCCTCTCCGCTATATCCTCTATAAATTTTCACCTCTTTCCCTTCTCAATAGACCTTGTGTGCATGAATGGGTGACTGTGTTTGTGCATGGGAACACATTTGCTAATACATTTCATTATTGATATGACTGGCTGGCTTTTGCTTGGTCTGACTGAGTAAAAATTGGGTTGAAGGTCTCACTGGGTTACCCTGCCCCTCATTCTGCTATTGCTAGTGGTCCGCTAATTCCCCCAGTCTTTGCATTTTTGGAGAGAATCAAGGTGTCCCCCAGGGGACCCCCATATGTCAGGCTAAAACAACCAGCATTTGCTAGAGGAAGGATAGACAAAACTACAATGCAAAAAATGAAGATTGGATTGAAGGCCAAAGTCAACCAGCATAGATACTATTTCCTGACATTGTGCTTTGAAGGCAGAGTGGCACTGCTTGTAGGATCACAGTAGTGACTTGAAGGACGCATGACTGTTACGCTTATGCTTGATTTTGTGGTTGCAGCTGCAGGTGTCCATTGCTGTAAATCCAGCTAATGACAATGAAAGCCTGCACCAAGGAAAACCCCTGTGATAGTGTTACTCTAAGAGGTGGGTGGCCTTGGGGTCCACCCAAAATGCCAGCATCTCCTTAGAATTTGTAGGAATTATAGCTCAAAGGAGGCCTGTGAGAGAAGGGTAATGGCAAGATCTTTTCACTTATGTATACCAGTACTAACTGTAGAGAGGACACCAGTTAAAGATAAATGAAGTATTTTATTGGAATTGACAAACACACAAGAAATCAGGCACTCTTAAGAACCATACAAGGCTATTGGAAAGTGAGGCAAGAAAAGTTGGAAGAGAGAGATTGAGTGGAATGGGTGATAGTTCTGAAGAAGGTGTCACAGTGGAGGGGCCCAGACAGCATCCTAGGGTTGGACAGAGGAATGGCGGTCTGGGGCACTACATATTACAATTGGCTGCGGTTGAAGATAGAGTTTCTATACCCTATTTCATACCCTGAAGGGGTGCATTGACAAAGCCGTAATGGCTTTCTCATGGAACTGACAAAGGGATCTGGAATGGGCTGATTGCTTTAACTCTGGAGTGACAAAACATTGATGAAACTCATGACAATCTCTTCATGTTTGGTCAGGTAGGGCATATAGGGAAGATCTCCATAGGCTAAGAATGAGGGATGGTCTCTGATCACTCACCAATCTGGGCAGTTTGTCTTTCATTATATTCAAAAATATCAAGAGCCTGAAGGGATTAGCACAAACCCATCACTGTCCAGTTTTCTGCATAATCCTATCTGATCTTTTATGACTCCAAACATGTCTATGGACAGTGTGATCCCAACCATGTTCTCCAGTAATCAATTCATTCAATTTATGAAAATTGCATATCTCGTAGGGGGAGTGGTAGGGTATGATAACAATAGCTTGGAAAACCACAGAACTGCTGGCTTCTGGAGAATGCAACTTTCATTCTAATTTTTAGATATTTAGCTCTCAGACATATATTAAATAGGCATCTTTGTGCCTCTTGGTCATTGCTCAGTTTAGAGTCTAGGGAAAACTCAGCATTTATAGGCCTATGTAAGTAAAGTATGGCAAAACTAGCAGGAAAGATGTGTTTCTGAGGTAATCAGCAGATTGCCAATGAACTCTTGAGATTTTAGGGCAGTCTTTCTCAACCTTTTTACTCTGGAGATACTCTGGAGAAAGGGTGATGTTTTTAATTCTCTTAGACATATCTATGCCTTTGATTACCAACTGCCACAGTAAATTTTTGTGGAAGCAGATGCATTGGTCCATGGGGATGCTATATAGCTCCTACTTGGATGGCTGATTCAGATGCTGGTGTTCAAGATTTTTTATTCCTGTGCTTCCTGGAAGCTATGCTATGCCCAGACTTTAGCTTTGACTCTGTAGGGCTCTATTTTGTCTCTAACAACAACATTTATTTATAATGCCCTTTACGCCAAAGGCAGAACATGAACATATACAATCAGAGACAAAGACAATAAAACAGAAAACCACTACAATCCATAGAATGAAATCCCCACCACCCCACAAGTTGCTATCCATCTCAGCACCTTAAACACAACTCAATGACTTAAGATGTTGTGAGTCAAAGAGGAAGATCTTCAACCATTTATGAAAACGGGTGAGATCCTCCTCCAGCTGGAGGTCCAAAGGAAGACCAATGCCCATATATCTATATTGAGATGGGAATTGTTTGGTCCACAGGCTACATGCAGTGCACAGGGCTTCCATGTGATCCACAAAGGGCTTCTAGACTTCCTATCATGTGCAAACCTCAAATAAAATAAAATAAAATAAAATAAAATAAAATGAAATGAAATGCAAGTTTGTAAACTGACTAAACTGATGGTTTATAAGCTGGATATAGAAAAATTGGGAGGAAATTATCAACAAGACAAGGCATAGCAAGCACCATTGTTGTTCAGATTATCATATAATCTTCCCATTAGACCTTGCATCCCTTGCTGAGGGATTATTTGGAATTTATTGTTAAGATTTACTTGACATTGAGTAAAATTCTTTTCCCCTCCTTCAAATGCTGTTGGGCTGATGTTGCTTCACATGGACTCCCAAGCAACTTTAAATTTTTCTTGGTATTTCAAGCAACCATTTGTAACCACAGGTTTCTTTCCTGCTAATTCACTGTTCTGCCAGTCCATCTGAGCATGACCACGGGAGCCTTAAATTAGGTTTGTCCAATGGTACCACCTAGTGTTCACTGGAGCATAAATCAGGGACCGTGGTATCTTTTCTAAGTGCTGAGTTTATGTTAGTGTTCCAGAATGGACATATCTGTGTAGAAAAGGATCAGTAATGTAGACAGCTTCAAAGCACCGCATGATTAATTGATTGGTTGGTCAGTTGGTTAAAGCAAAGTACAGAACATCCTTTACTTGGTTTTTCAAGGCAATTTGCATAAAGAAAAAAATACACAGTGAAATAGCAACAATTAAAGTTAAAAGGCCCGCTAAAATGAGCAGCCTTTGCTTGTCACTGATAAGCCCCCATGTAAATTTACTATTTTATTAATAGCATTTTTAGTTATACAAAGTACTTGCTTATTGCTTTTCAGCCTTGTGAGGCAAGCCATTCCAGGGAAAGAATTCTCTATGTGTGGTACTATAACTCAGAATTTCCCAGTTACTAATTGCCTCTCTTTGGCGCTGAACTGTATGGCCATTTCTGCACTGCAGTGTTAAACTGCTGCTATTCCACTTTCAATGCCCTGTGGAATTCTGGGGTTTGTAGTTTACTGATATCAAAGAGCTCTTTGGCTTAGAATTGGAAGTTCCCTTCCCTAAACTACAAACCCCAGAATGCCATAGGGGGTTGATAGTGGAATAGCAGCACTTTAAAACTGTAGTGCGGAAATGGCCTATGTTGCATTAATCCCACATTCTGAAAAGTGTGCTTGGACACACTTTCTCCCTTTCTTTCTTTCTGGGGAAGAAAAAAAGCTGGCAAGGCCCTGGCCTGGCTTGACTATAGTGCATTATATGTATGTGTGTTTTCTCATTTTTCCCTGTATAATTTTCCTGCTGTAAAACATCCACAGATGTTCTGTTTCCTGAAATTACTACTTGCAGATGATTATAGTGTACAGGTGGTAATAGACAGCTGTTTAAACCTGTCACATTTGCTCACAACCAATGTGCATTAAAAAGTTATGGAACAAGAGTTGTTTATACTGTACATCCACCTAGCTTTAACTGTGATTTTTTTTAAAAGCCATCTAAAGTGAAGAATCCTCCTGGTAGCACAGGCAAGTTGCCAACACAGAGCAAAAGTTATTGTTATGATATTTCTGGAGTTGCTATGGATGATTTTATAGGTTATTTCTGCAGTAGACTGTTATAGTGCTATTATACCACTTTCATCCTATGGAATCCTGGGGTTTGCAGTTTAGGGAGGGGCCAGTCAGCCTGTGAAGGAACCCTGATGCCTCAAAGGAATCCATGGAATATAATAATCATACTTTTTGTGTGTGTTAAATATGGTTTGGGAGGGCCTAGAGTTATTAATGGTTTTTCCGCTTTCATGGGGGTCCTGTGCCCCTAACCCTAGCAAATGTGGAGGGATGACTGTAATTTGATCCGATGGGTTGCAAGTGAGGGACAGCAATAGAATTCTAGAAGTATATTTATCTGGCAAGGCCCCACCACACCCCAAGGGGATGGGACAGCAGTATCTCTTGTAGTGTTAAACTGCGATTTCCCATTAATGTTTAGTTGTGTATCTGTAAAAAGTTAAAATATTACAGAATGCTGCAAGTCTCTAGTGACTTCATTCAAAGGAAACCAAAATCCCAGGTAAATGTTTTCATCCCTGGAGTTCTTACTGCTGAGAAGATTAGAGTGTGAACTTGTAACAGTAAGCTTATGATTTTAGTTCATTTAACCAGCTTAGAGTTTCCTTACTCTAGACTTGCACGATGAACAAAACAGAGAAAGAGGGTGGTAGATAAGCCTGCCTCACCAGTATCTCCTTGCATGCTCAAGAAACATAGAATTATATGTTTCTCCATCAAAATGAAAACAATAAGAAAAGTGGAGGCTGATAAAAGAAGTATCACCCCTGCTTTCATTTTTGAAGTTTTCAAGTGGACTCAAGAAGATTCAAAATGGTTTTGTTTACTTATGCAAGGCTTATCTGACCTGACTGTTTCATTTCGTATGTCCACATTATTAGTTTTCGACAAAAGGTTTGCTGAAACGTGTTGAACTTCTTTTCTTCTCTGTGGTGTAAGAACCTATCCCCCTATTCTTTCCATGTCATTTCTGCTTCTGGTAGCCAATTTTCTGTTAAAGAAGTAATGCCCCGGAACACATCCACTTAATTAACTGAAGTATCGCTGTAATGTAATAATGACGGGCTTATATACTTAATGTCAAGTTCATTTAATGTTGAGAAGTGGAACTATTCTAGATTATATAACTGCTCAACATGGCTGTTCTGTCTCAATATTCATAGTTGCTAATACAATACCCTTGTGCACAATCTTTAAAAAAAAATGCGTTTAGGTTTTGGAATTAAGAAGAAAATCACAATTATTTTGAGAACTTCTACTCATAACAGTCAGTATGGGAGTTCATAGGCTGTGACATGGGGAAAATGATTTGTGGACCCAATGCAGCCTCTAGAGTGTCAGGAATTTCTCCCTGCCGGGCCGCAGTCAGCAAGGAAGGAGAGAGATCAGGAACACCTGGGGAGTCCAAATATACCAAACACCAGGAAAACACAAGCCAAGCCAGGTCAAGGTCCAGTCCAAAGGTTCAGGAGGCAGAGTTCCGTCTGGAGGGTTTCAGGGAGCAGGAGACACAAAGGTTGTGAGGACTTGCTAATAATTTGCTGCAAGCAAGGAGCAGCCACACCAGCAGACTTAAATAGCCCCTGTGAGCAGGTGCTGCTCATTATTGTTTCCTCAGCCTAGTCCAAGCAGCCTCCCTCTCAGCAGCGCATTTCAGCCTTCTGTGTGATTGAGGGCTGATGGGTACAGCTGGCTGCAACTCCTCTGCATCACTGCTGGTTCTGTCTCTGTCATGAGCTGGCTGGGGCAACTCAGTCTCTGTTTGACCTTCCAGTGCAGGGGATGTTTGCAGGTCTGACTCAGCCCCCTGCACAGTCAGTTGCTCCTCAATCACTGCATCATCATCTATCACACTGGGATTGCAGTTTGTACCCCAAAGCCCCCAGGTCCCCAATTTTTTAAAAAATAGCTGAATCCTAGGCCCTTTTCACATTGAGGCGGCTCGCACGAGGAGGCTTCTCTGGGAGGCTGCCATTTCCCCCCTCGTTCCTTCCGCAGCCGAAGGAACGAGGGGGAAGCGGCAGCCTCCCGGAGGAGCCTTCTCGTGCGAGCCGCCCTCCCCCCTGGGCAAAGCAGGAGGCTGGCGCGAGCCCCCCCGCGCGAAGCAGGAGGCTGTTGCGTCCATCCCCCCCGCTCGTGCGAAGCAGGAGGCTGTCACGTCCGTCCCCCCCGCTCGCGCGAAGTAGGAGGCTGTCACGTCCGTCGTGCTAGCGCCCTGCCCCACCCCTTCCTTCCGCAGGGGCGGAGGGAAGGAAGTGCGACCCGGCCGCCTCCCCAACGCTCCGCACAGGAGGTAAGTGCGTGTGGGCGCCGGGAGCATTGCGCGAGCGCGGGTGATTTTCACTTTGAGGCGAAAATCAAAAAGCCCGCGATCGCACCGCTGCAGCCCCGTGAGCGCGGCGGAAGTGGGAGTGCGTCGTGCTGAGCGATGCTCCCACTCCTGCGAGGCTCACGGGGCTGTCGTGCGACAGAAAGCCCGTGCGAAAAGGGCCCTAGACCCACAAATGCTGACAAATCACTCAAACTGCTATAAAAACACAATTTTGGTCACCTTGCCCTCCCAACCACCACCCCCCAACCTGGAAAATCTGCAAAAGTCAGTTCTTTATATACTAAATCAGAAAACCAGAAGTGATATGTTATCACTTCCAGTTGCTCTGGGGACAATGGTGCAGGCTATGGTGCTGATGGTAGGGGTTCCAAAAACAAGGAATGCTCCCTGTTGCTCCATAGTTACCCACATCTGATATAAAATGACCATCACACTTTGCTCAACAGATCCCCCACAGATTCAGCACTCTCACAAATTATTGCAAAAAATCAATATTTTTGTCCATGGCCAGGTATTCAAGTCTTGATTAATCCAATACAAATAGTTCAAAAGAACCCTTTAAGTTTTAGAGGGAAGATACACTTGACTACACAAATTTCACAGTGGAGCTCTAACATGGCATTGCTCTGCAGAAAACAGAACCATTAGTGTTTTGCATCCTCTTGCTTTTTATAGTGATTTCTGAACACATAATCAAGAGAAGAGAAACATTAAATGCCAAACCAAAGGTTATTTCTCTGAAGAAGAACTGTTCATCTAAATAGCATATGGAATGTTTTTTTTAAAAAAAAATTCTTGTCAAAAGGGCCATCATCACTTAGCAAAAAAATTGAAAATTTAAAAAAATACCAGTCATTGAAGTGCTATTACATTCAGTAGCTTAGGATGACCCTCATGACCAGTGGAAAGAAATGGAAGGAGGATTGGTTCTATTCATTCTGCTCAGTTACCAAATGGTTGGATGTTTCATACTAGTTGCCAGTCTTTTCCTATCATTTCCTGGCCCAAACATTCACCTCCATCATAAAAGTGTACAATTTGACTAAGAAAAAAATTATCCTCGAGGAAGAAACAAGGACTTGGGTACAAAGAAAAGGTGTGTAGGGGAAAGTTTGCATCTCAACTTTCTTTTTTTTCTTTCTGGATTCAACTCAAGCAGGTCAACCCCATGCAAACTACCTGTCTGTGGCAGGTGAGTCTAGCCACAGCTCTCATACTGGCATGCATGGCTGTTCGAATTATCCACACCCCTGTTTCTTGGACTTGCACTTTCAGAGATTCAGTGTGGGGTAAACAGTCTGTAAAGCATCTTCGGTGGAACACTGCAGATGATACTCCAAGCCTATAACTCTACTGTTCCTTCTCTGCCTTCTGAAAGCAGGAGAAACTGGCCAATGTTGGGAAACAGCAGTAGCGGAAGCCCCAACTGCACAGGGTGCAGCCAGGATTTTGTTGGAGATGTCAGCAAGGTGATCCTCATGGCTGTCTTGATCGTGGCCATCACTCTGGGAAACCTCTTGAGCTTCTTGGTTTTTCTCCACATCAAGCAGTTCAGAACTTCTCAGGGCTATCTGAAAGCCTCTTTGGCCCTGGCTGACTTAGCAGTAGGGCTCATTGTGGTGCCTTACTCAGTTTACGTAGAGGTGAAGAGGTTGTCCTCTGAGACTGAAGAAGAGAGCAATCAGTCTCACCAGCTGGCCTGCTTCATTGTTGAGCCCTTCTTTGCAGGTTGCACTTTTGTCTCCATGACAACCATCCTTTTGCTTTCGGTGGACAGGAGCATAGCCGTGTTAAAGCCCCTGCAGAGGAAAATAGTGGTCACAAAGCGCAGGACTGTTTGGCTCACTGTTGCCTCTTGGATCACGAGTTTCTGCTTGGCAGTGATACCTCTCCTTTCCACCTCTGACATCTCCAGTGAGTACAATTCCTGCAGCAAGATGTGCAACTATTCCTTTTCTCCAGACAAGCTACCCAAGTCCTATTTGAATGTCAGGCTGGTGTACCCAGTCTTTGAATTCTTCTTCTTGACTGTCACCTTTGCTATCAATGCAGTCACCTTTGCTGCCCTCTTCCAATACTACAAGATGAGGAAGCAACTTGTCGAAACACCGCAGGGTGGCAACAGGCTCTCCTTCTCAGACATCACTGCTGCCAAGATCATTGGTGTCCTGACCTTTGCCTACTACATTTCCTTCTTTCCTGTTGCTGTATATACAGTGGGGTCTGTGGTGGGCTACCTGTGGTGTCAGTTTTCCTTTTATGCTTTCTGGATCCTCATTTCCAATAGCTGTTGGAATGTGGTCATCTATGGTGTTTGGGACCCCAAGTTCCGGCAAGGAGTTCGAGAGCTGTTCAGCAAGCTGGTGCTGATATTGGCTCTTTACTGCCCTGGCTGATTGCTAGAGTAGCATATTCCAGTCCTTAAACACATGACACAGTTGATTTCCACTATCTTGACAGGAATGGCTGCTGTGATTGTGATTGAATGGCTAGTTGTAATTTTCTGAGTTTTTAACTGTTATTGTCATAGCTTAGTGTTTGTTTGTACACAGTGGTTCTGTTTTTTGTACACAGATCTCTTTTAGAAATATGTAACTCTCCTGTAGGTGTAAACCCTTTCTGTGATATGTCATATTGCAGCTTGTTAAAATTCATACTCAAACATTCCGTAAATGGATTTACCAAGTTACATTCTAGTGTACAACATAAAAGCACTTTGTGCTGTCAACAAAACGAAAAATATTCGAACACTGTATGATCAAACAAAATGGCCTGTACTGTGTGTAAACCTTTGTCATCATAAATGTGTTAGTTTTTAAGGTGCCAGGTGACTCTTTTTGGACCAGAATGGGTAAAAACAAAAGATCACTGTAAATTTACCAATGAAATTTTAATATGAAGCTGGCAACTTTTCTGAAAGTGAGGTCACACTGAAATTTCAAAAACTGTGCTTCTAATTGTCCCATATAAGCAATATGTATTTTTCTCTCAAGATAGTTTTGGCAGCTTGAATTCCTATTTTGTTGATAGAACTTTCTGGCAAGTATTTACAAATGATTAGTGTATATTGGTAAACCTCACTCTTTTTGATTCTCTGATATGACTGCTTTTCTTGTGTAATTTAATTTTTAAAGAGGACAGCAATATTTACTGTGTCAGATTATCTTGATGACAAATGCTCTTCTGTATGTATGTGTGAAGAAATTTCCCTTGATTAAATAACACTACAAAAACAATGGTCATGGCTTCAATTATAATTTTAAATGGATTACTTCAGTGAAAAGGTGCACACAGCTGCTTTACAACAAAAATTTTAGCACCAAAACTCTTCTACAGTTTTGTACTGGCTAGGTTTAAAACCTGAGGCTGGGACAAAAGCTATCTATTGTGCTTTACAACTTTTTGCACACTCTAACACAAGCCCTTTCCGCACCAGGCAATTAGAACGGGGCAGTGCGTCCTGTCATGGAGGTCATCTGCACCTTGGAGCAGACTAGGAGCGGACTACTTACCGGAGATCCGCACCTCAGTCTGCTCCAAAACGACCCTAAGTGGTCCTCCAGCGTATTTTCTAAAGACTGCAAAAAACAGGTCTTTATTTTCCTGGAACGCGCAATTGCATTCCTGCTCCCTTGTGCAGATTCGCAGGTTCGCGCCAATGTGAGCCTGTGATCTGTGGAGGGCGGGCTTTAGGTGTGGCAAGCTTAGGCGTGGCAATCAACTGGAAGCCACCATTTTGGAAGCCGGAAGCTGCCGTTTTGGAAGCCGGAGCAGTGCGGATCTACAGACCTCGCACTGCTCCGATTCGCCCTGGACCAAGGAGGAGCCCTGCGGAAAGGCTTCAGGCACAGTCCGCATTGCTTCGGACCCCAGAAGAAGTGGTAGGTAACGGCACGGAGCGATTCCCTCGCCTTGTGCAGAAAGGGCCACAGTTTTGTGTTAAGTACATGCATAAAGTTATGCACAATGAGACTTCAAATGATGAAGCTGAAGCTGGCAATGAGTGGACAGGGGAAAAAATATTCGGATTGTGACTGCTGTTTCAATGAAAACTTTAATCCAGTGCACTGCAGCTGTGGAAAAAACAAAAACCATACAGGGAATCTTTAGGGAAGGAATCAACAGAAATTGCAATTGTCATAATCAGAGCTTGGGAAACTTGATTTTTAGAATACAGCTCTCAGAATCTCAAAGCCAGCATGCTGTAATTTTCAGAACTGAGGTCCAAAAAGTAACTTTTTCTTTTTAACTGTTTCCCTCCTGAAAACAGATGCTCAGCCCATTTCATCACTAGACTGTTATAGTGCTATTATTCCACTTTCAACACCCTGTGGAACCCTGGGGTTTGCAGTTTAGGCAAGGGCCTTTAGAATTCTCAGTCAGAGAGCTCTTTGGCATCAGTAAACTATAAACCCCAGAATTCCACAAGATGTTGAAAGTGGAATAACAACACTATAACATTCTACTGTGGAAATGGCCTCGGCTCCAATTTGGGCCCTTTCCACAGCTTACGTTCTTGCGGCAGCATCCGGTAGTGATCCTGGCAGTGGCTTTGCTAGGAAGCCAGCACGATAGCAATGCTTCCTTCCTCATGGGACCGTCTCTCTGTGGAAGGGAGCGCAATGGACATGCCCCTTCTGCAGTGCAGCTGGGTACTTTCCCAGGCTGTGCCAGGGCAGGAAGCACCACCATCACACTCCATGCCCTTCCGCAGGACAAGTAAGGGTGGGATGGAGGCATGATTACATATCATTGATGGGGAAAGCCTACCAATGATTTAATCCACAATCACACCTTCTGGGGAAAGGGGAGGAGAAGGATCGCAATGGTGTCATGCAGAAGCATCATTGCAGCCCTGTCCTTCTCCCACTCCCATGGTGGGATGGGAGGGTGCTGTGGGAAGGACCTTGGGAATATTCTACTCACTTGGTTCCATGTTCTACAGGTAATACATTAAACTTCATATCCTCTGTTGAATGAGCAACTAGCTTGCTTCCCCTTGGCCTTTGAAGAGTTAATTATGCAGATAGAGGAGGTGTAAGAGGCCTACCTTCCACTTATGGGGAGAGACCTACAAGACATCCTGTCATCAACAGCCCTGCGCACATCCTGCAAGCCCAGTGTTGTGGCTTCCTTGATTGAATCTATCCACTTGTAATTTTGCATCCTTCTTTTTCCACTTTACCAAGCATTATAATCTTTTCTAGTGTGTCATGTCATCTCATGATGGGGCCAAAGTACAATAGCCTCAGTTTGATCATTTTCAGCTTCTCGTAAGAGTTCAGGCTTGATTTGTTTTCAGATCTATTCATTCATCTGCACCACATTTCAAATGAGTTGGTTCCCTTCCTGTCAGCTTTCTCAATGAGATTTATAATATACTAATATTTTATCACTCGTACACATGTTTAGATCCAAAGTGATATGGGAGAATGAGCTGGGCACTGAGAGCCAGTGTGGTGTAGTGGTTTGAATGTGGGACTGAGGGCCTTTCCACACTACACTGTTATAGTGCTTTTATTCCACTTTGAACATCCTATGGAATCCTGGGGTTTGTAGTTTACTGAAGCCAAAGAGCTCTCTGGCTGAGAATTCTAAATGCCTCACCCTACACTGCAAACCCCAGGATTCCATAGGATGTTGAAAATGGAATGATAGCATTACAACAGTGTAGTGCAGAAAGGCCCTAAGACCTTGGGAAACCAGATTTCAAATCTCCACTCAGCTATGGAAAGTTACTGAGTGACCTTGGAAAAGTCACTCTCTCTCAGCCTCAGAGAAAGGCAAAGGCAACCCGCTCTACACAAATTCTGCCAAGAAAATCCTTTGATAGTTTCGCCTTGAGGTTGGCATAAGTTAGAAATGACTTGAAGACACACAGCCACCACCACAACCACTGTCCCGAAACAACAATTTGGACATTAGATGATGATATGTGGAACCAGCTCTGTTACAATATTCCAGTGTATTTGGTGGCAACAAAGTTGAGGAAGCGTGGCCTTAAACTTATAAACTTCTGGCATCTCACGGCTGTTAAGTTGTATTCAGATGAATATTGGAGGCAGTGTTCCAAGAAGAGCACCTATGGCCACATGTGGCTGATCTGCCCCAAGGTGCAGCAGTTCTAGTGGAAGGCGTACTCTGAAGTAAAAAATATCACCAAGCAACTTTTTTGTCTTCAGCATTAGACCTCCTATTTTTGCATACTGCTTCTAATAAATCTCCTTTGCATAAATAACTGGTCTGTTTTCGTTTTTTAGCTGCCAGGTTGGAGACTGCACTAAATAAAGGCCCTTTCCGCATGAGGCGAGTGAATTGCTCCGTGCCGTTACTTACCGGCTCTTCTTGGGTCCAAAGTAATGCAGACTTTCCCTTGAGCCCTTCCGCAAGTCTCCTCCATTAGTGCAGGGCGAACCGGAGCAATGCGAGGTCTGTAGATCCGCACTGCTCCGGCTCAAAATGGCGGCTTCCTGTGGCTTCTGGCTCAAAATGGCAGCTTCCAGTGTCTTTGTGGGAGTGGACCAACCACTGACGCTAGCCATGCCCACACCCCGCCCTCCATTGATTTCAGGTTCGCATTGGTGTGAGCCTGCGCATCTGCACAGGTAAATAGGAACGCAATGGTGTGTTCCAGAAAATGTAAAGAACTGATTTTTCTGGTCTTTACTTAGCGCGGGGGAGGACCACTTGGGGGCAGGTTGGATCAGACTGAGGTGTGGATCTAAGTTAAATAGTCTGCACCTAGTCTGATTCAAGGTGCGGACGACCTCCATACCAGGACGCCTTGGCCCATTTTAACTGCCTCGTGCGGAAAGGGCCTAAGAAAGAAACAGTGAATGATAGGTAATCTTGTGGAAAACTAGATTAGACTCCTACAAAATCTTACTGTATGCTTTCCTCTTTTTAGCAACAGTCAAGGACACGATATATTCTTTGAATTCTGGCATCTGCTAATTTCTTAATGCAAACAATGACAATACTCATTCCCTACCTCTCCTAGGCCTTTTCCGCACTACACTATTATAGTGCTGTTATTCCACTTTCAACATCCTATGGAATCCTTGGGTTTGCAGTTTAGGGAGGAGCATTTAGAATTCTCAGCCAGAGAGCTCTTTGGCCTTAGTAAACTACAAACACTAGAATTCCACAGGATGTTGCAAGTGGAATAATAGCACTATAATAGTATAGTGTGGAAATGACCTTAGTTGAAGATCTGCCGGATCTTTTCTTTAATGATATTTCTTGGATTATATATGTCACTGCATCCTCAGCGGTTACCAGTATGTTGTCTTCCTTTAAGATCTTTGTTATTGTTTTGGTGATTATGGTTTGATACACTGTTGTGATATTTTGTCTTTTTGCAGATAAACTTTTATTGAAATGAATGAGTAAATTTAGAATTCTGGGGCTGCTCCCTTGCCATCCTTGATAGAGACTGATGCCTTTGAAAATAAGTTAGTGGAAAATAATTGCTGGGAAGGACAATTGCCCTTGTGCCCTGTTAGTGGATTCTGCATAGGCAAATGGTTGGCCACTGTGCTGGAGCAGATAGGCCCATGTGTTGATCTTTTTTTTATGTTTCAAAAATTTTCCACTTTATAAAATGGGCCTTACAAACTTCTACTTCATTTCTGCAACTAGGTGTACTTCCAGTTATTTTGATCACTTTCGTTTACTGTATTTAGTAAGAAGCGAAATGCTGGCGTCGTGTTGTTGTTTTGTTTACATATCATCTGGTGCTATTTGGCTTGTAGGCATTTTCTGCAGTGCAACTGCTCTCTGATACAGGATAATAAAATGTGGTCTGGAATGGGAAGGGGTGAACTGGGATCCCAGATGATCAGTCAATGCTTTTTTTGGCAGGCTAAATGGACAGCATGGTATAGTAGTTTGGACGTTAGACTATGATCCTAGTGACTGTGATTCAATTCCTCACTTGGCCATGGAAACCCACTAGGTAACTTGGGCCACTTGGGTGCATTACACACTCTCTGCCCCAGAAAACTCCATGATAGATTCACATTAAGGTCACCATAAGCCAGAAATGACTTGAAGGCACTCAACAACAACAACAACAACAACAACAACAACAACAACAACAACAGATGAACTAGAGGAACTACTTCAGACTTCATGATTGTATGCTATAGCTTGGAAACTATAGCTACTTTTTTGAACTCCAGTTCACAGAAGCTGCTCCCAGACTATGCTTGCCTGGAGGACTTAGGAACTGCACTCTGAAAAAGGAACTTTTCCAAGGATGGTCACAAGAAGACACAGAAGGAAATCTATGCAGATCTAGACAGAACTCTGTTATTTGGGATGAGATGTTGCTTTAAAGCTGGTTCTCTGCTTCTTCTGCCAAAATTTCTAATAAAAAGAATGCAACTGTACTGAGAGTATGCTGTCCCAGAGTGATAGATGGCAGTGGCTGAAATTTATTCTGAATAAATTAACTCACTACAGCAGAGAGAATGAGAAAGATCTATGACAAGATGATAATGACAAGATCTACTTGGTACTAACAAAATGACAAGATCTACTTGGTACTAATGGAGAAAGAGACTATGAATCATTTGCTCAATATGTGTCTGTTGGCACCAGAAGTCTAGCAGCAAGGTTGATTTGCTCAAACTGTTGGTTTGGTTCTTTATTATGAATTGATTTATGTTTTCAACTGATGGAACAATAACTTAGTTATTTCCATGTGGAGTTTGAGATAATCAGCATTTCTAGAGAAACCATGGAAATAGTTTGGAATCATAGCTGGGAACCACAGACCAGACAGAAATAGAGACTGGACTAAAAACCAAGTATTACGTCTCTTCCCTGAAGTCTCTTTTCCCTTCTTCATCAAGAAGAAAATATTCTCTTTTCCATATTTCAGAAGTCCAAGTGAGTAGGTTGCAGAAATATAAATGAATAATAAATAAATACATACATACATACATACATACATACATACATACATACATACATACAAAAGTTTGGATCTCAATTCAGGATGTGCAAAGTCTGGGGTTTGTTCACAGAGGAATCTCTTGTTTGAAAATCCCCTCTGGGAGAGTGGGCTGTCACGGTGTGCCTTCAAGTTGATTCTGACTTATGGCCACCCTAAAGTGAACTGAACATGGAGTTTTCTTGGAAATATATTTTTCAAAGAGGGGTTGCCATTGTGTTCTTTTGAAGCTGAGAGAGCATGACTTGCCTGAAGTCATGCAGTGGATTTGCATGGCTGAGTGGGGATTTGAACCCTGGTCTCTCAGAATTCTAGTCCAACACTCAAACCATGCTGGCTCCCAGGAAGATCAGAGCAATTGTAAAAATAATAAATCCCTCCTTTCTGTCAAAATATTTTTTAATTATATTTTGGAGATCATACAAGGTATTGTGAGTCACCAACTGGAATTACTGATGATTCACTGCTGAATTGCGCTAATAAAGAACATTCCATTTATGCTGATAATATGATATGAAACACTGTTCATGGGATTCATGCATATGTGTTTGTATACTAAGATCCATCATGCAAAAATCATTTTTTTTCCTGTAGAATAAAATGGAGGATGGTTAGTGGCATTCTTCACTGCACCATCTTGGATGCTGGGTGTATTTTTTAGCCAAATGCATTCTCAGTTTATCAGCAGCCTCAATACTTATGGGTTTTTTAATTTGCATGGGCTTCTGGAAATGACAGTGTTGCTGTGAGCTGTACTGTTATATTACGCAAAGCAGAGAAATGGCATTTCCTTTAGGCATTGTTTCAGCGTGTGTTGAATGCATATAACAGGGAAGTGCTTGACTCTTTTGAGTGTTTGACTAGTTTGACTGTTTGAGTGTTTTATTATTGGACCAATCATCTGGATCAAATAGCATTATGTGTGGAAGTAGGTGGGCGGAGGTGGATTTCTATTGGGTTCCTCTTTTCCCTACACGGTACAGTCCTAATTCTGTTTATCATCTCTTTTCTATGGCTTTCCTTCTTTTTTTTTCTTAAAAAAAAATAGAGATTAAATGTAATCATGCATGTTACATATAATTCAATTCAACAGTTTACAATGATGTATTTAAGTTTTTTACTCCAAGTGTCAAGTCTCTACCTTCAAGTCTCAAGTTGAATCTCAAGTCCTTGCAAGATACTTTCAATTCAAGTCACAAGTCAAATCTCAAGTCTGGGAGTCAATTTTAACAGGAAAAAAAAAGGAGGTGGTGATGGTGTGTGTGTATGTGTGCATGGTGGGGTGAAGTTTCAATAACTAGAAAATCAAGAAGATATGCACAAAGTTAGTAAAAAAAAATTATCCTAGGCAAGTTCAGTAAGGCTTTATTTTTAAAAAAGCTGTGCTGTTAATCAAATTTCTTCTGAAGTGGGATCTTTCTTACTCCCCAAAGCTGGAAGCTTTTGTGTCAATGGGAATACAAAGGTCTGCAGCTTTGGAAGTGGAGACTGGATCCTTCTTACTCCCCTTTCCTCAAGTTGGAGGCTTTTGTGTCAATGGGCACAAATGAATCATCAGGTTCTGAAGCAGGAAATAGTATCCTTCCTACTACTCATTACTGAAGCTTCAAAAGCTTTAGTAGGAATAATCTTTCCACCTCAAGCCTGTTGCCTAACACATTTTGTTGTTCCCCTCTGAGAAATGTGCCCTGAACTCTGGGGGTGAGTCTTACCTTCTGCTCTTAGGAAAAGTTTTAGAAAGCTCACCCAATATGCAGTGGGAACAGGCTGCTGAACAGACCTCAAGCCCACTTCAAGCCCATTGCCTAATGCATTTGCTGTTCCTCTTTGAGAAATGCACCCATGCTTTATTCATGATATTTCATGAAAGCTGTGATAAACTAAATCTGGTAGATAAACGAGATAAGACACGTAATGAGTAGAAATGGTTATTTTTCTTGTCACTTTTGTTTTCTTACTCTGTTCACTATAGAAGCAGGCAAACCATCAGTAAAAAGATAGAAGCAGAGGAAACATTTAAGATATCAAATATAAACTGTGCAAGAGTCTGTTGGAAGTACAAATGCACTCAGAATATAATGAGGGGACGTTATTAGAAGAACTTCTAAAGAATGGTTACACATATAATAAGATGTATTATATTTAATTATACTAATTATGTTTATATATATTTTATGATGAAATCATTTTTCAGTGGATCATTAATCATACAGATCCCCCCATTTATATTATACCAACAACATAAGAATATTTCACATTTTAATCTAATTTTATGTAATGTGAAAGATATAATTATTTCATCTTTATATAATGTACAAGTATTTCAACTGATTTTTTAAAAATTATATATATATATATATATATGAGAGAGAGAGAGAGAGAGGGAGGGAGGGAGGGAGGGAGGGAGGGAGGGAGAAATGCACCCATGCTTTGGGACAGGTTGTCAGTGACCAGAAGGTGACAAGCAATGGAAGTGTTGTTTAAAGTCGTAAGGTTTCTGGATGAACGTCTTTTATTACTGAACCAAAGAGCAGCAAGTCGGTTACTAAAAATATACAAGTCGAATTGAGTCAATGCATCATTTATTGCCTAGATGAGTCCAAGTCAAGTCATTCAAGTGACTTGAATCCAGCTTGAGTCCAAGTCAATTGACTCTATTCTATATCACTGGTAGTTTATTAATTCATATCCTTTCTTTCTATGAAAAATCTGTTCAAAACATCTGACAAAATAAGTTGATTATACTCATCCTTCATAAAACCAACATCAACAACAATGACCAAAATCTGATACTTGTTTCATAAAAGCAATCTATATCTGATGGAATAGTGCTTTTTGATGGGGAAAAAAAAGAGAGAGAAAGGTTTCCAAATATGTACCAAAAATGCTTTCTATAAGAGCAGAGGGGTATAGCCCTCCAGATGTTGTTGAACTGCAGCTCCCATCAATAGTGAGAGATGCTGGCAGTGCAATCCAACAACAGCTGGAGAGCTAGATGTTCCACACTGATGTATTTAGAGCAGTGAAGGGAGGTAGAGTCAGTGGAGTGGTACAGAAGACTGGCTGCAGCAACGTTAATCATCAAACTGGCCGCATAGCATTATTGCGGAGGCAGATAGTGATCATTTCTATACTATGTTTTAATTTCCTTAAATACCATAATTGCTATGAAACAATAGACTGGTGCGCTAAAGCCCTAGAATTCTCAGCCAGAGAGCTCTAGTGCCTCACCAAACTACAGATTGCAGGATTCCCTAAATCATAGCCACAACAGTCAAAATGGAATCATAGTGCCATAATTGTGTAGTACGAAAGGGCCCTTGCTAAAAGATATTAGGAATCGCTTTGTGGGATTTCTTTGACTAATACCTCCCCCACCATCCAGTGATGTTGGGATGATATTGGGATTTTAGGCTTTCTCTCTGTCCCACTACTATCCTAGTCTCGCCTAGTGAGGATATGAGAGAGAGCCTTCTCAATGACTGCGCTCACCTTGTGGAACAGGAGGCTAGGCGTGCCCCCTTCCTGCTCTCCTTTCGTTGGCAGGCGAAAATTTTTCTTTTCAAACAGGCTTTTACATAAGCCAGGCAGCTTTATTTATTAACTGTTGTAATTGGAATATCATTTAAAGTGTTTTTATGATTTTATATCCTTTCAATGTTTTTTAAAATTGTTTTAAATGTTTTAAAGGTATTTAATGTGTATTTATTGTTGGGAGCCACCTTGGATCCCAATTCTGGGAGAAAGGCAGCCTACAAATACAATCAATCAATCAATCAATCAATCAATCAATCAATGGATTCTGCATCCACAGATTCAACCAACCATGGCTTGAATATATTCTACACAGACCTCCCCCCCGAAAATCCCAAAAGCAAAGTTTGATAGGGATACCTATCTACACCATCGTACATAATGGGACTTGAGCATCCACAAAGTTTGGTATCCAAACTGGAGTGATACTGAGGGCCCACTGTACCAAGCTGTGTTGAAATTTACTTTTTCTTTGTTATTTCATGAAATACTTGCACAGGTTTCTTTCCTTCTAGTTCCTGGTTCTCTTGTTTTTTACCTAGTGAAAATGCCACATGAGGTTTGGACTTCTGTTTGTTTTCATTTATGGGACAACTGTTTGTCATTCCATTCCTACTCTCTCTCACTCTCTCTTTCCCACCCACTCCATAGGAATTGCATGGACTGGATATTCATGTTGGATTTAGAAAGAAACGAAATCCCCTTTCAACCACAGATTACATCAAATGTACAGAGGAGACTCAACAAGGTTTAATTTAGGTTTGCCCAATGACACCATCTAGTGCTCATTTAAAGTATTGCATTAATTCATTATTTTGCAAAAATACATGTGTGGATCCCTTACCGTCTGCCTGCCTGCCTGTCAAAGCCTTAGGTCCAAGACAGAGTTGTGTAAGGACAGGGAGGGCGATGGGGGCAGTTCACCCTGGACAGCAATTTTTGGGGGGCATCCAGCTCATAGCCATGCCTCTGTGCACCATAGCCCCACCCCCTCACACCACGGCCACGCCCATGCCCCCTGCCCCCCCACTCACTCCAAGCTCCACCCCTGCCAGGACAACCTGAAATCTAGATATCTGAAACTTAGACTGTTTCTACACTACACTGTTATAATGCTATTTTTCTACTTTCTACTTTCTGCTTTCAATATCATATGGAATCCTGGGGTTTGCAGTTTAGAGAAGAGCATTTAGAATTCTCAGCCAGAGAGCTCTTTGGCCTCACTCCGTAAACTACAAACCCTGGCAATTCCACAAGGTGTCGAAAGTGGAGTAATAGCACTATAACAGTGTAGAGCGAAAATGTCCTATGTCACCCAGATGGTTGCCAGTATCTCCCTTTGGCTGCTAGTCAGATAAACCACATCACTCTCCAATTCTGAGCATGTCTAGCGGTGTATCTATACTATACAAATTTGACAGCTTGATATCATTTTGATTGCTATGACTTAATTTTATAGAATCCTAGTTATATAATCCTATTACATAAAAATATAAAACCTGACCAAAACAAAAAACAAATAAAAAAGAGCATGTATAAAAAGATAAAATAACAATCCATAAAAAACATAAGAATAAATCATAATGAACTGCTAAATAAATCTATACTTTGTAATCCTAAATGGATTATTATTCTGAATTCTGACAGTTAGTAAGTACCTTAATATATTTATAACATTCATAGTAAAATCATTCTATTACCTCACTAATTACTTCTATAAATTACTTAATTTTAACCCAGTTTCATTAGAATAACCTTAGTTAGTCATTACACACACACACACATATATATATGTGCATGTATGTTAGTATAACAACAAATTAAAATCATCTATTATTTTCACAGTACCATTCACATGATAGCAGAAAAATGAACATCTAAGCATAAAAAATAAGCTGCTAGTTCAAAATCCCCAAATCATCAATTCACCCTCATTTTTTCTTAGATAAACAATTAAAAATTTCCATTCCATAACAAAATCTTCTTCACTAGAACCTTTAGTCTGACTGTGAGTTTGTCCATTTGCATTCTTGCCATCAATCTGTTAAACCATACAGTCATAGATGGGATTTCTATTTTCTTCCAATACTTTGCATAGACTAGTCTCGCTGCCAGTAACATATATTTAAGCAATCTCCATTGTTGCTTATCAAAGCTGGTGTCTTCTTGCCAGATTCCAAGTAGAAATAATTAACAATGCTTACTGACATTTCAGGATTTTTTGAACTGTGTTCTCTATTGTCTCCCAAAACTGTTTGGCCTGATCACAAGTCCACTACATATGATATAAAGATCCAATATGGTTTTGGCACTTCCAGCAACTATTCTTCATCTCTTTATGTATCTTTGAAAGTCTTTCTGGTGTAAGATACCAGCATAGCATAATTTTATAATAATTTTCTTGTAAGTCATAGCAAAGTACAGTCAGCCCTCCACATTTGTGGGTTTCACTTTTGCGGATTTGATTATTCATGGATTATTTGCTGTCAACTCTGCTGCTGCTCTGTGCCATTTTTAATGGGGACTGCAAGCCTTGTGAGGCTGAAAAACTGCGAATGAGACTTGCAAGTCCCTATTAAAAATTGTGTGGGGCAGAAGTGGAAGTGACAGTAATCCCCACCAACCACCTACTTATGCCTTGTGAAGGAACAGTGGTGCCTCAAAGGAATCCATGGTGGGTTGAATATGGTGATCATACTTTTGTGTATGTGTGAAATATAGTTTGGGAGGGCCTAGAGTTATTGATTTTTTTTTCACTTTCATGAGGGGCCTGTGCCCCTAACCCTAGCGAATGTGGAGGGATGACTGTATATTGTTAATTTCTTTTATCCATAGTCTTTTCCATTAGTTTATAGATACTGTATATCCAAAATTCTTTGCCCAGTTGATGATATATTCCTTCACTTGTTCATCTTCCATCTCCATTTTAAGCAGGAATTTATATAACTTGGCAATCAAATGTTCATCATTTTCATACAACAGTAATTCAAAATAAAGTGTTATAACTGTTGAGTGCAAGTATATCCTGGGTTGCTTTAAAAGGCATTCCACTAGGATCCCATTTGCTTCAGTATTTAAAAACATGAGAAGCTATCTGGATTTTATTGCTGCTGTTGTTGTTGCTATTAGCTTAAGACAAGATCTCTTGTGCTTTCTGCTGCCAACCCATATTGCTGGGCTCAGTATGTATTTTCCTTTTGTTCATACTAAGAGCCAGAACCTGCCAGCTTGACAGCAGGTTTAACAATATTCTCTCTGAGGAACTGGTTCAAGAGCAAATCACAAAAGAAGACCAGTGCTGCAGTTTGCCTACCTGGGCAGCACTGTGTGCTGAGCAGATCAGGCAAGGAATGCAGATATGTGACTGCTATAGGTAGTCACCACTCATTCCTGTTTTGTGCGCGTGTGTGTTTCTTTGAGTCCTTGTGATAACAGAAACAATCTGCAATAACAATAACAGAGCCATTCTCTGAACTGTGCTGAGGAAGATAAGGTTCAGAATTCACACAGTCTTGAAGTAACTACTACAATGTGGCACAAAATAACTGCACTCACTATGCAGCTTATTATTCCTGCCCAGTGGGTTTTTATTTCCGTGTCTGAAAAATATCTTGTGCTATTGGCCCTTGGGTTGACCCAAGAAGCAGAGAATGTATATGGCTAGGACACACTTAAGTTTCTTATACTGAGCAAGTAATCACTGGCAAATGGTTCAGGTCTGTTCTGGGAAAACAGCAAACACTTTAGGCTGCAGAATTTGGTAACACAAAGATGCCATATACCTCCCATTACTAACAGCACTCTATGCTTCTTCCCAGAGTGCTCTTTTGTTCTGCTCATGATCTAGCCCACATATAGGTGATAGAGGTTAGGGGCTGCCTTAGCTTCCCCAACACCTCAGAAGGCTATCCCATGCATCCCTCCACCAAAAAATCTAGGGGGCAGGAGGCAATTTTGGCCTCTGGGCCATTTTGGGCCCAGGCGAAACCCCTTTTAGCAGAAGGAAATGATCAGAAGTAATTGCCAGTATATTTCCCGTCTTAGGCCCTTTCTGCACAGCATTTGCCATGCGAAAGGGCGCCTGGAGTGTCACGCAATTGTGAGGAGCGATCTGCACGATGCACTCACAATTGCGCGACACTCCAGTGGCTGCCAGGCGCCAATCACGCACCTTTTCATTTTCAGCTGGAAGCTGAAAATGGTGCACAATTGCGCATTGCTCCTAGGCCCCATGCGCATTTACCTGGTGTACGGAGCCTCCGGAGCTGCGCCGGTCGTGCTTCCTGCCCCAGCGCAGCCTGGGAAACTCCCAGGCTGTGTTGCGGAAGGAAGAGGCGGGGCTTTCGCGCGAGCAGGCAGCTTGCATGGAGCTGAAGCAGCAGGGATGTGAGAGCGTCTTGCCAGAGGCTGCTCGCGCGATCCCCGCACCCCAGCACTGGAAAAAGGTGAGGTATGGAAAGGGCCTTAGAAAAAGGCCTCTCCTGGGTCAAAAACGGTATGGTGAAGGAACATGGTAAAAATGTCCTCTAGCCTCTCGAATCCATTTGGAGGCATTTTGGGGGGGGGGTCTTTTTTTAAAAAAATACCCTGAGAACTCTTGAGGGATGCATGTGGACCATAAGCAACACTTTGCTCACCCTTGGTTTACCTTCTGAAAAATCAAAGTTTTAGCACCGGAAAGAAGAGAGTTTTACTAGCTACCATGACAGAGATGTTTCTTATCGTCATCTACAAGGCATATTCTTTCTGAGTAATAGTAGCAAATTTTTGAATAATAGCGATAAATCTGTCCCAAATTCATGGGGAGCTAAGAAAACTGGAATTTAAAGTAATACTACTTCCTTGAGGAGACTGTGAGACACACCAGTGCTATTTTTGTCATCTAGACAGGTTGTCTTTATACCTCAGCTTCCTGATACACACCCAGCAATTTTATCAACAACTATTAAGCAATGCTCAGTGTAAAGCAGGAGTCCTAAAATAACAGGAACAATGGGTATTTCATGCCAGTGAAGAATTTGACATTGGAACAAAATCTAAATATCTGAAACTTAGGCCATTTCCGCACTACAGTGTTATAGTGCTATTCCATTTTCAACATCCTATGGAATCCTGGGGTTTGCAGTTTAGGGAGGGCCATTTAGAATTAGCTGATGAAGTCTCAAGAAGTGTTTGTACAGACATGATTGACATTTGTTTGTTCCTCTAGATCATGACATTGAGCCAATTTAGGATTGCCAGTTCAGGATTGTCCCAGGCCCTGAGGTTTCTAAGCCAAAATCTGAGACCTAGTTGTGGTGTCATTAAGAACCAACATTAAGTATCAACTGCAATTGCTCACAGCTTGTCATTCAAACACACACAGAGATTAAGAGACAGGGAGAGGGAAGGAGGTACAGTGAATGTTTTTGCCTGTTTGAAAATTAAGACCAAGAAGTTTCAGCTGAAGAGGCCATTCCCAGGCGAAATGAGGGATTGATTCTTTCTTGCTTACTTAGGGAGATGGGATAAGCAACATTTAATCTACCCTACTTGCTTCCAGTTAGAAGATGGATACAGAGGAGAATGGAGGGGGAGCCCTGGCACTGCGATGACAGAGAGGGAAAGAATAAGTGTATAAATATAGAGACCTTCTAGTGAGTCCGTCTAAATTGTAACAAGAAATCAATGAAACCTTGTAAATTCTATCAAGTTGCTGCTCCACTAGCTGAACAGGAAATATGCACTCAGCAATTTCCTCTTGCCTGGAGCTGAGTCCACTAAAACTGAGGAACTGGCACCCTTTTCCACCACCTGACAGTGACAGATGAAAACCAGAGGCTCAGCGCCAGGTCCTGAGATCTGGCAACCTTCAGTGGGGCTTACTTCTGTTTAGATAAGCATAAGATCGCACTCTGAATCTGTTATTTCCCCTGCTAGAGGAAATGGCATCAAATACTTTTTAAATCTTTGGATTTAATTTCAAGCGTGGCACTTTGGGGTGGTGGATTCTTAACCCCTGCCCTGAAAAGAAGCAAACATTAAAACATGTAGTTGATGTTTAAAAATATATTCTTATGGAATTACCTGTAGTTTTATTATAACTATGTCCTCTTTTTTTTTTTTTTTTTGAACTTCCTATACTGTCCTTTTGTTGTTGCTGCTGTTGTGGGAAACTGTCACATTCTAGGGAAGCTTCTGTTTACTTAGTAAAAGTGACTAGTGAAATAAAGTGAGTAGATGGGACTTCTCTGTTACTCGCCTTACATATTTTAACAAGTCACTTCAGGGGTACCATCACACAACACTATTATAACATTGTGATTCCACTTTAAGTGCCATGGTCCCTTCCTATGGAATCTTATGGTTTGTAGTCATTACACCTCTCTAGCTGAGAATTTTAAATATCCCCCATGCAAATCCTAGAATTCCACCGGGGCCCCTGGAATACCTGAATAGTGCTGTAGTTGTGGCAGAATTCAACACAAACAGAAATCCATGTCATGCTCACATGACAGGATTTTATCCATCTTACGCTCATGCTGATCCCCAAGAATCTTCTTCTTTGGGATTCTCCTTGCCCCATGGAGCAGATTTGTGAAGGCTTTTAAGTCTACAGAAAGACACTGGAATGACCCCTTTGTTGCTTTGTAGTTCCATTAGCAGAAAAGTTCTGGGGTGTCAAGTCTTGCCTGAAGTCGTTGCCTGAAATGGTCATCAAGTTGTTGCCTGAAATGGCAAATTTCCCCCTTGACTTTAAATCAATTTATAAACTAAGGCTGACATCTCAAGTGCATTTGTTGGAAAAGAAAAGCCATGGTTGCAAGTTGGACTTACTTTTAAGTAAATGTGCCCCAAATTGGGATTTTTTAAAAAAAAAAAAAGAGGGCAAGGTATAAGAAAAGTCAGAAGGTCTGTTCTTGATTTGCTTATGTGGCATTCAGTCAAAGTAAAGTGGGTAGGATGAGTAAATCTAGTCATCAATTTAATTGTCAGCAAACCTGCCAAAGGAAAATTGCTACAATGTCATTATTATTGTAGCAGGTACAGTACTTTGTTTCCTTGCAGTTAAATGCTGCAAGCATTGACTGGGATCAACTCTACTTGCTCTGCTTATAAAAAGACAATTAAGGGTTTGTGCATCCAATGATACCCACTAATCCAGAAAAACATAAACATTGAACATATGGGGACTTGAACCGGCAGATGGACAGAAGAGAGATGCTGAACTTCCAGTGACCCAGGTTCTGCTTCCATGTAAACTAGTGCTCTTTCAAAGGCAAAGAATCCAGCCTTGGGAACAGAATCCAGCTTTGGGAGCAAGAACAGGACAAGAGCATTACAAATGTATATTGTACCAAGCGAAATGTCCACCTTCTTCAGCATTCTCTATGCAAAAATTGTCAGATTAATGCTTCTAGGAAGCCCATTGCAGGGCCTGAAGGACAGCAAAGAGCTGCTGTGGCATAGTATGGGGACCATACGGGATCTCTCCAGCATGGCATTTGCCTTGATTGTGTGTGGAAGGGTATAGACCTGAGAGGTTTGAATTTCATAGGCCTTTTCTGCACCTTACCTGTTTCCGGTATCATCCCAGCGTTGTCCCGGCAGCAGCTTTCCAGAATGAGAGTGCGGATGTGAATGCTCTGGATTAGTGTGGTATGAACATTGGACTATGGCCCTGGAGACTAAGGTTCAATTCCCCACATAGCCATGGAGATCCATTGGGTGATATTGGGTGTGTCACATACTATTAGCCCCAGAAAACCCCATGTTAGTTTCACCTTAGGGTCACCATAAGTCGGAAATAACATGAAGGCACACAACAACAACAGTGAAGGGCAAGATTCTACCCCTTCCTCTCTTCTCCCCCTTGTTGAATTAATTGAACTCAGCTTGCAGCTGCACTTGCACCCTTTTCGCAGTGCTGGCGCTCGCGCGATGGAGGAGGGCGGCTTGCGCAAGAAGTCTTCTCCGGGAGGCTGCCGCTTCCCCCTCCTTCCTTCCGCAGGCGAAGGAACGAGCGGGGAAGTGGCAGCCTCCCGGAGGCGGCGGCAGCTTGCGCATCCGTCCATTCCCCCCGCGCGCGTGAGAAAGGAGCCTGTCCCCTCCATCCCCCCCACGCGTGCGCGAGAAAGGTGCTTGTCGCGTCTGCCCCCCCGCGTGCGCGCAAGAAAGGCGCTTGTCGCATCCGCCCCCCGCACGCGCGCGAGAAAGGCGCTTGTCGCGTCCGCCCCCGCGCGCGCGTGCAAAGCAGGACGTGTCGCGTCCATCGCGCTAGCGCCCCGCCCCGTCCCTTCCTTCCGCAGGGGCGGAGGGAAGGAAGCGCGACCCGGCCGGCTCCCGACTCTCCGCACAAGTGAGCCCGGCGGAAGTAGGAGTGCATCGTGCGGAGTGACGCTCCCACTCCCACGAGGCTCACGGGGCTGTCGCACGAGAAGAGGCCCATGCGAAAAGGGCCTTGAACTTTTGCACTTGATCTCTGCTTGCAGCAATTTGCAATAAGCCGAGGACAAGGGGGAAAGTGGGAGGAAAAGAGAAAAACTGGGACATTTAAAAGCAACTGGAAAAGTGGAACAATAGAGGATTAACTGAGATTGGCCCTGGCAAATCTGGACAGCTGGAAGGTATGCAAACCATATTCCTGCAGTCTAGATTTTTATTCCACTGAGAACCTTCTCTATGATGCTCTGTGTGTATGTGGTGAGAGAGTGTATGTGGAGAGAGAGAGAGAGAGAGAGAGGGAGGGAGAGGAATATGAGTATGTGAATGAGGTGTGTGTGAGAGAGAGACTACATTTACAGACTACATTTATGGATAAACACATTATTTCCCCACTTTGTTAAACTGTTTCTAATATTTGCATTTTTAGAATTTGAGAATTCTAGATCTATAACAGCCAAAAAAACAAAACAAAAACAAAAACCAACCATTAATGCTAGATAAATCTAATGACTCAGCACACATTAGAGTGCAGTCCTGCACACCCTTCTCTGGGAACAAGTCATTTACTTTGAATCATTCTGCTAGTCCTATCTAGGCCCCATAGAAATCAACTGTCTAAATCCAGTTGCTAGTCTCAACTAGAGCAGATCCACTTGAAGCAATTTATTTATACAAGCGTTACATAAGTATTTGCTTACTATTCAGCAAAATGATTCATGGATTATTATGGATCTATTATAACTGAGACTAGTAATTGCATGTAGGCCAATGTGAATAGTTAGTCATCGTGACTACCTAAACCCCCATTTATTTCAGTGAACCTAACCATGGCCCTTTTTGTGTGGCATTTCTCATGCAAAAGGACCTTTGGAGCGTCGCATGATTGTGAGGAGCATTTCAGACGATGTCCTCACAATTGCACGACGCTGCTGGGGCTGGCAGGTACTGATTGCACACTATATCTATAATGGTGCACAATTGCACATCGCTCCAGGGCCCCGTGTGCACTTACCTTGCATGCGGAGCTCCGGACCTATGGCCCTCACGCTTCCTTTCCCAGCACAGTCTGGGAAAATACCTGGCTGTGCTGCGGAAAGAAGAGGCAGTCTTCATGTTCCTGCCGGTTGGCAACACCTGCAAAGCCAAAACAGCGGGGATGCAAAAGCCTCATGGAAGAGGGTGCTTGCGTGATCCCCGCACTACCGCGCCAGAGCGAGGTAAGGTGTGAAAAGGGCACATGACTTTGAGTTGGCTCCAGATTCAATACCCAGCAGTAGCAGTTTAACAAAGCAGGAAGAGTGGGTGTATCCATAAAGCTGGCTTTTGTATGCAATGTGATATACTGGTGAACTTAAGAATATATCCACTTGCCTCTCACTGTTTGTGCTCTACTTCCTGATTTATTTATTGAATAATAGATCATATTCTCACCAAAGGGATAGAACGGTCTGGATTTTTCCACTTCTCCATTATTATCCTTTTTTTCACTCCATTATTCAAGGATGTTAGTGCATTTGTATTATTAAACCAATGAAATTATTTATTTTAGATGTTCATTTTTTTGTATTTTATTAGGGCAAAAAAGTAAGGGATAAATCCAACAGTGGTATAAGCATTGGACTACAACTCTGGAAACTAAGGTTTGAATCCCTGCCTGGCCATGGAAACCTAATAGATAGCCTTAGATAGGTCACACACTCTCAGCTTCAGAGGGTGGTAAAGACAGACCACTCTCTGAACAAATCTTGTGAAGAAAACTCTGTTACAGGTTTGCCTTAGGGTTGCCGTAAGTCAGAAACAGCTTGAAGACATACAACAAACAACAAACAAATCCAGTGTTAACTCTGCCTAGAATAGATCCACTGAAACCAGTGAGACTCAAACAAGTTGTGCCTAACAACCTCCATTCAGTTCAATGGGTATTCTCTAGGCAGAACTAAAGTAGGATTTAGCTTTTAATCTAGATCTCACCCAGGTCTGACCATATTCCAAATTCAAGATACCTCCAATCAAGTTTTTATCAAGCAAACTACATCAGATTCATCAAGGTATGCAAGATTGATATATATAATTATGAAAAAAGAGCACAGAACTTCAGGTTGCATCAAACCTCAAGACACGGGTATGATTCAGCCAAGACAAAGTATTTAAAGTCTTATAACACCACTGGTTTAAACATGTGCTTACAATTATTAAAGTAATAATAGTTGACATTGGGGGGATTCTTACTTTGGATAACTTCCAGGATTGGGTTTCTGTAGTTTTTCATCAGATCATTGTGTATGACTATACATAAGAATGATGTAACCCTGTTCCAAGCGTAACCGTTGGTGTTATCACTGTTTATAACAGCAGGAGGTGGAAACAGGAGGTGGAGATCATGAGAGTTCATGACTTTCTGCCAGGTGTCAGCATGGAATACAATAGAAGATACCCACGGATATTGATGAAAGAACTGTGAGCTTTGTACTGAATTCAATATCAGGACATGTGAACTCTGATACAGTTTAACGACATCTAGAGCTACAATTAAGTTCTAGTTTATTGTTCAATGCAAGAAATTGTAACACTTTGTAACACTTCAGTAAGCCAGTTATGTCTTTTTTAAAAATGCACGTAAAAACATTTCATACTAGAAATTATTTGCTGGTTTGCCACTTTCTTCATAGATTGGCTAATGTAACCAGGGATGGAAGGCCCACAATTTATCTTAATGTGCCTATTATATAATATTATACAAAGATTTAATAGTGGCCCACTCTTTTTATCTAGAAAAGTCAGAGCTGTGAAATATATCTGCCTTATTCATCTCCATTTCCAGAATTCCTTAGTAAAACAGCACATGGATTCTGTGGATTCTTAAAGCCCAGTCTATAGCTTCCAACTACTCTATTTTATTTTTCTTCCGGTGTTTCCTCTGGTACCCATAGTTAAGATAAGATGCCAGAACTGATGGAGAGTAAGAAACAATAATAGCATAATGGAAAAAAAACCCTGCTTGTTCTCCCACAGTGTAGACATGGCAGGCCCATCTATTTAGGCACCTTTCTTGCTACTCTGCTTTCCTTGAAGCAGCTACATCATAGAAGGCAGGTAAAACTGGTGACTGCTGAAACCTTCTCTAGATGGTCAACAAACTTTTCTCTCAAGTCAGCAGTTTTCATTTGCAAATATTACATTTTCTCCAGCCTTACATTCCCACTATTTTATCATAGAGAAAATTTGAGTGGTATATCCCCAGGGCTTTCACTATTGTTTTGTGAAACTGAGACCATTTCTACACTATACTGTTATAGTGGTATTAATCCACTTTCAGCATTCTATGGAATCCTGGGGTTTGCAGTTTAGAGAGGGGCATTTAGAATTCTCAACCAGAAAGCATTTTGGCCTCAGTAAGCTACAAATCCCAGAATCCCACAGGATATTGAAAGTGGAATAAACACACTATAACAATGTAATGCAGAAACGGCCTTAGTTTTATAAATGTAGTAAGCAAGTTTTGGATAGTTCCTCTAATGTCACAAATACTAAACTAGCTGCAACGAATCCCCTCTCCAAGTTGGCCCCACAGTTCCAAACCCTTGGGCTCTTGTCACCCACTTTGCATCCTTTATCCTCAAGATTCCTCCCTAGATCAAGTCCTTGGGTCTCAAAGTAATCTGTTCAGTGGGTTAGCTCTCTACCAGACTCTCTATCAAAACTTAGCAGGGACAGCCAGAAACACTTGTAAAAGAAGAAAAGAAAGGAAAGAAAGAAAAAAGAAAAAAAGGAGAAGTTTATTATTACACAATTACACAATCACACATTAACTCCAGAACTATTTAATATTTCCTAACTTCCCAAAATCCTTATCTTTCCCCATCTGACTGTTCTGACTCTATTACAGCTTTTCCTTATCTCTATGCCATCTTTCCCCTATCTTTCTGCAATCCTGCAATCGTTTCCCTTTCAACCTTCTGACAGTGACAAGCCTCAGTTTTGTATCCTTTCTCCCCTACAGGCCTCCTTTCACAGCATTCCCTGAGCTGTGATTGGCTGGCACCAACCAGGCTTGCCCAACTCTTTCCTCCACCCCTGCACATGGTCTGATTCCATGCAGCAGAAAGCTCTCCCAGTATTAATTTTTGAAATTTAAAAAGGAAAACTAGTCTCCTCCCTTCTTCACACCATCTTGCCACTACACTTCACTAACATTAAGTAGATAATAATCTTGTATTCAAATTCTGATTCAATTAAATTCTTCAGGTAGCACCACTTATGTAGCCAAAACTGCACTACCTGTTAAAAGAAGAGGCCTGGGATTTTGCAGAGGTATGGGGGCCGACTACAAAGGACAAGAGCAACGATGTGGACAGTTGCAGAGGATATAGGGGCCATTTTTCACCCCTGCAGACCCACTGCTAGCTCTCCACACTGGCTGAAAACCAATTGAAAATTGCAATCTTGAGTGACTTCGAGTTGCAAAATTCAGATCTCTCTCTCTCTCTCTCTCTCTCTCTTTTAAATGGTTGTGGCATTTTAAGGTAAACTGTGACTCCTGGAGGCCTCAAAGACTATCAGCCAACCATTTGGGAATGTCTGAAAGTATAAATGCCCCCCACAATTGAGGGAGGCACAGCAATTGGGGGGGGGAGGTTGAAGAAAAAAGGGAACAGAAAAGGCCCCTTGGACACATGTCACCTGCACATGTGGCTGTACTTTCCTAGATATTACCTTAGAAGAAAAACCCTAAAGAGGCAGCTCCTCTTCTCAAAACAACCCAATAAGAATTGAGTATCTTCACAGGGTACAGTATACTGACTGGTGGTGTTAATACAAATGGGACAAAATACCAAGGAGGAAGGAGGAAGAATGGAATGGAGTGCCTTGAATGATGGAGAGCTGTGGCTTGCAGACTCAACAAGAATGTTGTTGTTGTTGTGTGTCTTCAAGTCATTTCTGACTTATGGGGACCCTAAGGCAAACCTATCACATAGTTTTCTGGGGCTGAGAGTGTCTAACTTGCCCATGGTTTTTCATGGCTGAGTGGGGAATCATACCCTGCTCTCCAGGGTCATAGTCCAGTGCTCGAATCACCACTACACCACACTGGTTCTCAGACAGCAATATTTTGTTGCAAGCTTCATTTGTTTCTTTTTCATCACTGCCTGAGACCCCTTGTAATCTGCCTTGCTCTTCCACCCTCCTCCACAAAGCTACACTTTGCTTGACTTGGAAATAGATTTTCAATTTAGTGTTATGGGACTAAAGTTAGCATAAGTATAACCCAAAAGAATAAAGGTATGTTTTGTTAATCAGCGGGGAAAGCTGTAAGAAATCATTGCTTTTGTGAATTTCAACACCCATTGGAAATGGATGCATTTTACTCCTTAAAGCAAATAGTCTTTTAAAACCTGCCCATGGCTAAACAAACTCCAAAACAGAGTTCACTATTATGAAAAGAATCCTAGGTTTCAGTGTCTTACCTTGTCATGGTCCAACACTGGGCACAGCCCTTTTCCACCCAGAGGTTTGTTTGTTTGTTTTTAATTACACATTAAATAATATATGTAGGCATTCTGTTGCAATGAAGATCTCTTACAAAGCCTCTGGCTGACATTATGGAAAATACCATTATCTTATGCAATAGACTAGAAACTAGTCATTGCCTGTTAACAGCTTAACAGCTTTGAGGACTGGAAAGAGAGGCTAGAACACAGAACAGAGACATAATAGTGGTGGCTGAAGGAAGAAGCTGAGGCCAGTTCATGGGCTGAGAGCTGCATCAGACATTGTCAGAAGCATTGAAAAGGGGATTTCTGCATGACTTTGTACTTCCAGATAGGGTGGCTAGAAGAGGATCAATTCTGAAATTGAAGGCTGATAAAAGAAGAAGAGGGAAAAAGAGCTTGGTTTAGCTCAGAGGAAGTTGCAGAACAGATACAGGGACACGGAAAGTTATGGTAGCGAGAGTCTTATTAGAATCCTAAACTACAGCATTCCTTCATTCCACAAATATGAAGACTCACGTCTTGCAGAAGAGAGAGAAATCTGCATCCATAGAAGCAAAATGAAAACAGCATCATGTAGCAGTATGGATGTTTAGACAAAGGCCTCTATCACACTACATTTTAGAGATGCTACATTCCACTTTAACTGTCATAGTAACATTATATAGATTCCTAGGATTTGTAGGCCCTTTTCACATGGCATTTGCCATGCAAAAGGGCGCGTGGAGCATCGTACGATTGTGAGGAGCGGTCTGCACAATGCACTCACAATTGTGTGACGCTCCAGGGGCCAGCAGGCACCGATCGTGCACCTTTTCATTTTTGGCTGGAAGCCAAAATTGATGCGCAATTGCACATTGCTCCCAGGACCTGCGTACACTTACCTGGCGTGAGGAGCCTCCAGAGCCGCGCCGGTCACACTTCCTGCCCCAGCACAGCCTGGGAAACTCCCAGGCTGCACTGCAGAAGGAAGAGGCGGGGCTTTCACGCGAACAGGCAGCTTGTGCGGAGCTGAAGCAGGAGGGATGCGAGAGTCTCTTGCTGGAGGCCGCTTGCGCAATCCCCACACCCCAGTGCTGGAAAAAGGTAAGGTGCGGAAAGGGCCATAGTTTAGAAAGGGACATTTAGAATTCTCAGCCAGAAAGTTCTTGGGTTTAACTAAACTACAAATCCCAGAATTACACAGGATAATATTAAAGTGGAATATATCAATGTAGTACGATAAATCTCTTAGGCCATTTCTACATGGTATCACAGTCCCACTATGGGGACAGGATGGCAGCAGTCCGTGGGTTTCACATGATGTCATTGCAGTCCCGCTAACAACCCCACCTCCACCAGTCAGGATTGCGGGATATTTGTCTAATGGAATAAATCCATTAAGCACCCATGATCACGCGATGCTCCCATCCTTCCCGGCCATATGGAAAGGCAGGAGGCATGATGGAGGTGCTTCCTTCCCCAGCCCAGCATGGGAAGAAGCTTGGCTGTACTGCGGAAGGCAGATGCATGTCGCTCACACCCCCTTTTGTAGGGAGCTGGTTGGGTGCGGAGAAGAGTGTTTCTGTTGTGCTCCTTTCCCGGCAAAGGTGCTGCTGGGGTTACAACAGGAGGACAATGGGATATTTGAGACTACCAGCGAATACCAGGTACTGTAGGCTATTTCAGAAGAAGGAATTGGCAAAACTATCTCTGAGTATTCCTTGTCTAAGAAAGCCCTATGAAATGTATGGGGTCTCTGTAAACAACAAGTGACTTGAAGGCACATGTACACACACCTTCACTTATTGCTGATAACTCAAACTTCCTAGATGAGACAATCCAATTAACATTTGTGATGATCAGTATTAATAATGTCATTGTCATTGTTAATATTTTCTTCATTATTTTTAAACACTCACATATGTGTATTGATCCTCTGATCATCCGAAGGTCTTGCATTTAATTCCCCTCTGAATTCTCTCTTACGATTGCTCCCCCAGCTAGATATATTGTGCATACCCAGTGTGTATGTACACATAGGCATGCACACACATGTGAGAATGCAAAGGCACACACACACACACACACTTGAATTTCTATATATTGCCTCATGTATCTGATGAAGTAGGCTGTAGCCCAAGACAACTCATGCTATAATGAATATGTTTGTCTTAGAGGTGCCATTGAACTATTGTTTTTGCTGCAACAAATTAATTTATTTAAACTCCTGGAAACAGCATCATTAGCATGTTTGACCACCTTTGACTTTGTGTATGTTACATTCCTTAGGGAGTAAAGGGAAAAAAAGGGCCTAATAAACTACTTTATTCTAATAAACAGCAATCTTATCTTATGCCTATTTATTTGGAAGTTAGTTCCATTGAGTTCAAAGAATCATAGGTAAATAGAGATAGGTTTTTCACATTAAGTGCACGAAGGCTCTTGATAAATAAATGTCATGGATAGAGAGTAGAAACAACATTCCAGACTTTTATTGTCCTTCGCAAACTAAAACTACCTTACAATGAGTGATAACATTCAGTCTTCAAACTGAAGTGAATATATTTATGATTTGTAGCCTTGCTTGAATTCCAGAGGTTCCAGTCAGTCCACTATATATTTTAAAATGGTAAAATCCTTAGTAATACCATAACTCAACCCTCATACATTCATACTCATTGACTCACAAAAAGCTAAGGTTTTTTTTAAAAAAAGATCTTCCATTGCTTCATAAAGATGCCAAAGGCTGGCTGAGATCCTACAGTGGGAGAAGAAAGCATGGCAGATAGCTATGTTCTCATAGCTAAGTCTCCCAGTGCTACACCCCCCAAGCCCACCTTTTAAGCAATGTCGTGCCCTCAACACAGCCATTCCTATGTCATTGGAAAGCAAGAGGATCAGCAAAGACTTGTCCAGTTATTTTCCTGTAGCTGGATGCACTGCAACAGGCATCCAAAGGGACCTTTAGGGGTCCTTAGGAGGTCCCTGCAGATGACAGCCTTACAGCATTTCCAGGTACAGAAAAATGGCTGGATAGGTCTCTGCTGATACCACTGCTCCCCAGCGATACAGAAATGACCATATTAGGAGGGGGCTGCATCATTTGAAAGGTGGGATTTTGTTTATTGCATGGTGAGTAAAGAGTTTCATATCCCATAATGCCCCCCAAAAGTGGGTTATGATAGTGTAGGTTGTAGTGTAGGTTGGACTTATCCTATTGTAACTCACTAATAGGATGCCAGTCATTATGTCTATACCCTCCTGCATGGTGGCTTGTCAAAATATATATTAATTGCATGCTGCTTTTTGTGCAGAGGGCACACAATCTGAAAGGTATGCACTAGATCTTTTATCTACTGTATCCATTTCTGTATCCAAAACTGTGGGTCTTTCTGCACTACACTGTTATAGTGCTATTATTCCACTTCCAACAGTGTGTAGAATTCTCAGCTCTGTAGTTTACTGAGGCCAAAGAGCTCTCTGGCTAAGAATTCTAAATGCCCCTCCCTAAACTGCAAACCTAAGGATTCCATAGGATATTGAAAGTGGAATAATAGCACTGTAGCAGTATAGTGCAGAAAGGTCCTGTGAAGGTATGTAGTCATCAATTCCATGCTGAAATCTGTCAGTCATCTATAAGGCTGTTATCATCCCCCACCCCTAAATTTAATTCTGTAATTTGTGCATGCATTTTTAATTGCCTGATTTTCTATGCATGCTTTTCTTCAAATTTAATCCAATTAAGCTGTTTAGCTAGACTTGCCAACTCTTGGTATCAGCTATTGCCTCCAGGTCTAGTAGAGGAACACCTCTTCCCCTTTTGGTGGCTCAGGGAGCTGAGTTCAGCAGTTTTTCTGGGTCCAGCAGCAGTATTTGCAGTAATATTTTCTGGATTTTGGGACAAAGCCCAGTGCAAAGAGCCATGCATATGCAATTATGGTGTATAGCTAAAGAGAAGCTGGAAATCCATAAGAGAAAATCTTTATGCCCCTTTGTTTTTCTGGCAAACCTGCACTTGGGTTCAAACTACATCTTTGCATATAACAAGTCATTACAAAGTATGTTCCCAAAGATCAAATCCACTCTCTATCAAGTTAGATAGCTCTTCAAATACAAATACAAATACAAAGCCTAAACCTAGTGTCTTAATTGCAAATGCAACAGTAATAAATACTTAGTACTAAGTGCTTGGATGGCATCCAACTCCATCACTTCTTTCCATTTTAGTCCAAGAAAGATGTTTCAGTTCTAAACCAGTGCCTGTCATCAGTAATGGACTAGATGAGGGTGAACAAATTGAAATTAATCCAGTCAAGGCAGAGGTACTCCTGGTCAATCAAAAGGGTATCAGGGAAAAGGACTGAGCATGCACTGAGTAGGATTACATTCCCCTTGGAGATACAGATCCAAAGTTTAGGTGTACTCCTGGATTCAACCCTGAGCCTGGACACAGGTTGCTGCAGTGGCCAGGAGTGCATTTGCACAGGCCTGACCTGGCTGTATTGACACATGCCGTAGTCATATCCTGTCTGGATTAATATAAACCAGAAGTGGGCTTCCAGCTAGATCTGTGTGTGCGTGTGTATGCGCACGCGCACATATATATATATTTGCCAGTCCAAGCTGACTCCAGGGGGCCTCAGGGAAAGAAAACTCACTGTAGCTTTCCGTTCTTGGTCTAAGGCCCAACATCATGAACCTAAAGATAAATCACCCCAAATGACTTTTACAGAGGTTCCCCTCCCCTTCATTGTTCAAATGATTGAGAGGTTTCTCCCTGCTCTCTCACAGCCATCTCACTCCTTTGTGTCTTTTACCCATTTGTCAGCTGCTTGCCTTATCTTTCCTCACTGAGACAAGAATTCAGCCATACAATGCAGCTCTTGCGCTCTTGATGGTAACAACGGGGTACCTGTTTGACAACCTGTACCACCAACCCACACCACCTGACAGTCCCTGTCACATTCTTCAGCTGTGGCTCACATAATTACCAGGTGCTCCAGTTTTGGGAAGAAAGAATCAGGTGTGTCTCTGACACAACTGTGTACACTACGGGTTTTGTAATAAAACAAAACAAAACAAACACATTGAAATTGTGTAAGGCACGCTTAAGAAATCTTACAGAAGGTTGGTCTTCTGGACACTGTCACCTTGGCAGACCTGAGCCCTGTTGTTATGCTGCCTTTCATCACTTCATTAGAACTTGCACAACTTGGTGGATTGCTCTCTTTTCTGTAGCAGGGTTTAATCAAACTTAGTATTTGTACTCCCCGACTCCATCCCACAAGAAAGCAATTCCAGAACTTCTCGGGAAATCTTTATTGAAGGGCCTTGCCACATTTCCAGCCAATAGTGTATCTAGCATAAACAATGGAAAGGGCAAGTGTGAAAGCTGTGCTTGTACCTTCTTATCTCTACCCACCTCCCACCGCTACATGCTTTTTTGCTCCCCCTAGCACTGGTGCTCAGGGTACGTGCCCTACTTACCCCATCCTAGCAATGCCTCTGTTCACAGCCATCTTCTATTTCCTCTTTGCCCTTTCTCTGTGAGTGGTGAACACAAATTATTGCTTTCATCTTTGATAGCTGAAATAACACTGCGTTGCTGTTGATGCTTAAGGCAGTGTGGCAGCATCTCATTGGGATGTTTCCCATTTTCCCAAAATGCTTGCAGTAGAAATGTCAAAGCCAGTTCCATTTGTTGTGAGAGAAAGCCATGTTTTGACTTGGTACCTAAAAGAGACCAATATTGGAGAACACCAGCTCTCTAAGGGAAGGGCACTTAATAAAGGGGGTGCCAAGGTAAAGAAGGCTGTCCCTCACATCCTTGCATGATATTCCACTAGCTGAAGAGTGAGAAGGCCCTCACCAGAGACCTGAGTTCTCAGGCAGATATATAGAGAGACAGGCACTCCTTAAGGGACTGAAACACATCAGCAACCTCACAACCCAGATCTTTTTTTTCATTTTGGCTCTGGCATTGCACACTGATAGCAACAGTGTGGGATTCTGGGAGTCATGACTATTCTAAAGGTGCCACAGAGTCTGCATGGTGAGCTCCTGAGTTAAATGGCAAGGCTGGGTAACTTATATCCTTCCATATATTATTGTACTGTAATTTTTATCATGCCTTGCCATTGGCTATACTAATGAAGGTTGGTGGGAATTGCAATCCAACTACATTTACAGGCTCACAGGTAGTCTGCTCTGTTCTTGCTAATGGGTTTGGACTTGATGACTGTAAACATTTTAAAACTGAGGTAGCAAGTTTGGCCAGTGTTGTAGAAATAGAGGAACAGACAGTAACATGAAGTTAACAATTTACTTGTAATCCAGACACGCCCAAAGGAATTGGAAAATGCCTTTCCTGAAATACCAAGAAAAAGGTTAAGGCTCAATTACTACATAGTATTGCAGTGTACACAATATTACAGAGCATTGCCTAGGATGGCAGAGATACCAAATGTGACACCACTTTCTCCCTCTAAGGTGAGTATGTCCATCATTCCACAACATTTGCATAGATATCACAGTGCCATAAGCCAAAGGTCACTTCTAGAAGCTGAAAAGTTTTTTTATTGGACAATGTCAATGGAAGATGTACACCAGCAAGTCACATCTATGTTTATTTTCCTTTCCTATGCTGCTTATACTGTAGTAAGTGAACCAAAGATAGCATTTAATAGTACCTCAGTTTGACCATTTCTGTATAGTGTTGCTATACCGAAACAGCAGAAACAGTGGGTTGTTCCCAGTCCAGGAGTCGTGCTACTGCATGATGCCATCGCTATCCAGTTGCTATCCTGTCCCCAGATATTGCAAAACTGCTTTATATCATTTCCAGAAAAAAACCCATTAAGACCCTCCTTTAGCACTTCAATCCCATCAGCTAGCTCAGTGCGGTACTGTAATAGCGCTTGATAGCACTTCCTGTTATCACGGATGTAGAAGTGGGTGGGCTGTGGAAGTGCCCAGCTTGTCCTTCCCTCAGCTACTCTCACGGCATGGTAGCTTCAAAATCTATCACCTCTCTGTGTTTATTTTAAATTTCTCCTTTGAGTTAAAACATTTATTTTTTTTAAATACATTTTTAAGCATTATACTGCAAAAGAGCAATAGTGTACTGGTGTGTCGTGCTGTTACAATATTGCTGTGCTAGTACAGGTTCCAAAAACAAAACAAAGCACCCCGACCAACCAGGGCAGTGGGTGGGGTGAAGGCAGAGCAAGGGAGTGGCCAAAGACTTTGTAATGCGGAAGGGACGCCTGTGGCAATACTGCTGCTCATCTGCTTAAGGTGGAAGGGTGTGGAAGAGAGCATTCCTAACCCGGTAGCATCACATAAATGGTAATGCTGGGTTTGTAACCGTACAACACGCTAACAGGTATGGTGCAGAAATGGCCTTTGATAGATGTGGTAGTATACATAGGACCAAGTTTAGGGGAGGAATGATATCTCGGTGTTAGAGCATATCCTTAACAGATTTCACCTGAGAAAGAATTTAGAAATTTAGAGAAATCCAAAGGTTGGAAGGTAGGGGAAACAACCTATGAGAACGCTCCAATTTTTTCCCATTACTAAATTTTCCTGGCATACTTTAGTGCTAGCTAGCTCCTACCAAAATGAAGTGTTGTATAAATAAACTGCACAGTGGCAAGGGAAATAACTAGTGAATTTCACTGGAAGCAGGTGCTATCCCAATGTCTTTGCATTCCCAGCCTGCTTTCTGAACCTGTAGCGTATGATGGGTAGAAATTCAACACTGCATATATGTGGCAGAAAATGATGCATCTGTGGCATTCTTTCCATCAAGCAGCTGTTAATAGAAAATGACTCTTATGATGAAATAAATAAATAAATAAATAAATAAATAAATAAATAAATTTAAACAAAACAAGACTGGGCCATGAGTTGATCTTAGGATGAAAATATGTATATAAGATCAGGAGTATGGCTACAGAGGGCAAAATGAGGGCATCCAAACCAGACTTCTGCCCCCCAATGAATTTTGTTTTCAACCTCCACATTTCTAGCATTGCAGAAGTTGAGAAACTGAAAACTGTTCATGCCTAGAACTCTTATATTTGCTGTGTTTGCACTTGCTTAGTAACTGCCTGCTCCTTTTCTCTGGAAACCTAAACTGTATTTCTAAATGCTCAACTGAGGTTTTAAATAACTGCCATGCTAGAAATTTTGGGACTGAAGGACAATCTCATTGTAGGGCATACAACAACACACTGTGCAGCTGTTCTGCTTTTTTTTCTCTTCCTTAATGCCTTTTTTGTGGGAGGGTCATGAGAGAGAAAAGGGAAAAGATAAGGTAGGGAGACACAAGCGGGCTAAAATTGAAGGTGTTATTGGGATCTCTTTTAAGATTTTGTGAATGTGTCAGGTGTATCACAAAGGCAGAAGGACCAGCCTTTTCTGGGAGAGGCCAAATGTCTGAATATGATAAATTGCCATGTCTCCAAACATTTGGTAACGCTCAGACCTCTAGAACAGGCATGACTTTACAATGAAACCCGAGCACACTCAGGATCTGGTATGAAACATAACTGTTGTTGGTCTCATTCCAAAGAGTTATCAGAGTACTATCAGACAATTATGCTTTGGTCCCATTGAAATCAATTGGGCATAGCAGTTATGACTTACTTCCATTGATCTCAATGGGACGTAAGCATAACTAACTTAAGCACCATTGAACAATTATGCATCCAGGTAATTTTCTTTTTAAACAGCTGACTCCTTCTGACTCCACATGGGCCATGCTGCTGCCATCTTGGGAATACTTCAAGTCAGTTTTGGGTGTGATTTTTGGCTGTGTGAGAGTGCTATAATACAAAATTCCTGAGAGTGTTTTTTTTTTCTGCTGAGGTGACAAAATCCCCATTTTTCAGCCATTTTTTTCTTGAATTGAGGGTTCTTGGAAGGGGAGCAAGGGCTACAGGGGACCTTCAAGGGTCACAGGTAGTCTACAAGCCACATGATTCCCACGTCTGTGGTAGGCTAAACTTGTGATGAGGAAGAATGTGCTAGTCCCACCTCTTCTTGAGTATTTCCATTGTCTTCTACATATGGAAAATGAATTTATAAAGTCTCTCATGGCATTCAGAACATTGATTTTCATGTGTTTTGAATCTTAGGAAAAGCCTCCAAGTGTAGAGGAGGCTCATCTTTTCAGAAAGTTCCTTCCTATGTGAGGCGAGTGATGGAAATTTACAAAGAGGGGACAGAACTAGTGAATTTCCAATCCCGGTGTGTTTTGTTTACCAGTTTTGAATACCAGAATAGGGCTTTTGCCTAGATTCAGTGCCAGATTGTTAATGGAAAATTGCCCAGTGTAAAGTCCAATGGGGTCAGATTTGATCTGAAATCCGACATTCCTTTACCAAAAAAGAGGAGGGAGAAGTAAGTGGTTAAAAGGACTCTGAAAGGAAAATTCAAGGGGACCACATGCCTTCTAGACATCTAGAAGTTATTTAAAATTACAGATGCTCAGATGGTGTGTGCACTACACATTCAGTAACACATGAATAATTCCAGGTAGATTATGGCTAAGAAACAGAATCAAGGAACATACAAAAGATAGGAAGGCTTCCTTGGAGCAGAACATTTGCCTAAATGAAGAGAATAGGCACAAATACAACGAAAACTATACAGTAAAATAAAGGGGCTGGGGAAAAAAAGAAATATTGCTAAAATGAATTAAAATTTTTAATACACCCAAAACATGAAACCATGCACATCACATGCCACCAGCATGGGTGGTGACCAGAGAGCTGGATGACAAAGTTGTGAAGAGATTTCTAGGGTAGGACAGGAAAACAGTAGAAAAACTGAAAGAATGATTCATCTTGGTTTTAAGAGTGGAAGACATTGGACACCTGAATTATTCGGGGAGGGTGCCTCTGAGAACTAAGTTAAAGAGAGGTAACAAGAGATTATGTTCCAGGGCTAATTCACAGCTACAAAAAAAATAGCAAATAGTGTTTGAATGTACACACCCCAGAGTTCTTAAAGAACTCTGATTTCTTGTATACCTTAATTACCTTAGATACCTTAAGATTTCTTGTATGCCTTAAATAAAAAATGGCTGATCTTCTAACAAAAGTATGTGGGTTGTTATTAAAACACACCCTCCAACATTTCATTGATGAGAATGAAGACATTGTGATCAAGCAACATCAGAGTGTGGTAAAAGTGACAAAAGTTACTATTTAGGAAGAACAACACAAACTAGGCATGCCCGGTGATAGCACCAGATATCTCTTGATATCAAACTTATTTGGTCTTCATTTGTCCTTTCTCTGCCATCCTGCTCCATGTGTTTGCAAGGGCCACCGGACAAGCACGTAAACAGGCGCAGCCGGTAATGGTTGGACATTCCAATCCCCACTTAGGCAGGCAGATTAATGCCATTCCATTGCTTCAGGGACCATTTCTTGCAGACACACCTTGCTTACATGCGACTTTACACAAAGACGCACGGCCCTGAGCCGGCACCCTCTCAATGCTGAGCCATTTGCATACTGACTACACTATTGTCATCCAGCGCTTAGTTAATCATGTAAAACCTGACCTTTTCCAACACTTTTGTCCCGCTCCAAATTTCCTTTGTTCTCACCGAGCATGGCATGGCCTGTAGGCACAATCCACTCTATAAAAAGTCCCCGATTCCAAGTCCCCCTCGGACTCCCCGGATTGCTCCTGAGTTTCATCCAGCCTTGCTGTCGGTTTTTCCAGAGAGCTCCCCTCAGCGAACCGCGCTGAGTTTTCTTCCCTGCAATCCTCCGCTTTTCTCCAGGACTACAAGATAAGGTGTCGTACCGCCCATTCCCCCTGAAAACTCTCATTTCCAATTTCTAGTTAGCTGTGTGCACGTGGTGTCTTTTCTGTTGTTTGTCCTTTAATAAAGCTATTATTTGTACTATTTTAAACTGTCTGACTGCTCTTCTGACCTGACGCTGTACACATAGGGTTACAAGATCCCAGCTAAAGTTATCCTGCCTCTCGTTAGCTTAAGAGAGTGCTCGAATTAACTTCCCCATCTTGTGTTTTTATTTGGTTATTTGGGCGCCCCTCCCGGGACCTCCACAATACAGGGTAACACAAGCATCTAAAAGAATTGTTTTCACACTGGAACTGTAGAAACCTTGTGTGTTCCAACAGGACTGAGATCAAGGTAAGGAGGCATTATTTCACCCGTGTAAGCGTTATTTCACCTGTGTAGTGTGGTAGGGCCTTAGGTATGTCTTTACTCCCGAACAGTATGTTGGCACTCGTACACTAAATGTATCATCCATAAAGCTGGATTAGACTCAGAGGAAGGAAGCATGAAAATTGAAGGAAGGAACATCAACAGTTTAAGATATGGAAATGACACTGTACTGCTAGCAAACAGCAAAAACTTGGAAAGAATACTGAAGAAAGTCAAGGAAGAAAGTGCAAAGGCAGCTTTACAACTGAACATTAGGAAGATAATAATAATGACCAGATATGATTTACATATCTTTAAAGTAGATGATGAAGACATCAAAATAAAGATTTTCCATACTCAGCCATTAATCAGAATGGAGACTGTAGTCAAGGAATCAGAAGGAGGCTTGAACTTGGAGGGCTAGCAAAGACAGAACTAGACAGGATCCTCAAGTGTTAGATATAACATTGAATACCAAAGTCAGGATTGTCCATTCCCTTGTAATTCTGATTTCTAGATATGTTTGTGAAAATTGGACACTGAAGAAAGCAGATGGGAGGAAAATCAATTATTTTGAAATGTGGTATTGGAGGAGAATTCTGCAGATACCCTGTATGCCAAAAAAGGACAAATAAATTGGTTCTAGATCAAATCAAGCCTGAACGCTATCTGGAAGCC